>QLNU02014176.1:37190748-37209594 GCA_006491805.2 Dysdera silvatica | reverse complement strand
TATGGGGTAGGGTAAACAAAGCAAATTAAAAAATTGAATCAATATTTGATAGATTATTAAAAAGAATAAAGTACGAAACCATCAAAAGTATAAAACAAATAAAAATAGAAAATAATATAATGAATATAGAAGTAAACACATACAAAATATTTATAATGATATATTTAGGAATTAAAATATGCAAATATGACGAAACTATAAATATAGACAAAAATCCAAATACAAAAAATATAAGATCAGGTAACACTTTAAAAACGGAAAAAATAAGAACAAATGTGGGGAAAATATATAAATTATTATGGAATTGATAAATGGATTAAATTACCAGACCATATAAAAAATTGTTTAAGAGAAAGAGTTTAAAAGGAAATTAAAAATTTACTTAGTAGAAAAACAAAAATATAATGGTCATACTGACCACAAAGGGAGCTAGAACTCTTGTTTTTGTTTTGCCGCGCACTGAAATGTAATTTTAGCATGGAAATAAAATTTGTATTTGTATATTAACAAATTAGTGACAAATTTTAGACACTACATACTGTATTAAATAACAAAAAAGAGAAAGCAAAACCTTGAACACGTATAACGAATTTTAATAACGTAGCAATATAGTTTCACAAAGAGATGGCATAACAAACAGTTATTTCGACACTGGCGTAAGGTTTAAAAACACGACGTTTCGGGAGCCAACTGCTCCCTCTGAAGGCAGAGTAATTCTGCCTTCAAGTTTGTAGTGTTTGTCAAAAAAATAAATAATTTGGAGAATATTCCACATATTTTGCACGATAAAATAAAAACCAACATATCAAAACTTTTATTTTTTACATATGAAAGACAACATATATATGTATGTAAAACGTGTGATAACTAATTATAATAATATGCAAAACGTATAAGAATTAATGATTTCCGTGAGAATATATAGACATCAGATAGCGGTACTGGAGGATCAACATATTTTGCTTGAAATTAATATCATCAATGTCAGATCGTATGTCAGATTTGATAGCATTTGCTGTTCAAAAAAAAATGTAATCTCTAAAATTGCACGCTCTCGCTATTTATATATTAAAGATAAAATTTGAAAGGGATATAAAATTCCTCATTCCCTCCCTATATCCTCAAAATATCCCTACAGTTTTCCGTTTTTTTCAAAACTGACTCAAAATAAGCGATTTTTAAAATTGAGCGCTTATCTTATTTACGACACTTTGATCCACCAAAGCAGGGCTTACGTTAGATTGTAACACAGAAATCTTTCTCTTAAACTAATTTGTTATGCTATCCTTTTAAACCCCCTTTCTTCCATCGAGCATTTTTATTTTTCCCTCTTTTTTCCCTTTTTTTAGCATTTCTTTCTTTATCCTCAAAAAATAACAATTTGGAAGTATTGCCACCTGTGATACGCGGAGAAATGCTAATCGAATTGCAAATCCGGCTCAAACTTTCTACGAGGCGTCTATGTGTTTCGAAAACAGATAAAAACCTTCACACTCTATCGATTTTAGAGATGAAATAGCCTTACGAAGTTAAAATATCCTGTTTTTGTCTTGAATACATAATGATTTTGCATACAGAATTAAAATTCGCGCACTTGCCTTTCTGCAAGAAAACAAATTGGATGAGTGCGTTTAAAGTGGAGAAAAATAAAAAGTGCCGAAGTTTTTAAAAGAGAGAAAGTCATGCGATTTCGTTTGATTTCGAGTCGAAGCAAAGCTACATAACGATTGACTCGAATCAAATGCGTTCATCTTCAAAAGGTTCAAAATTTGTCCAGAATAAGCCTTTGCACTGGTTCAAAATGAACATATTTGCAATTAAATCGTTATCTTTACTTTAAAATTGATAAATGACATCTCTTAATTGAAAAAAAAGTCTGTATTAATTATTTAAAATAATGAAAAGTCGAATCTGTTAAGGAGGAGTGCAGATTTTCTATATGAATTTATCACAAAATCAGCTTGCCGCATATTTACGTTTGCATCTACAGTATAATGTCTACTGACGGAAAAGTCGTTTGCCCGAAATATTTTGATAACAAGGATATGTTTGTCATCAACGTTTCAAACGTAGCAAACTTTCATGATCAACCCATTTCAAACATCACAAACGTTGATCACCAACCTATTTCAGGCATCGCAAACATTTATCATAAACGTTCCAAAAACATCGCAAACGTTTATCATTTACGTTTCACACATCACAAACGTTTATCATCAACTTTCCAAAAACATTGCAAACGTTTATGGTCAACTTTCCAAAAACATCGTAAACGTTTATTGTCAACTTTCCAAAAAACGTCGCAAACGTTTATCAACATGGTAGAAAGATAATCTTGGTGTTTTAATATGGTTATATAAAAGAAATGTAATCGATTCAGCTAATCATGGATAATAATTATAATAAGCATTAATTGTAATATTTCCAATCATCTTATTCTTGTTTTAACTGATATTTATTGTATATAATAATAATAATAATAAATAAATTAATTAATATAAGTATAATTGCAGGACACTTAGTAAAATATGGCGAAAATGGCTACGGCGTTGATAATTTTAATTTTGGATATGACATTCAGATATATCAATGATACATTTCTTTTTAGCATCTAAAATTGCGCTTCATAACATTATTAATATTAGCATAATTTATTATAGGGTGTTCTGTTTTCAATAAATCAATGAACCTTCGATGTCCAGTCCCAAACAACAGAGATTATCAAGGTTTTACAGTCCATGCTCCTTATTTTAAAAAGAGAGTTTATACGTCAAAAGAACTTTCGATATATATTTCCCTGTTCTATTATTTACCTATGTTTATTGATGCCTACATTTCCAACAGAAATAAATTAAAATTAACTATTAATTTCAATATCGTTGGTATTTAACTGTTAACATCATATACACGAGAAGATAGTTTTCAGGATAGCTCGGTGCACTTTGCCCGGTAAAGATATATAAGGATGATTGTAGTCCTTCAACAGAAACAAAGGCATTTAATAAGTTTACCAAAATAAGGCTTTGGCAGAAAATACATCTTTTAAATATGAACTGTGTTATTTTTCAATAAATTCCTTAATTGCTCTCTTTTGGAATTGGTGCAAAAGAAAGAGCTAAGGGACTGTGACAAGGTGTATGTTGGACAGACGGGAAGATCGATACGTCTACGAGGGAAGGAGCATATGCGTGCGGTAGCTAGGGGAGACGATTCAAACCAGTTGGCTGAACATGTCTTCAGGGAGGGTCACGAACCAGATTGGCATTCGATGAAAATATTACATCAGAATGTGACGAATCTGGGGAGTAGACTTTTTCTGGAATCATGGGAAACCTACGGTTTGAGGAGTCGTGCAATAAACATCGCAAAACCTCTACCAGAACCTTACAGGATTTTTGCAAAACCTCGAGTTGGGGGTGTTCATCTGACGTCGTCGGGTGCGGGGGCTTTCCCGGCGAGGGTTTCCCCGATTGGGGTTTCCCCAGCTGGAACTGCTCCGCACCAAATGACGTCAGATGGGGATTCCCAACATGCGGGTATATAAGCTTAGGACTTTCACGAACTCTTCATTCTGCCTTCACTTGACAAAGGGAGCAGTTGGCTCCCGAAACGTCGTGTTTTTAAATTACGAAATTTATTCTACATTACGAAACGTTACAAACAATTGCATCATGAACATAACGAAAATTATTTTAAACACGTCGAAACACCTTCCGCAGACTTTTATTATCCAATTTCAGTTTTAAAATTCTGCATTTGAAATCACTTATGGAAACGGCTTTGCGGGACCTCCGAACAAAAGGAAATGGGTGAAGAATAATTAACGAGCAATTTCACCTATATATATATGCCACTCTCCACTTTCATTTCTTTGCATTCTCTTGACTCCCCAATTCAGCCTTTATTCAAATAAAGGTTTGAATTCCAACTGCAGGATACCCACAAATCGTGCATTTTTTTTTGTCAAATTATTTATGATTTTAATTTCCTGATTTTGCATTCTTAAACCAATTATTTGTTTTCTTTCGTTAAAAATTCTGCGTTTAGTTAAATTTACAAAAATTATTCCGCTTGATTTATAATCGCAGATCAAGATAACCATCAGTATTTAATAGATTTAGACATTCCGAACTATCTTTGAGAAAATTTTTGCGCCAAAACTTGCACAACCGAAACTAATCAAAGATACTTGACGAATGTGATGAATGTATTTAAATCAAATGGTCGTTGTCTTAGCTTTAGGCCTAACGGTTTCGATTGAGTGGCAATAGATCATTCTGGAAGTTTGTTCTGAAGAAGGTAGGCGTGCCTCTTTCTAAACAATTGTAAACATTCTCCCAACTTACACGACTGTGTTTCCATTAACTTCGATTTAATTATAATGAATGTGACTAAATGCTCTCAAAGAAAAGAATTATTTTTGGCGCCTTGTGGGAGCCAAACCCGCATACTCTTCATTACCGGTCATGTACGCTATCCATTAAGCTACAAGCATTGATCATTCTCCCATTTCGAACTGATCACCTAATACAAATACATCATGGGCGCAGATACAAGTACTTCTTGGGGGGGGGCTGAGAAAATGAAAGAGTACTTCTGGGGCTGAGAAGAAATATTACCTCCTTCTCAAAGCTGTTGAGAAGTTTAGTGAATGTACAAGATAGCAAAACGCTACAAAAATAATTGATACTGCTTGACAATTAGTAATGAGCTAAAAAGTACCTTATTTTAAAATGTGACTGTAAAACTTTTGAAAGTAAATGCATAGCAGGTTCGGGCAAATAAAATTTTTAAACGGCTAAGGGGGGACCCGAGCCCCTCCCTGCCCCCCATATGGGCGCCCATGAACCACATCGTCGGCTATTATGAGAATTACTCAAGCAAATATTAAAGCTTGTCTCGTTTTTTGGACGTTTGGCTTCTTCCACTTGTCACCCTTGTTTAAAAAGCACTGTACCATTTTTTGAGAACTTGTCCGTAGCGAAAACCATATATGTGCTCGCAATGGGGAGACTGATTGACGCCTGTAGGTTAACAGGTAGAGCATTTGACCGTCAATCAAGAGGATGTTGATTCGATTCCCAACAAACGCCGAAAATTCATTCTTTTCTTGCGAGTGTTTAATCATCTGATACAATGTTTTCCAGCCTTTTTCAAACCGCAACACATTTTTATAGTAGCCAAGTAATCCACGACGCCCTTTTACATGAATCAAAATATCTGAGACCCCTCTGTCTGCCACCGCAACATTTGCATAATAAAAGCATTTTTAACAGAGTAAAGGAAACACATTAAATATAAAATTATATTAATTATATATATTATAGATATAAAGTTAATAACCATTAGAATAGCAGATAAATAAAACACAATATTTTCGCAGCTAGAAATTACAAAATTTAATGTCGTGACATTAAATGTTTCAGTACCTTCTTGCTACTTTTTTCAAACGAAATACACATACAAACCAAACAAACTCTTGATTGGTAATGCTGGTCACGGTTGCTGCTATACGAGTTACAAGTAATGCTGCGGAGAAAAATAACCGGTTTATATTAAGATAGGAGAAACATCTCTGGATACAACGCTGATCACCGAGACGGCGGAAATTTTCAGAAAAGCAATCATAATTAAACTGATGAGGATTTTAAATACAGTTAATGGGGCAACAGTTTTTTGTAGCATTCCGCAAAAAATATGCTTTCACTAGGATCGTTGACCATTGCCCATTTGAAATATGTGTAAGGCTTCGAAGAAATTAAGGTCCGATGGAAAATGAACGCGTTCAATAATTCGGGCATCGTGGAAGGATAAGCGATGGTTTTGATTCTAACAGTGCTGGGTGATAGAAGATTTAAGCACTTCTTGTTTTCATACATAATTTTCGTGTTTCTTGACCCTAAATCGCAGTGCCTTTCGTGTCTGGCCCACATAACATTTTTCGCAGTCATGACAATCAATCTTGTAAGTACCGGAGTTGTTAAAATCCGGAATGGGATCTTCAAGTTGAGAAGTTCCAATCTTGTTGATGGGGATGAAGACAACCAGGAAAATAAAAGCCTGTAGGATGGAAGCGATGTTGGATGCTACCCCAGGTACAAACGGGATGTACACTGTCTCTTTTTGAGGCGAGGAGTCCTGCGAAACCGTCGAAGATTGTAAGATGCATTTATTTTTGAGTTTGTTGACCGTGTAGTCGATAACAGAAGTATTGAATCCACGGTGAATGGCAATTTCTTTTAGATGGGCGATTTCTTTGTTGAGTGAATCTTATGAAGATGAATGAACTCATTTTTTGAGAAAATGGATGGGCTGAGGCCACATGCGAAGGCGAGCAAACAGAACCAGGCTTTCGAAATACACTTGTTCGAAAACCGGTGGATGAACACGTTATGAGGACATCTAAAAAGGCTAATTGTAAGTCACAATCCTCTTCAAACGTAAATTGTATGTTTGGATCAACAGAATTGCATGAAGCGAGTGCGTAGTCGAGCTTGACATGTTCATCCGTGGGAATTGCAAATATGTCATCAACGTAACGAAACCAACATTTGAACGGAATGATGTTATGGATATTTTCTTCCACATAGTATATGTAAACATCACAAAGAAGAGAAGAAAGTAGATTGCCCATTGCGAAACCGTTAGTCTGTTTAAATAACTTGTTTTGGAAGGAGAAACAGGTGTGGAGGATGAAAAGCTCGGTGAGATGTGTTAATTTATTGATTTCAAACTCCGGATAGTGGAATTCTTGCATGCGTTTGGTCAGAGAATGAAGAGCTCCCCAAATGGATACGTTGGTGAAAAGGCTTTTCACATCAAACGAAACCATTTTACAAGCGTCAGGATTAATCGTTTTGAGGCAGTGTGTGTTTGATTTTAGTGTGCATCCCGTTTGAACCTGGGGTAGCATCCAAGATCGCTTCCATCCTACGGGTTTTTAGTTTCCGGGTTCTCTTCATCCCCATCAACAAAATTGGAATTTCCTAGCTTAAAGATCCCATTCCGGATTTTAACAACTCCGGTATTTACAAGATTGTTTGTCAAGACTGCATAAAATGCTACGTGAGCCAGACACGAATGGTATTGCGATTTAGGGTCAAGGAACATGAAAATTATGTACGAAAACAAGAATTGCTTAAATCTACCATCGCGCAGAACTGTTGGAATCAAAACCATTGTTTCTCCTTCCAAGATGCCCGAATAATTGAACGCGTTTACTTTCCGTCGGACCTCAATGTCTTCGAAGCCTTCCACATATTTCAAATGGGCAATGGAGCTATCAACGATCCGAGTGAAAGCATATTTTTACGGTATGCTACAAAAAACTGTTTCCCCATAATTTAAAATCCTCATCAATTTAATTTTGACTGCTTCCCTGAACAGTTCTGCCGTCTCGTGGATCGGCGTTATATCCAGAGACGTTTCTCCTATCCCAGTGAAAAACGGTTATTTTTCTCCGAAGCATAACTTGTAACTCGTATAGTGGCAACCTTGACAAGCATTACCAATCAACAGTTTTTTTGGTTTGTATATTTTGTTTGAAAAAAGTATCAAGAAGCTACTGAAACAGCTGTCACGACATTAAATTATGCAATTTCCAACTGCAAAAGTATTATGTTTTATTTATTTACTACTTTTTGCGGGGTTTATCACATCATTTGCAACCACTAGAATATTGAAATGTGTGTAACCATGTTGAAGTACAAAAGCGTTGGAAACATTTGGTATGAAATTCCTTATAAAAATAATTGCAACTGAAAACAATTTTTGGCGACCCCCCCTCAGAAAATTGTTCGCGACCCCCAGGTTGAGAACCACTAATCTAATACAATGACATCATCGGCTGTGATGAGAATTACTCTAATCAACATCATGACAATATTTAAATCTATATTTAAATTTTGTGCAGAAAAATATTTATGAGAGAAAATTCATATTTATACGTGAAATTCCCTGTGAAGGGTGATAATAACTTGCAAAAATGTTTAGGACCACAAAATAAAAATTCTTATAAAATTGTCCTTCGTTCGCAAATAATGGGGATAATTACTGATCAATTTAGGATAAAAGGCATCTAGAATAAGAAGAGCTATTAGGAAAAAATAAAAGAAATAATGAACGAAAAGAAAGTATGAACGAAATAACAATATTCACGTGATTAAACGAAACACGTTTCTCGGAATGTAATAAAATGTTATTCGTCAGCATTTATCTTCTTAATTGTTATCTCTTTGTTTTTAAGTTTTTACCTTTTGATATTTCTTTTGTCTTTTGTTTCTTACTTACAATTATTTATTTATTTTTTATTCTTCGTAATGTGTACCATTTTTCTCATTTTTTTTCCGTTTTCTCTCTCTCTCTTTCTCCCTCTCCCCTCTCTCTTTTTATCTCTTAATAATAACGTGAACTACTTTAATTATTTTTAGCGGGTTTCAATAGATATTGAACCCGCTATTGCTTTTTGTTTTTCTGTCTGTCCGTCTGCCTGTCTGTCTGTCTGCCTGTCTCTACGCAATAAAAAGGGTAAGGTAAAGTTCTTTCGGCAATGCAATAATGATAGCTAGTAGCTATTATTAACGTTGAAAATCTACCTGGTTACTTGAGAATTAGTGAGCTACGAATTGGAGAGTGGCGATTTAGAGAGTGGCGAATTAGAGAGTTGCGAATTAAAGAGTTGTAAATTGGGGAGTGACGATTTAAAGAGTGGTGAATTAAGCGGCAGATTAGAGAGTTGCGAATTAATGTTAATTGAAACCCGCTAAATTTAAATATCGACCTTGGGCGATTTTCTTTCACTTGCTTGTTTCATCTTTAATTACTTTTAATTATGTTTTCATCTTTATATGTTTACCCTTCGCGTAAGCTCATTATAGCACGACCTCAATAATTATGTTGTAAGTAAAAGAAGTTACCTTAATAATTAATACCTTAAACCATATTTGTAATATTACCTTAATTTTGCAATTTGAACAATATGACTTGAAATTTAATCTCATTAAATTTTAATAATTTCTTAATTACTTTTAATTTGTTTTATTTTGGACACAAAGTAAATATCTTAAAGCTCGCACTGAAGGTGTGTTTTGAAATTTTGATTCCTGCTCGTAAACGATGTTTCTTTTCAATCTTGTAAAAGAATTTTACAAGGAAAAAAACAGATATAACTTGTCCATCCTCCTTTTCATTCTTTGCTTAAGATCTTAGCATTTCGTGCACTATTATCACATTTCTGCCTTACCTTGATTTTATAGAGAATGTAAGGAAAATTTATTCAACAAAATTTTTATCGCTAGTGTTGCTGAAATTTCCGTCCGAATCCAAAAATGTCCTTTCTATGAATATAAATTTGGAAGGTTTCTTTAATATTTAAATTTTTTGCTATCCTTTCGCATTGTCATACATTTATGCAACATGAAAACATTCGACTGATAAAAGCACATTGTTTCGTAAGAATGGCTAAAATTTCAGATAATTATATACAAGATGAAGAAAATATTCATAATAAAATTTGCAATTATACAAATCGAAGTCGATTTTTCTTATTTCATCTTATTTCATTATAGGAGCAAACAATGCAGCATCTGTGAAAATGTTTAATTACGTTTTGCAGTCTGATGAGTCGGCTGTTTAAAATCCAAGTTTCTGATGAAAATGAATATCAAATTTAAAATTTAATTTTGTAACACAATTTCATTAATTCTAAAATTTTATAATTAGCACGTTTCGATTAAATTAACATTCAATATTTTCTACTACCGCATTTGGAATTATTTCTTTTCTAGGGTTCCCAATTGCGAAGTTTTATCGATGGATCTATTCTTCTATCTCTAAATTGAGAAAATATAATAGTAAAACAGCATCAGGGAAAGTATTTCAGATGTAAATATTTATGAAAGCCATTTCTTTATGTAAAAGGTGCAAATTATGCATTATTTCATACAATAAATAATTCAAAAAGCGCAATCTTTATGCTTTGATGTGGTTATCCGTCATAAAAAGCCTAAAGTGCCTTATCTTAATCATATACGTAGTCATCAATCAAAAAGAAAAGGTGCAAATTATATGCCTCACTTCCAAGAATAAGGCGCAAAGTATATATATATATATCATCATCATCATATTCAACCATTATCTATCCACTGCTGGATGAAGGTCTCTCCAAATGCTTTCCACACAAGTCTATCCTGAGCAATTCGCTTCCACGTCACCCCAACCTGTTTTCTTATTTCATCCACCCATCTAGTTTGAGGACGTTTTCTAGGTCTTCGGTGGTCTCTTGGAAGATATATATATATATAAAACTTTTCAAAACTCTATACGTATACCTATTTCTACATCTGTGTGTTTAATTTTACGTATATAATTTGTTAGCATCTGACATGCGTATTTCATTTTACCGTAAAAATCTAACTGCCTTTTGAATATATGACTGCATCCCAACACAAATTAATACCTTTTAACTTTTATAAAAAATAAAATTCGGCATTGCTTTTCAAAGCTAGGCTTCACCGTATGCGCATATTTTTGCCTTATAAATATTCTCAAAACAAGATGCTGATTCAATGAAGCTTATAAACCAGCAAAGAAATTTAAAACGATAATTTAAAACTGAAAGAAATATGTATTTATAAGTTAAAATGCATAAATTATAAAAAAGCGCGTTTTGGAACACGCGGAAATTAATAAACACGATATGTAAATCTCAATATATTCAAATTCTTATGCATGCATATGCATGCGTCGTCGTCAAATTAAAATATTTTTTACCCGTCAGCACATGAAGGGCTTTCTAAGTGTCCATATACAAAATAAGCTAAATCAAAAAATAAAATAACATAAATACATAAATAATATTGTAATGGAGATAATGAAGGAATTGGAGATATTGTGAATTAAAGGAAGAAATTTTAATGGTAACTCTCCTCTAGAATATTTCAAAAAAATAATAAATAACCAAAAATTCACAACCAACTATCCTTTGTTGGCCACAAAAGGATCTTTTATATTTCCTTTTTTTGAAACAGCGTACAAAAGATTTTAATTTCCAATATAATTCTCATTATTCATAATTTTTAGCTATGTAAATTACTAGAAAAAAAGCAATATTTAATGTGTTTCTAATATCATCCATTATAAGTTATAGATATCTGCCTGTTATGGACATTTGCCACTTGAAACCCAGCTCCGGTGCAAAACTGATAAGAGTTCGCAATGTAACTTTACTTTCTTATCAACTTCGTTTTCAACTTTCTATTACTTTCCGCGGTAATCGAGTTACTTGGGACCTTAACTAAAAGTTACTTCTTTTAGCAAAAAAATAGTAAACAAGATTAAACGAGGATAATTCGGATTAAATATCTGAAATCAAAAACTTTTTCTTTTTTCATTTATTCCGTAATAAATGCAAAATGAAGCACTTTTAATGATTTCTGAAATAAGAAGAGAATCTTTGCCAACTCATAAAATCCAAATGGCCTGTTAAGAATGGAAATTTTCTTTGAATAAAACACAAAACGGCGAAATCCCCCGTGCGACTATGGGATAATCAAATATAGATAAATATCTAAATTTTATTTAATGCAGATTAAACTCCAATTGAAATTAATTGCTGTCATTGTTAATCAAAAATAAATCAACATGTATTTGACAAAATCAATTTAGTCTTTGTAAATTCCATCTTCTAACAAAGTAAAAAGTATTATGCAAGCTATTGAGAAAAACTTTTATATATTTACAAAAACTACCAAGGTCCTTTGAAATGCTATGTGAACCAATATTCAGAAGTTTTATTTCATTTTCTTGTTCAGATAGATATTCTTTCTCCTGAAATGTATATTGTATCAGAGTTTCTTATAGTAGAAACAACAAAAGGTTGTTTAATTGTTTAGATATCAAATTAGAGTCATATAGATTCCCAAGCTTTTCACCTGTATGACTCTTATATAGTATGAGCAAATTTCCTAATTTAAATCATCCTGAACACATTCAAGAATTAGAGAAAGGGATATCTTTATTTTCCCTTAATTTTTTTAACCAATAAAGCTCGTGTGGAATATGTGAATTGTGAGTTTACAAATAAAAGAATACAATATCTTAGAACGCCCATTCTTTAATATATTGTGAAAAACCGGGTAGTAAAATCGATATTTCATACCAATAATGACCAATAAAATCATCGTTACTTCTGATAAAGGGTAGCTTATGACGCGTCTGAAAACTCGAGTGATCTATTTCGCTAGTTCCCAGCGTTTTTGCTTTTATATATAATTTTTTTCCTGGTATTTTGTGGCTTTATTCCCGATTTTGCAAGAAATACTTTTTGGTTAAATAAAAAAAGCTAAATTTAATTTTTGAGCAATTTTAAAAAATGCTTTCCACTTATGAGACACATGTGGCAATCCCTAATCTATGAAACAAAATTTTAATCGCAATTTTTGCTACTTTCGGTTAATATTAATTCTCAAAAATGTGTCAAATCCATAAACAAACACATTTTTTTCGTTCCTTAAAAATCAACTTTTTTCGTTAAATTTTAACCTTCGCAAAAATTACCGGTACTTTTTTATTATATAAAGTTTAATATCTATAAACTAAGTTATGCTATAAAAAAAACCACTGCTTTATTTATCTAGATTGGTTTATTTATTTGTAATACACAGCGTTTACTTCAGAAACAAATCAAGATATATTATATTCAATATTTACTTAATCATATTTATTTTTTAATTTTTAATTATTTTGCTGTTATTCATTTAAGGAAGCTCCGGACTAGCCAAATATATTCGGATTTTCCTGATTTTATGAGTTATTTATCTTTATTCTCAGAATATTATTACTATTCTCAAACGCTATTTTATGCTTAATTTTTAATAATATTATAATATTCTACTTTGCTTTACAAGCTGCGGAAAAACGACTTTCAAACACAATCAAAGAAATACTAAAAAATTATTAAGCAAGTAATGAAAATATTGAAATCGTTAAATTGCTAAATTGCAGAAATTATGGTAATACAATTGATCAAATAATACAGAAATGGTAAATACCAATACATCCAGGTAAATAACTAAGAGTTGATATATTCAAGTGAAAAATATATACAAACAATATAAATGCCTATAAAACATAAGCAATGAAAAATATGCACTGCGTCTAAAATTATGCCACCATGTTAACATAAAAATCTACTTCAGTAAAGTGAAAACAAATCTCTATGCAGACGTTTAATTTTCTGGAAAGCCTTAACAGATAAATCCTTTTAAAATCATTTCCCCAATGCTCCAACGAAGAAGAACCGCGACATTAATTCCATTTCCAAATTTAATGTCTCGGCTTCGCCAATAGCGCTAAATTTGAATGATTGCAACCCTTCACACTCGAATGCATAATAACCAATGACAATCATCCTCTCATATAATCTGTTCAATTCTTTTCCTATTCCACTTCTTGTCTCGGAAAATCTTCTTCTTTTTTTTACTTTTAGAAGCCGTGGCTGCGTCCTCTCACTTGATCATGCACGTAGCGTTAAATCCCGAGAATAAAGTCTGTATTTGGAACTACGAAGGCGTAGTGATGCCTTTCTTTGCTCTTTATCGCTTCCAGAAAACTCAATAAAAATCTCCCAAACTGAGTTTCAGTGTTGGTTCAACGTGCCCGGACCCAGGTTTCAGCTGGACCAGCGTACAAAAATTCTGAGACCAATCCTTACCCCTACTTGTCAGTGACCTAACATGGCTTCTCCTATTGTTCCTTTCCACGCAGAGCTTTGTTTGTCTTTCATCCAAAGATCGTCGAGTTTTTCTGCAACATCCAACCCACGTAGAATTTAAAGCAGGGAGTCGAATATCCCCATAGGACTTCCCAGTGTTTTAAGTGTTTTGTACGAAAAGACTTTTGTTTTCAAAAGCCCTTTGATAAAGACGTGTTTCCTCTAGGAAAAAGTGATGCCAGTTTACGTAACATTCAAATTTGAAACTCTCTTTCTCACTCTCTGAAAGTTTCTTTGAAGCTTTATTGCTTTTCATTTGAGGAAAAAGAGCGAACAAATTGAGTAAATCAGTGAAACATGTATGTGAGAACTTGATATTGGATTTCTTTGACACTTCTTCCTTTTATAGCCTCGCTTTTCTGGCAAATAGGTGTGAAATGAGATATCTTTAGACTGTACCGCCGGTAATATTTTCGCTTGAGAGTAAGAAATCGACTCCACTTCGTCTTTAGCCTTTCAACTACGTCATTTTCAGACCGAATACATTTCTCCACCTCAATTTCGTCTTCGTTCCTTATTGTCGTTTCAATATCAAAACTATCAGTTTCAGTTCCATCAAAAATAACTGTCAAAATAAGAGTATAAGTTTAATTTATTTTAATCAGACACGAAATTTTGAAGAGATTATCTTTCATGATTTGCTGAAATTGATTTTAATATTTCGGGCCTTCACCGCTCTGCCGCTTTCAAAAAAGAAGCAACCTCCATGGAAATGACATTGTAATTTAAAATCATACATTTTTCTAAGGCATTCTAAAATGATTACTCCGCACACATTTTTATTTGTTTCTTACTTTTAATGTAAACATGTTTTCTTATTGCGTACACAGAAGTGAGAGATTATACTGAGAATTTCATATAAGCGCTTATATATTTGCATACAATATTACAAATTACGCTCATATGCATTATTCAAACATGCTTAATTTTTAATCAGTATATAAATAATTATTTTATATTGATTTTATTATTCATTCAATTTACTCTTTAATTAATTTTATTTTAGGCAATGCGCGATATATATATTCGTGATAGATTAAACTGATTTTAAATCTATCCAAAATAGGCACAAAATAGGTGAAAGTTTGTGTCTAAAGAAGCCTTAAGCGTAAAGTGTATCTATTACAAATGACAAAGAAGATAGAAACGTGGTCTCATTTTAAAATAATAAATTAACCAAATCATTAATAATTTACTTGGCCCTGTGATGAAGCTAATTTTGTTTATTATAATTTCAAAGTTTTGTATTAACATGCACAATAAGTATATAACATAGAGTTATATAATGCTATATAACTAAAACACATGTAGATCATTAAAAATAATAATGAAAATTACAACGTATTTATTGCGTATAAAAGGAAGAAAAATTAAATTGCATTTCAACCGGCTTTTTGCTAATTTCCATCAGGAGACGAGAACGTTCATGGAGAAAGGATTTTTCTTCGCTTTATAAGCAGCAAATAAGTCGTGACTTATATTATTATTATTTTAATCCCAATATTGCCACGTAGTGCATCACTAATCATATTTTAATACATAAATCATATTTACAAATATTTTTTATTTATAAACTGTGATACCCCCTTACTTTTTGCGATACGATCTCCTTTTAGTGTTTGTACCATATTATCTCTATCGTCACACATTTATTTTAAGAGAAATTTTGCTTAAGAAATAATAGAAATTTATAACAAAATAAGAAAATCTAAGTAAGTATAAATCCGCGACTTTTTTAATGAAAAAGTTATCTTCTCACGGGGAATAACAGCCTCCACCTTGAAAAAAAGGGAAGAAGCAGTGCCACAATAAGTTTATGAGCGACTTCCGTAACCAAAATTATTTTCTTCCATATTAATTAAAGCTTAATTTTCTTAGATTTTTATTTTTTCATCCGTAAATTAAAATTTAGTGGATAATAAGAGGACATCAAGGTAATGAAGAAAGCAATGAGATCCTCTTTGAACAAAAAAGCCTTTTTTATTTCCTCTTTTTTATGGCAATTAAAAAAGATTTTTAATTAAATTTTACTAGATAACTAAAAACCTCCGCTTCGCAATCAAGCTATCAAAGACAGCTTCCTTATATAAAAAACAACTTCATGTCTTCCACTCACAAGCTAGTATAATGAAAATACTGGATTCCTTACTCCAGATTATTTTTAATAATATTTAGCGAGTCGCTCTCCGCAAGATAAGGATTGAGTTTTTCGCAATAATTAACGAACCTCTTCGATAGGCATAGGATAATTATTGGTACCCGTGTAAACTACTAGCTATCAATATAACATCACTTTCTGCAATTGATGAATGGACCTTTAGTAATGTCTAATGTGTTTTAAGATTCAGTGAAATTACTCAAAATATGCTATGACACATTAGTGTTCAGTTCCACTATTTTCCTTCTTCTATTTACAAGTTATTACAGTTTATTATCTTTCCAAACTGTTTTTATCTTCTATACGTCTTATAATGCTGTAATTTTGTTTTTACCAGTCAGACCACTTTTATCAACATCTGGCCAATCCAAAGTATTTTAAATGGTTTTTACAATACAGTATTTCAAATTTTAACATATTTTTTTCTACAAAGATTTTATTATATTGCTTACATAAATCCTTAGTTTTATAAAAGTCAGATGTTTGAAGAGCGTTAGGATAAATAGAACTATCAGTTGTGTAATCTTTTATAACCTTTTATAGCCTGTTGGAGAATTTTTTTACAACCATATACCCAATATTCTGTTTATTCGTCATTCTAATTTTATCAATTTTTATTGTAATTTGTTAGTACTATTTGCTTTTATTAAGAACAGGAAAGACGTTTTTCAATTATTAGCGGGTTTCAATAGATATTGAACCCGCTATTGCTTTTGGTTTTTCTGTCTGTCTGTCTGTCTGTCTGTCTTCAATAAAAGGGTACAGTAAATGTATTCTGTAAATGCAATAATGATGGCTATTGTTAACGTTGAAAACCTACCGAGTTACTTGAGAATTAGAGAGTTGTGAATTGTAGCGTGGCAAAGTAGAGAGAGACGAGTTGCGAATTAGAGAGTCGCAAATTAGATAGTTACAAATTAGATGGTCGCAAACTTGAAGGTCGCGAATTGTATAATCGCGAATTAGAGAGTCGTGAATTAAAGGGTCGCGAATTGGTGTTAATTGAAACCTGCTAAATTTAAATATCGACCTTAGGCAATTTTCTTTCACATGCTTGTTTCTACATGTTATTTGTAGCACGGAAATATTATATACATTTTGAAAATACGTATTTGTCCCCCTTTGTTTCTTTTTATTTTAATGTATTCTATACTTTCACCGCCCATAATTAACAATAATTTACATTAGTGAAAATAAGAAATTATTTAACAACATTTATTTCTTAAAAGCTAGAATTTTTTCATGGCCCTTATTCATCGCATTGGAAAAATGCTTTGCTTATGCCTTTTTTTTTAAATATATTACTGCTTTATTTAAAACTTTTGTTTAGAAAATTACAAACCAATATCAAATCCAATTTTAGTGGGTTTTAAGTCGGCTTCAACTCTATTATAAGTCTTACACTGATTTCTTCAAAGTAGATTTTTCTTTAATTTAATTTAGCTTCGTTTTTAAATGTCGCGTGTAGCATCTAATAAAAGAAATCCAAATAACTAATTTCTTAATATATTATGTCAATACAAAAACACAAGTAGTTATACGGGCATTTCCATACGACAAGCAAGATATTTTAGCAGGCTACCCTTTTTTTTCAATTTTATTGGTGCAGAAATCGGTGAACTTAATTTTACATTCTTCGTTTTATCAAATTCTCGGTTTAAGGATTTATCAGAATTCTTATCTTTCGCCTTATCTTTCATCGTCTCTCCCACAGGATTTCAAGGAAATGCTTTGCAAAAGTAAACGTCATTAAAGAAAATGCTGGCTCGGAATACTTATCAACAAACCATTTTTTCCTAGCATCAGGAATTTTTCTGCGGTCGGAGCTCTTATCTTCGATAATTGTTCTTATCACTTAGCGGTTTTTTAACATACTTACCTTTGCAAGAAAAAAGTGACGAAATCTTCACTCTCTTTAGCTGTACTTTCGAGGAAATAAGAATTATTGCCATAATTAGCTTAAATGGTGCTAATTAAATGGTGAGTTAAAAATATAACGACCTTATTTTTCCTATAACACTCAGTGCTTAATAAACTGAATCTGTGTAAATGCATATATAGGGTGCTAAGAAAATATCTGGGAAAATTGTGAGGGATCACAGTAAACATTAAGACGAACAATATTTCCAGCGGAACTTAGAGTTGTTTTTCATTCATAGTACCGGAAAATAGTAAGTGCAAATAACGTCCAGCGTGCATATTTGTACACAACCAGAGCACGGTAAGCCCAAGATGTAAGTCAGGTCAGCTAATCAAGTGTGTAAATGATTGGGACAGCGTATCTTCAATTTCTCATGCTCTGGTTGTGCACACATGTGCATGCCGGACTTTTTCGAACTTACTCTTTTCCGGCACTATGAATGAAATATGACTCTAAATTCTATTGCAAATATTATTCATCTAAATGTTTCCTATCACCCTTTACATTTTTGACAGGTATTTTTCGAGCACCCTATATAAAGAGAGAGGTAGAACTGACACAAACACCCCGGTTCAGGCTCTATAATACGTTAAGGGTATATTAAAGGATAGTACCTGTGGATAGTACATTGTGAAATATATTTTAAATCTTTAGCATAAACACAATGCAATGAATGGAAATTTTAACCGAACATCATCAACCTCGTAATCACACAATTTTCTAAATCCCTTATAAATGCAACTATTTCTAATTGTATTATCAAATTTTAAAAAGAGTGACCCACCTATTTGCCCAAAAATTATTATTGTAACTAAGATTTTTTTTTTTAAATATGTAAACTCACTCCCTCCTTTCGCGTTATTTTCTCCTCTTTTAATAAAATTCATTTTCCGAAGTTCAAAAACGACATTATTCTTCAAATCTAAAGGGGGTGCAGTTTCTTTTTTTATGGATATAATCAATCATATGTCCACTAGACAAAATATTCCTTTAAAC
>QLNU02014176.1:37152708-37190648 GCA_006491805.2 Dysdera silvatica | reverse complement strand
TATGGTTTAATTACGTCTCTTTGTACTAGGATTTTTAATTGGTTTTCCTTTCAGTTTTTCCAGTAATTTATTTTATAAATGCGTATATGTTTATGGGTTTTATTAAAGTTATTATTATTACTATTAATTTTTTATTTGTTCTGTAATATTTAAAACATAGTTCACATATGATTAATTCATAGCACGATGTATAAAATAGCTAGTTTATGGGCATCAGTGCAATAGAATGTAGAACGGCACAAATTCTGTTGTTGTGAATTCCACCTGTTGTACAGGCCTGCACAAAAGTTTAGACACAACACAAATTTGAGTATAACAAAATACTATTAAAACTGAAGAAGTAGGAACTTTAATATTACGAAGTATGAACACATGTAATATGCAAATTAAAAATTTGAGAACAGAAATCACATCAGTAGCGAACTTGCTGCAATATATAACTTAAAATAAGTAAAATATGTGGCACAAAAGTTTAGGCACAAACATAAATTTTAGCACTTGCATAAGGAAATGAACAATTTTAATAATCAATGTAGCCACCATTACTTCGTATTAGATTAAATACGCGGTCGTTCATTGAAAGCACAAGATTTTGAAAGGTTTCTGGTTCAAAATTAAACCACGCTTCTTCTATAGCCTTTTTAAGTTCTAAAACGGACGGATATTGCTTTCCATTGGCATACACAACATTCGTTAGTATGCCCCATACATTTTCGATGGGATTACAGTCAGGACTAAGAGCAGGCCAATCGAGAACTGTAATATTTTTAGCGCTCATCCATTCTTTTGTTGACCTGGATGTGTGGATGGACGCATTATCTTGTTGGAAAACCCAGTTTCGTCCACATAAAAGTTCGCCAAAAGGTAATAGGTGACTTTCAAGAGTTGCCTGGTATGCCTTGGAATCTTGTTTTCCATTCAAAAACGCCAAAGAAGTCTGTCCATTGAAGCTAAAGGCTCCCCAAACCATGACTGAACCTCCTCCTTGACGTCTGCTGAACCGACTTAAGGGGCGTTTTCGAAGATCGTGCCAGTAGTGCGAAAGGCCATCGGGACCATCTAAGTTCCACTTTTTTTCATCACTAAATAACACCTGCAGCCATTCGTCACTGTATGATATGTGCTGCCTTGCCCATTGTAGTCGTGCTTGTTTATGATGTAATTGCAAGCAGGGCTTGCGGCGCATTTTTGCATATCTCAAATGCCTGCATTCTACAATCCTTCTACGTATGGTTTCTCTTGACACTCGCATTGCTAACGTGTTTTTTATTTGATTTGCAGACAGGCTTTCATTTGAAGCCAATCTTCGTATTTGTCTATCATCCCGAATGCTGGTCACTCGAGGCCTCCCAGATCGTGATTTTGGTTGATACTGATCACCCCGGGATAACACTCGATAAATGCCTCGCTTTGAACGGTTCAATGCAACAGAAATTTGAGTAACAGATTTACCTTTAGTTTTCAGCCTCCAAATCTTCAAAATCTCGTCATTCGTAAATTGCTTTGACTTCGGCATCGTTCTAAGCATTCTAAATTATTTCAGGCCTTATATAACAACTCTGGGAAACGCCCCTTCGATCACTTGGGAACTTCGCGCCGTTAATTTGCATAAATCTGACATATGTGCCTAAACATTTGTGGCATGCAGATTCCAATATTACGGTGTTGGGATATTTTGTTTCAGTACTTTTGGTAATCTTTTAAGTTGCACAATTTATTATTGGTTCTAGGATTATTTAGATACAATATCGGCGAAGTTCAATGCAAATTCTCGCTTTTATTTATAATTTGCCTCTGTGTCTAAACTTTTGTGCAGGCCTGGCCACTTTTGCCCTCCGTACACAAATAATGTGTTACAAATTTTTCTGTCCGTTTCGCAACTTATTTGATTATGAAATGAATAAATTTAAGACAATTTCCCTGAATTTAATTG
Organism: Dysdera silvatica; assembly: GCA_006491805.2. Taxonomy (NCBI): domain Eukaryota; kingdom Metazoa; phylum Arthropoda; class Arachnida; order Araneae; family Dysderidae; genus Dysdera; species Dysdera silvatica. Next base: position 37,188,715 of record QLNU02014176.1, on the reverse strand, counting down.
TAAATAATTAATTCAGTTCAATTTATTTAATTTATTTTAATTCCGAATTTAACTTTGAATATCTGATAGATTAAATGCATCTATGTTCAATATCATATTTTTTTTATGCCTTTAAGGAACGTTAAACATTTGAGCCTATTTAATACTAACAAGATGTAAATATGAGCTCTTTTTTTTTAGTATTTTTCTTGCATTGTGTTATCGGGTGTTCCTTGATTGTATTTCCAAAATTAAATACATTCGTAAATATCCTTCGGAGCCAAAGTAAAATAGATTACTCTGTTTAAAATGATGCTACTCAGACCAGGCTTTATTGCATATTTTGAAAGTGACAGAGAAAAATTCCTTTCTTTGTTTGCGTTGACAAAGTGAAGGACCGAAGATAGAAGCAGCTTCTTGTATTACCTAATTTCAAAATTTCAATTTCGTCTTTTAGCTCCAGAATTGGAAAAAAGAATAAAAAATAAGAATAGAGGGAACTAAAATAGATTCGCTGAAATTGAATTACTTCGCGACAAAGAACGCCAACCTTATTAACATCGATCTCAAATTTTAAAAGAAACCCAAACTTAAAAGTAGTCAGCTATACAATACGAGGAAGACTTCTTACTTTCCTCGCCTTCTTTTTTCTCTCTCTCATATTTTCCTTTAAATTTCGTTAAAGATGGCCTCGGATCTTCAAAAAATATCGGAAACACATCAATGTTCCTCAAATTTCGTCTTCCTTCTTTTTTGTTTAACTGCTCTCACTTTTTGATTTTCGCCAAATCTTGCCCGTCAGTCCCAATTGGAGAATGAAAAAATGGTCCAGGAATCTATTTCAACGGAAGTCTCTGTCGTAGAATATCCCTTTTCGACATCAAAAGGAAATGTCTGCCTTATTGCGAATATTTTGAGAGAAAATTTTGCGCGTACTTAATAAAATTTTTTTATTGTAAATAATTTATAGTTCAATTCTATTCCAAATTGAACCACTCTGGTTCAAATATAGAGGAAAAAGAAACCAAAATGTGAAATATATATTTTTTTTACCATTTTCTTTCATCCTGGAAATTTACAGAATGAAATATATAGTGCTCTCAGTCAGGGCTGCCCAATTTAAAAGAAAAAGGGATTACACTGGTTTAATAGAAATTGTTGCAGCTCGCAGGCAGAAATCAAAGCTCACTAAAATTCAACTCAGAATTGTTATATTTAATAAAATTTCTACTAAACCCATTACGCTCAAAAGACCTTAAATATGTCTATATAAAAATGCATAAATTTTACTTATGATATGTAAAATTTGAAAAGAAATTTCAATATTTTAAAATAATGTTCTTTTAGATGTCATATCTAATCTATATTCGTAATCTTTAAATCATACATTGTACAGATATTTATTGTGTATTATCTCTCTACTAACAGTTACAAAGTTTAAATATGCTTTTTCGTAAAAAGAAAATTTACCACTTTCAAACAACCAAATAAGAGTTATTGATAATTTCAATTGCCTTTTTAGAGTAAGCTTTGTTGAATATAAATGCAGTGGAACCTGGTAAAGTGACCACCTTGGTAAACTGACCTCCTGAATAAAGTGACCACCTTGGTAAATTAACCTCCTAAAAAAGTGACAACTTTGGTAAATTGACCTCCTGAATAAGGTGACCACTTTGGTAAATTGACCTCCTGAATAAAGTAACCACCTTGGTAAATTGGCCTCCTAAATAAAGTGACCACCTTGATAAATTGACCTCCTAAAAAAGTGATCACTTTGGTAAATTGACCTCCTGGATAAAGTGACCACCTTTGGAAATTGACCACCTGAATAAAGTGACCACTTTCGGAAATTGACCACCTGAATAAAGTGACCACCTTCGGAAATTGACCACCTGGATAAAGTGACCACCTTCGGAAATTGACCACCTGGATAAAGTGATCACCTTGGTAAATTGACATCCTGAAGGAAGTGAACACTTTTTATAAGAAAGAACTGGTAGGAATTTTAATCATACCTAAACCAAAGTCTGTCGTCTATAGTGACCACATATCTATAGTGGCCATTGCACTCCCAAAGATGCTTACTTAAGACAAGTTCTACTGTATGTATAGCGACGGCTTAATTCCTGAGCAAGACTCGTATGCAACGAGGATCTTGGAACTATTGAAAATGATCATTATGTTCGGTCCTCGTTAAATCCGTTTTGGGAATTTGAAATTTTGAACTTTGTAAATAAATCGTGTACAGGCAACATATGTGCATGTAATGTGCATACAATAATATTCGGCTTTTCATTCGCTTAGCATTTAATGAACAACATATTACATATTAAATCAACAACTTTTTCATATTAGCGGATGATGTGGCAACAGTAGATGTTAAATTACTCGTAAAGAAAAGAATGATTTTCCGGTGCCTGGTGGGACCCGAACCCACGACCTCTTGATCGCTAATCATGTACTCTACCTGCGCTAGTAGAGCATTTGACTAGCAATCAAGTGGTTGTGAGTTCGGGTCCCACCAGGCGCCGGAAAATCATTCTTTTCTTTACGAGTAATTTAACATATTTCATAACCCATGGGCGGAATTACGAAATTGCCGCTCCTGCCACCCTTCCTGCCTCACAAAGAAAAGAAAAAATACTTAGGAAAAAATACGAATGCTGTGCTCTTATCTTTTTATATCTAAAGATGGTTTTTATATAATTATTCGAGCAAATACTTAAATTAATAATTTCATATAATAACTAACAGGCATAGAGATCACCACCAGTGAATATTATAGAAGCATAGAGATCATCAACACTGTGGATATTATATTGAAGGAGCGCATTACAAAATACTATCCGGGATAAAATTATTCTTACCAAGGGTTTCTGGTTGGAAGATCCATTACCAAAGCCCAGAAACGAAAACACCAATACATGAAAAACAAAGTACGAAACGGAACTTTACCCGTGGTTAATACAATTGAAATAAAAGTAGGTACCACGGAAAAATTACATACAAAAGGTAAAATAGCGAACAGATCAGCAGAGCTTTCGGACACGTCAGCAGTTGTCTTTCATCACGAGTGAATTCAATCCTGATTAAGAACTGGGATGACGTCGTCCATATCGTGAACGACAGTGGCTGACGCTTCCCAAAAGTTCCTGTGATCTATTTGCTATTTTATCAATGTTTAAACTTTCGTATGTCATTTTTTTTTCTGGTACTTTACATATTTTGATTCCAATTATTGGCGTGATTCTATAAAACCCTTCTCACCACCACTTGCCAATCTATCATGTAAAGCGTTTTGGAAGTACAGAGTTGCATCTGGTAATTCGTGGGAGTAAGCTCTCTAAGGCTTGGAATAAAACGTTGTTACTTATTGGATCTTTGTATCTGAGTTATAGCGACTTTATTTATAAGACTATTGTGTCTTTTATGGAATAAGGCTACAGTGCCATTTATAGTACAAGACTATTGTGTCTTTTATGGAATAAGGCTACAGTGCCATTTATAGTACAAGACTATTGTGTCTTTTATGGAATAAGGCTATAGTGCCGTTTATAGTACAAGACTATTGTGTCTTTTATGGAATAAGGCTACAGTGCCATTTATAGTACAAGACTATTGTGTCTTTTATGGAATAAGGCTACAGTGCCATTTATAGTACAAGACTATTGTGTCTTTTATGGAATAAGGCTATAGTGCCGTTTATAGTACAAGACTATTGTGTCTTTTATGGAATAAGGCTATAGTGCCGTTTATAGTACAAGACTATTGTGTCTTTTATGGAATAAGGCTATAGTGACGTTTATAGTACAAGACTATTGTGTCTTTTATGGAATACTCAAAGTCTACAATCCACTCTATAATTCAAGGAAAAGTGCGCCATTATCACCAGAGCGAAATAAGAGGATGCCCAAAAGGACATATCTGCCAACTTACACCAATCATAATACTTTATTTTTCAGCTCTTTTTCCCTAACATGCGCCTTATATGCCTACTTAGATATCCGCGAGCGCTATGGAAACTTGAACTTTATTGTGTGAAAGAATAAATATTGAGAGTAATAAATACACACGCGCTCGCTGCGGTGTGAAACCTTAAGCTTTTGTACTCGTCCCTAGACCTGTTAAGCTATCCAGCTTACTAACCATTCTCTAACGGAATTTGGTTGACGACGTTATGTATGTAGACGGAACCAATTGTTTATGCGATCTTAAAAGCTGTACTTTGTAAGGGGGCACGTCTCTCTCTGTTCTTCCTACCACGAAAAAAATTCTCATTAAGTTTTTGTGTGATAAGCAAATCTGTATATATGTGTATGCTTTCTTTCCTATATTAAACTAATTGGCCACCTTTCCTCATTCTATTCAGGGCACCAAATGTCTCGCATGCTAAAACGATTAAGTTTTATTGTACTTTTATATTATACTAACAAAATCCATACTTTACTCGTTAAATGCTGACTTGTCATAATTGGGTCCTACAGTATTTATAGAAGAACTGATTTACTAGTTTTTAAGCTTCTATGCAAATAATATTTATATGTTGAAGCCATAGAAACGGAACTTGAAAACCATGCGTTTGTTTCAAAATTCGAGGTTTAAACGTACTCTTATATTCCGACCAAAACCGTAAACGCTAACCGTAAACTGTTCATCGTTATTCAGCATTGGTTCGCTAGGCATTAAGTGGTTCGGAATCCTCGAAAGCTCTATGATTACAGTGTATCTTTTTGCGGCCACCCTTCCCATTAAATTTATACACAATCATCATCATCATCCTTGAAAGACTCTAGGTCCCATCGCAGTATTGTCCTTGCGCCATAAAAATTTACATAAACCGATCGAGACAGTCGAAAGGCACTTGAGGAGCCCCTAGACTCAATGATTTTTTGGGATCCATTTTGCATTGACTTTCAAATTTCTAAATTTTTGCAACAAGTAAAATATTACATGTAATAAACATTTTTGTTTTGCCAATTTAGTGCACTTGTGTGGGTCGGGACCCCTCGACCGCGCTTGTCCAGCCGTTAATACGGCACTGATTGAGAGCTTAACTTCATAATTATCACATTTAAAACTCCAAAGCTCATGGGAAATGAATTTTTGGAAACTAATTCTCTTGTTTATTTACCCGAAGAATTATATTAGCGACATCTAATATTGCATTCTTTTTTTTCATTTTTCTGCTTTCGTTTGTCGCCGATCAACATCCGTAAATCAAAAATTGCCCGTATTTCCGCAAAATAGGAAACCCTTATTCATTAAATGAACTGGTATTTATCATCGGATACTACGAGTTGTTTATTTGTTGAAATCTGAAAAGTTTTGATACGCTCTAATCAACATCAAAAACTACGCTCTATAATGTCAATACTAATATTTGATTCATTTTGTGTAGTACTGCGTCAATCTTTTACGTTTCTGAAGATAAATTTTTCGTATCTTGAAAGATCTTAAGCAAACAAAATCGCTCATCATTTGAGCTTCATTAATAAGGTTTGTTCGTTTCTTAGAAATTGGGGAAATAAAGATTACTTCGTGTTTTTCCCATTGAACGTGAGTTGCGTTGTAAATAATGAGCTGATACGTATCAAAAGGTTTATTCACTGGCGTGCTCAAGGGTGTGTTGATGGGGGTTGTAACCCCCCATTGCAATGAAATTTTGTATATTTAACATAGGAATATGTGAGTTGTAGCTCTGTAACCCCTCCCATTGAGCCTATAACTCCCCGCATAAAAGTTCCTTCGTACGCCCATGGGTATTCAAAATAGTTATACGTAGGCTTTAAAAGAAATTTGTGCACGAAAGAAAGGATGACGCATTTCGAATTATGTATTCCATTGTTATTGAACTTGCTACGTATAAACTACGTGAAGAAACGTTTTCATTGTAAAAAGGACTTCAGTTACTAAGTTGTATAAACGTAACAGCAGTGGCCATGTTATAAGCGGTAAATGCTCTTCCAGTGGCAATACAAAACGATATACGATGGGCATGGCTTCAAATAACATTCTAATGTTGTAGTGATATGTGATGTCTAGCTTGTAAATAGCTCCTTTCAAAATATACCAGCATAGACAATAAAAATGGATGCACAATCTTGTCAGCGTTCAAACGTGCTGTCAACACTCCTTGTAGCAAAACTAGGATGAATCAGCTAGAATAGAAGATAACTCCCAGACTATAATTCCGAGTGTGATGGCCATGCTCTCAATCACTGCATCTAGAACCCCCAGAATTGTAGGCCGAGTCATAAGCCGCCATTTTCCTGCACACTTCCGGTTTCATTTACCTTGGCGATAAAGGTTTTCAACTTTGGAACGATGATCGCTATTTTGGCATAAAAATAATCAACAATCCGCCATTATCCGACTATTGTCACGTGATATGATGGCAGGAAAATGGCGGCCATACGCCAGCTCTCTTTTCCAGGAGTCTTAACTGCAGCCAAAATATAGCGATGACTATAATACCTTCCACGATCAAAATGGAGCGGGATTAGTCGCCGAATACAATATAACTCAATTGAACACCGTTTAGGATTCCCGGGTTTACAACTACAAACAATACCGCCTATGTTGGACGGTTAGAAACAGCCATCTTGAAGAAAGTCGAGAATTGAGCTTTACCCCTCCCAGCCATAGCCGAAAGGTGTTACTTATGTTAGTACCACACGATACGTAAAGAAAGTTATGAGCCTTTGAATGAAAGACAAGAAGGCTATTGGTGTCGTTATACCTGCTTTTGTGTTGCCACGAATTTCTCAAGCACTTGTTTTCTTGGGGTCCTCTAACCTAGTAACTATTTTTGCATTCCTGGGCACTACTAAAAATATCGTTTTACTACCGTATCGCTTCAACTAAGATGGCGACTAATAACTACAAGCGATTTCATTCCATTCTCTTCCCTTAAGCCCATAATGAGACTTTCCACAAACTCGCTCAATTTCACATACTGCGGATGTATGAGTCATAGAAGCATCCTTCCATATTACTTAGTATAGCAAATTACCAAAACCAGTCGGATTTGCCCGTCCGTACGAATGGCACTCCTTCTGTTGGCCTCGCAATGCGCCCTACTTATGCGTTCTGCAAACGCTTAATGCGTTCATCGATGATGAATTTTTAATCATTTTTATATATTTAATCGAAAGGCTTTTCTGAACACACCGTTTGGCTGTTCTTTATCTAATTTTTAGGAATGCATAGAGCGGGGTTGTTCGTTATGTTCTTCTTTGTTTCTTTCAGATTCCGCATTACATACATGTAATGAATTATCTGCAAATATATGTGCTCTAACTCCACATTTCTTCCTTGATCTTGTATTATATAAACCACGTATCAGTACCGAATGCGTATTTTCTCGTTACGTTAAAAATTAGTATAGTAAACTCTCTTAATAACGTCATGCTAATGAAGTAGTATTTCCATTTAATTTCCATTGTACTTTACGGTCCCAGAAAATGCTCCGTAGAATTATAAACATGCTAATTAGGAAAATATTTCTGTTTAACGACGGTACTTTACAGTCCCGAAAAACGCTTCATATAATTATATACATGCTAATTAGCAAGCATTTCTGTTTAACGCCGGTACTTTACAGTCCCAGAAAATTCTCCGTAGAATTATACATATGCTAATTCGCGAGTTCTGTTTAACGACGATACTGTACGGTTCCGGAAAATTCTCCGTAGAATTATACACGTACTAATTAACGAGTATTTCTGTTTAACCACGATAGTTTACGGTCCCAAAAAATGCTCCATAGAATTATACACACGTTAATTAGCAAGTATTTATGTATAACGATGATACTAAACGGTTCCGAAAAATGCTCAGTAGAATTATACACATTCCGATTAATGTCTTTTTCATTTAACTTCGTCTATTTTTCTTCGTCCGCTAGAAAGTATAATTAAGAGAAATTATTGTATATCATAATTAAATATGCATTTCGCTCTAGATTATGGTGATCCTTTTTTTTACATAAAATAATTTATTTTCGGTGACTGAATTCTATTAAATGCTCTAAAAGAACATTATTCTGTTCTTCTATAATTGTTGTATATTAAAGGTTTTATCTACGCTTCTAAAGACTGATTGTGTGAGATTTATTGCCCTTATGTGTCCACGTCAGAGGGCAAGGAAAATATAAATCTCATAAAAAACGCCAGAAGTAAGTAAAATGAATGTTTGATTAAAACAACAGAAGATTATTTTTATTTGATTGAGAAAAATTAATGATTATTTAATTTGTATTTCATTCAAAACAAATTATCAAGCAAAATTTTAATTCACTCTTTGTCATATCCACCCCTTAACAACCAAAGAGTGTTTTTTCTATAACTATATGATTATATATTAACATACTCTGTAATAAATATTATTAGTAGCAATAATACATTATAGACACACACGTTACAATTAATTTCCTATCTAAAAAACGGCTGTTATTTGATTTTCTACAAAAATATTGTACAGTCAAATCCGGTTATAACGAAACTAAGTAAAACCTCTTTATTTGGTTACATTCACATTATACAGGACGAACACTTTTACTACGAAAGAAAGCCTGTTATAACGAGCAACTTTCTAATGAATTTTATACGGGCGAAGTTTTCTTCTTTCCGAATTTATGACATCCGATATCCTTGTTCCTGAATCTATTCTCACTGAGATGCAAGCTACAAACCATCCTGAATCTGACAATTATAGCAATGAGAAGTTACCCGCCGACGCACCACCAATTTATGTAAATAATGACACTACAGCAGCAATTCCTAAACTATGTTCCGCGAAGAGCTTCGAAAGAAAAGGAAACGAAATATGACAGAAATAAGTCTCACAATTGTAAATTTGTGCAGCCATGAACCGTGTATAGGTAGGTATAGGGTAGAAATAGAAAATATTGGTTTCTTCAGCGTACTGAGAATCTGTCTAAATAGCAATTATTTTATATCGAAATACCGGACATACATCACCTAATTCAGCACTGCTCGTACACACATTCTCGAAACATGCGAAAATATGCTTAAAAACAGCGTTTATCGTCAATACTGCCGTTATTCGTTTAGTATCTACGTAGGCGCTAGATTAAAAAAAATACAGTCGCTTTTGTGCTAAAAATATATACCCGGGCAAAAGTAACGTTTCGAGAAAATTATATTTATAGTTTTAACATTTTTAAGAGAAAGAATTTAAGTGTAGATCAAAATACAAACGAATTAGAAATAGAAAAACAATTCCTGTTTTTGTTATCAGATAAAATATCGACTATCATCTTGAGAAATGTAATTAGGTGAAAACGGCCAAATGTGCACGTACGTGCCTTTGGCGTGAGGGAGACCACAGTACACTGCAATAAAATTTCTCTCCTGGAAAGTGTTTCACCACGAATTTCCCTCTCCTTAAAAGGCCTGCGGTGGTGCACTGGTAACGCGTCAGCTTAGCGAACCGTATCCCAAGTTCGACTCCCAGCCGTGCTAAATAAACACTTACCGACTAACTGCTCACCGTAGTGCGAGAGTTGGTTTCTAAGCCATAAATGGTTCGGATCCTTCGGAAAACTGTAGATCTCAACACAGCATGACGCTTGCTGTCTTTACTCCGTAAAACTCGCCAACAAATAAATATTCTCTCCTTAAAAGAGCGCCACGACTTAATAATTTAGGAACATCTGTCTTAGAGTATGGCAATAATGTGTAAGTTTCTGATATTTGAATCTCCGCTACATAATATGCCTAAACGATAGTACTTAAATTTACTTTTCTATTTCTGTTTTTCTTTTTGATATTTCTTCAGTAGTAACCCGATTTTAATGCAACCCGTATATAAGGAACAAACGTACTAGTCCCTTTATGCTCGTAATTAATGGGTTCGACTGTATTGTCGTTTTCCTTCCTTTGTATTTCAGGGGCACTGCACTTTCCGGTCAATCCCCAACAACCTCTAACTAGGTAAGTGAACGAGGTGTAAGTCGTCAATTTTGACAAAAGGGGTATCGTTGGAAAGGTCTCGTTATGGGTAGTAAAAAGGTTAATAGTCTATAAATATAATATAGTCTATATATAATATAATATAGTCCATAAATATAATATAATATAGTCCATAACATAATATGTCTATAAATATAATATAATATAGTCTATAAATATAATATAGTCTATAAATATAATATAGTCTAAAATATAATATAGTCTATAAATATATAATATAGTCTATAAATATAATATAATATAGTCTATAAATATAATATAATATAGTCTATAAATATAATATAATATAGTCCATAAATATAATATAATATAGTCTATAAATATAACATAATATACTCTATAAATATAATATAATATAGTCTATAAATATAATATAATATAGTCCATAAATATAATATAATAGTCTATAAATATAATATAATATAGTCTATAAATATAATACAATATAGTCTATAAATATATATAATATAAAAAGTCAAACGATCTACCCATCTCAGTTCAACAACCGAGAAGATATCGCCAAAAGGAAACAATAGAGTCAGCATTGCTGAGAAAGCAAAGTGCACGGGCATTTCGTGAATACAAAACGTAGATGCGTTAGTTAGTACGATATTTTAAATGCTTAATATTCATGTCAAGAACGCTCCGTAGCATCAACCATTTTCCGCATGATAGTGTTAACACATAAATAACTAAATAACGTCATTACAAGCCTAGAATAGTGTTGGTTTTAATTTAATATGAAGGCGAAGTCTGACCACTGTAGTTCTTGAGCAGTGCAACCACAAACAAACTTTAATTTAGTATCAGGAACTAACTCCTCGCCTGGTCCTGTGAGACAAAAAGAGGATATAAACAGATTCTAAGGAAGCGGTTTCTTTAGGCGTTCAAGCATGGAGAATTTTAGCTGAAAAACAAAATAATAATAAAAATAAAACACAGTCTACTCTCCATCCTTTCTTGTAACCAGAACGGTTATGTATACAAGTTCGCATCAAAGAGAACTCTCGGCATTAAAGGATCGAAAGATGAGGCAGCTTTTGCCAAAAGCCGGCAAAAAACAACTCACTACTATACAATTCAGTTGACCATTAATACAGCTGGCAAGTTAATTGGCCCGTTATTAATCATCATCCAGGAATTTCAAGGCAAATTTGGACCCGTTGTGACTACAAGGTTGGAAAGTATGAAATACTCCAATGTTCTTGTCATGCATTCCAAGTCTGGTAAGAGCAGCAAACAACTAAATGCAAAATACTTCGAAATGTTAAAGGAGAACATCATCAAACAGCATACCCTTTTGATCCTGTATCAATGAGCAGTTAAACAGATAGTGAAATATTAAAAAAATTGGGACATAATGTAAAAGTAATATTCCTGCCTCCTAATACAACAAAATACTTACAGCCACTAGATGTTCCAATCTTTCGCGATTTATAATGCATGGCAAAGAGAATGATTGAATATTCTTGTACTCGTTAGGTAATCTGCGGAGAAATTGATTTAACAACAAAAGAAGGTATTGTCAACAAGAATCACTTACTTGATAATCAAATGTCGAGCCAGGCATGCGACGACATACCTTTGAAAAAACACTATTGCAATCACGTATCCCAAGCTTTCAGTCTGTAAAACGGATGTGCTTTATGCTAATGAAACAACATGCAACGAATGTGAGAGTTGGCCGTCTCCGAAGTGTACCTGGTGTGCACAACATGTGTGTTACACATTTGTATACTGCACAAAACTCTCATGGGGGAAAACATGTGATGCTGCGGAGTATTTTTGACATGAAAATTAAGCATTTAAATATCGTATTAACACGTATGTACTTTGTATTCACGAAATGCCCCAGCATTTTGATTTTCCAGCAGGGCTGACTCCATAGTTTTCTTTTAGCGATATCTTCTCAATTGTTGGATTGAGACGGGTAGTTCTATTATCTTTTTTACTAACCGTAATAAGACCTTTCCAACGATACCACTTTTGTCAAAATCGACGACTTGCACCTCATACACTTCCCTAGTAACTATATTGAAATATACATATACGTGTGAGAGAGAGCGAGAAAGTGGGAGTAAAAGCGTGAAAGTGGGAGTGTAAGTGATCTGTGGGAATACAGTGAGTTCAAAGTCTTGTAGGCACTTTTAAATCCATGATTATACAGGGTGTTTTTTTTGAAGCAGCGACAAAGTTAGGTATTAAGTAATTTCGAGATTTTCACCGATTAAACCTACTTTTCAATAGTATGTTCCTTGGTAATTTTTGTCTGTCTTAATGCCTATTATTATCCTTCCGAGTTTATCACCGCGTTAACAGAACACCTTATAGATGTATATTCTACAATATGAAATATAAAGATATATAATAAACTATTTAAACACGACTACCACAGTTAAAATTATTTAATTAGGTGGATGACGATCGTTTCGGCAGTGAATGACTGCCTTTGTCGAATCCAGTTACAAAAGTGAAGGTAAACTATCAACTTCACTGCACTTGGCGTATAAACACGTGGTTATGCCACGTATGCGGTTATGCGTGGTAAATTCACTGCCGAAACTATCGTCATCCACCTAATTAAATAATTTTAACTGTGGTAATTGTGTTTAAATATTTTATTATAGTTTTAGCACAGTGTTTCACGTTACTAATTAACAAAGATATATTTCACAGAGAATTCTTTTGCTATCCCTAGTTCCTCATTTTACGCATTTTCTGTCGTACCCTAAATTTTGAATATCACTTTCGCGTTTAAAAGCTAAGTCACCACTTTATTTCACTTGTGCAAAATCGGTCTCTCGTACTGACTGCATATGGCTATATGCGCACGAATAGGATATTATTGTTTGTAACTTGCAAATAAAATATTAAAAGAGAGCAACTTCCTTTCGACAATTCATGTCAATTTTCATGTCAATTCATGACAATTCATGTCAATTTCATTCGTTTTATTGCGTCTTTTATAGTTGACTCCGAGGACCCAGAATTTGCGGAGACGATACCGAATGTTACAGTAGCCATTGGGAGAGATGCAGTTTTGCAATGTACAGTAGAAAAATTGCAAAATTATAAGGTAAAATATTTCTTTATGCGAATTTGGATCTTTTTTGCCTTTTAAGATTTTCACAATTGTATATTTCCATGTTATAGTCTTTGTAACAAATAACTTTTTTCAAGTGTTTTATGTAAGGCGCCTAGTTAATAGAATTCTGTTTATTATTTTGCTTAAATTATTATGTTGCTGTTTGATATCTGTCCACAAGCCTTACGTAAATCACTGAATATATATATTAAAAGATTCTAACGTAGCCAAATTAACCAAAAGTTGTTTAAAATTATTTGTCTTGCGATTGTCTAATCACACCTCCCAACACGGTTATTTAACACAATAAAAATATATATTTATTATTAACTCTGTATAACTGCATTTCTCTTCTAAATGCAATTATTGTACGTTACAGGTTTGAGAACAGCTAATTGAGGAAAGTGCTTATTAAGATTGCTATAGCGTCTTTGTATTTACAAGTTATATAATGAATTATACACAGATATGAGGAACAAATCTTAAAGAACGAAATAAACTTTTATCATATATGTTTTATCCTCGCAAACACGCGCCCAGAATAGTTTACAGAAATTTGAGATTTAGGTGAAATGTATTTGCCTCTTAAATTGTTTTATGCTATAAATTCATGAAGACTCCCTACTATGACACAGTGTAAATAACACTATTTTTATTGTTTACAGCGTATACAAATACTTGAATCAGCAATTTTTCCAGAAAAGAAATTACTGTAAACAAACACGCGGTATTTCATGGGCACGTACTTCAGATTAGTACGAAAGTAAGAGCATTGTTGGATAAAAATTAAATGTTAATTGGACATTAAGGCTTATTAATGTAATTAATTGGATAACAATGAGACACTCTGAGTTTAACTCACCGAGAGGAAAATGTAGTCAGGTCAGGTCAGGTCAGGAAAATGTAATCATTTATTGGTAGCGAAAGATGTCCTCTGTAATACAAAAGGATGACCCAATAGGCTCGGGTCAATAGCGTAGGAAAGAGAGGAGCTCTGGGAGCTAAAGCCCGCCCCCCATTGGATATCAAAATACATTATTTTCTCTAAGGACGAATCACAGAATCTTTTTTAAAGCCACTTGAGCCCTCCCCATGAAATTTGGATTACTACGCTAATAGCTCGAAGGCGAGTTGATGGTGGATTTCACATTGTGGGAAGCACCGGTAACAAAGAACACAAGAAGCTGTGTAGGCGTAGCAGAAGCTATTCCCCTCCCTCCCTGCTATTCACCTCTAACTAATTATGTCACTTATACATAGTGAAATGGAAGTAAAATGACTCACTGTGCTGAATATATCACAATCGTAAAATAACACAATGGGCATAGTTTTTTTTTAACTATATGCTTTAATATAGCTTTAAAAACGTTTTTTCGAAGGCTTTTAGCCCTCTTCGAAGAAGCTTACACAATACTCATTGTATTATATTTCTCACTTGAGATTTTTGGCAAAATTTTAAAGGACTCTATCTCTTGAACGCGGTTCAAGATATTTTATTGAGGTTTTTTTATTTCAATGATGATATTTTCCTAATTAAAATGATATCCTCCATTTGGAAATATATGTCCAAATTCACTTGCTATATATAGCCTTCTGAATTTTTTTTTAAATCAAAAAAAAAATTTTTTTTCAAAAATGCCGATCCCAAATTTTTTTATTTTTCGTCTATTGATCAGCATCATAGAGAACTACATTCTTTGAAAAGGAGAACTTCCACTTTTTAGTTTAACAAGTTTTACAAGCAATGTTCATGTTTTAGCTTCTGTGGCTAATTTCTTTATTGCGTTCTTTTTTAATTTTTCTAAAAAAACACCAATCTCGACAATTCTGAAAATTTTACAGGAGTTGTATATGTAAGTGTGCTACATATCCTGATAAGAAGGACACGTAGCTTTGGTTCTCGAATTATTCATAACTTTTTTTTAAGAAATCCATTTTCGGACCAATGTGCTCAATGTGACGGAATAAAAATGATAAATTAAACCAAGTTGGAACTGGAGTCAATCAATCTCAAGTAGTCCAATTATAAAAATCCTGGTTGCTCGACCATTTTTAAACTTTTTTAATTTTTTGTCAGCTATTACCCCTATATACCAATAGTTCAAAACCACTAATATTTTTTCTTTACTCACTTCCGTTTAAAAATGGCGGCCATCTTTTAAAAAAGCAGCAAACATGGGAATGCCTTTCCATTACGGTGTTCCAGGACATACTAACAAATTATCAAAAGAAAAGTCTTCAAGAACTTGATGGTCCTGTTGACGAAATTACTGGAGCAAAGCTTCCTCTCTACTGGAATCACTCTCAGAGGTTTCTTGCATTGGAACGGCGAACCTTGCGTGTCGAAATTAGTTTTCAATCATTGCTTGGGTGACGTCATTCCATGTGCACCGAGAACATCCATCTCTTATAGTTTTCAAGTTTCAGGTTCAAAATAATCCTTTTTCAGAAGCGTCTGCCTATATTTTTGTTTAAAACAATGGATAACATCAATTATCCATTGTTTTATCAAATCGATTGTCCAACGATTGTCTGATCCATCGATTATCCAACGAGTTGTAGTCCTGGAATCCGTTCAAATTTTCGACGTCTGAAGGAAAGCAAAAAAGTTGACGAAACTGTGTTCGTAAAAAAACTTTTTAGTTTTCAGTTCTTAAATTGGAGCGGAAATTAACATTAGTTCTATGGAATACATTTTGCGACAAACTCCTTTGTTCGTAAAAATGAATAATTCGTAAATTGAAGGTTCGTAAAAACACGCATGCACTATATAACTTTTTCAGCATGTTTAATATTAAGCCGAATACCATTTCCCGAATAACGATGCCAAACATTTAGTATTCCTTTTAAGACTCCCTCTCATTGTTTTCTCCCACTCTTGCCAAATCCTCATAAGCTTATGATTTCCCCATTATGCAAATTACTACTTAGTAAAATTTGCCAGCAGGATCGTTGGCTTATTCTTCTATGAGAGTTGCTAAGCCTGTACTGTTACACCCATAATCGTCATTCACTTTTGAATCTAGCATACAATGCATCTCTAAAATATTCTGCGTTTTGCAATAAGACAGCTAAATTAAACAAACTGTCTCTTTGAACAGCATGGCTTAACACTTCGCATCGAAATATGGCATAATTATGCTGGTACGCCTAAAAATCACGTACCGGGGATGAATGAACAATAAACAAACCTGGACTATATATCAATTCTGTTAAGTTAAATATCTTCACATCCTTATTCACAGTCTCGGCGGTTAAAATGTGACTAAAATTTATACAATCCATTCCATAGTATGTTATTGTTTGTCGTGAGGGAAATCAAAGAGAATTTTCATATATATTATTTTTAAATATTTTTCAAATGAATAAAATTGCACTTTCTCTGTTTCTGCCAACAATTACCAAAAACTTATGCAACTTTTCCATATTAAAGACAGTTTATATCTTACACGTTGCAAATCATTGTGCGTGTGTGCATGTACTTATTCTTCCGCTTACATGCTTATTTACATATTATATTATAATTTATCAGGGCATTCGAAATATTATTCCTTTCATGTACCTAATTGGGTGACTCAAGGACTTTCATGAAATTTATTGTTTGGTTAAAATATCGCTTCGAATTTAAATTCCATGCTTCAATTCATCGGATAATAAACAGAATTAGTATTTGCCTGTTTTTCCTTTTCACATCAAATGACTATTTCTTTTATACAGTCGAATCTCGTAAACCTGAACACTCTGAAATCGAATTACTTTTAACAAAAACTGTGATTCCTGCATCCCCGTTAAACTGTATAACTTATTAATGTGATCCAATATTTTCTGGACAATGCAAACTACTTTTAAGACGAACACACTTTTTTTACCGTAAGAGTTCGCCTCTTCAATGTTCAAATGAATATACATATGACCAGTAAGGTTTTTCTAATGTAAAACAATTACCTTTGTCGTGGTGTAATTATTTATTATACTTTATTTATTATTTATTAAAATGTATAGTATAAATTATTATATGATATAGATATTTTACACAAATTTCAATTCCTGCCTACTAATAATCAGCGCTTTTTTTTGGCACCATTATTAAATCTACAAGTAGTTTTTTTCCCATGCATTGATTGCCAAATGTACATATAATATTTTCTATTTTTGAATACAACATGAAAAATATTTTCAAAATAATATAATTTAATTAGTATCCAAGTATAATTCATAACAATATGATTAAATAAGTGTAATTTAGCAAACTTTAACAGCATTTGGCGGTAATTTTACAGCCTACGACAAAAAATTAATAAATAAATATATAATAAAACGATACCTACTTTTGAAAAAATTTACTAAAGAATAAGGAAGATCATTTTATGACGAGTTTTTAATATTTTATAGTCCAATTTCAAAATACTAACTTTTGTTTTCTCATTAACTCATTAAATTGACTATAATTTATTTTCTTAACTATTTGTACAACAAAATTTCTCTTTCTTCCACAAATTTGAATCTCTAAATATCTCCCATAAGAAAAATACTTTAAACTAGCAATATTTTAAAAATAATACCTTTTATCATGCATTCCTTAAATCCTTTAAATATAATTCTTATATACGGATCTCAATGTTTCGTATAAAAATTGTGTGGATGAAATTTTATCCCATTACACATTCCTCTACTTTTGTTCGTCTGTGCGCGGATCCGGATACTTCAATATATTTCGAAGCATCGCTAGAGGAATCCACAGAAAGTCATACATCAACGATCGATCAAAGCTATCAGTTTTAAGACGCCCCGAGATCTGATGCCGAAGAGTGCCTCTCAACATTGAGAGGAACTAAAGACTGATAATACAGAGATCAAAGATTTTTCTTATAGCACATTTCGTAAAAGCTCTTTCAAAGGTTTCCTTTGTTATCATTTAGCATGTACTACCATTTCTTTTAAATTAAATTAATCTAATGACGTAACACTACGCAGAATGAATAACAAATAAAAACCTGCGTTTTTAAGCGTAATTGAGATTTTATTGCACAAATTTCAACGCGTTGCGGCCTGACTTTGGCCGTCCCTTGTCAGGAATGCATGTCCGTCTGGTTCTGAAACAAACAAATAAGTGTTGCCAATTCACCGATGGATTGTGTTGCCAGTTAGATCCCGTTTTTGGTTAAAATGTTGATATTAATGTTGACTGACGCTCCATCTATCGGCGGTGAACGTTACATTGAATCAAGTGGGGTGGTAAACGTAGGTTGAAGAGTTGAAAGTTAGCTTTTCCAAGCTTGACTGAAGTATATAGTGGACCTGTTATCATTTACAATGTCACTGGAGTGTTTGTGAATAAAAAAGGCTTCCAAAAAATATAATTCTGCAGGACTTGCAGGAGACTTAAGTTGATGAATAGTGGTGGCGTCATGAAAATTAAATTTATGATTATTGTCCCAACAATGGACTGAAATGAAGGATTTGTTAAATTCGGCCTTTTCAAAGTTTCTTTGATGCTCTTTTAATCTGAGACGTAAAGCACGCTTCGTCTGGCCGATGCAGGAAAGGTTATACTGACATAAAATTTGATACCCCCAGCGTCGCCACGCGAGGAGATTATCTCTGAGTTTGGAGGGTCGAATTTTATTAAATGAGGGAAAAATTACCTTAAAGTTGGCATTCCGAAGTATTTTAGCAACGGCGACACAAATTTTTGGAAAATAGCGAAGGACAGCTGTACCAGAGGATTCGATTTCGCAAGGGGTTGATAACGAAGTAGGAGAAGAAGAATCTTCAGAAAATTTAGAAATGGCTAACACATCATTGGTGATATTTGTGTTATAACCTCTATTAATGGCGACAGATTTTAAGAAGTTGAGTTCTTGGGAGAGAGAGAGAGAGAGAGCTATGGATGTTGAACAAATTTTTAGGGCTTTATTTACATATGTGTAGAACGCCTTCATTTTTTACTGATGTGGATGACAAAACATCGGATGAGGCGGGAATGATACAGCAAATGGCTTGCGATAAACACTCGTTGTGAACTGGCGCCCTTCTTTTTCAATAAAAACTTCGAAAAAGGGTAGTTCTTGTTCTTCTGAAATTCCAGAGAGAATTCAAGATGTTTATCAACGGAGTTGACAATAGAGAGTATAAAAGCGGTATCTCTTGTTATTCTCAAATTCCAGCGAGAATTCAAGATGTTTATCAAGGGAGTTGACAATAGAGAGTATAAAAGCGGTTTTCCCTGATGGACCTTCCCAAATGATAAATATATCGTCCAAGTATCGACTCCAAAATTTAAATCTTATAATGTTACCATTTTTTTGTTTCATAAAATTTTCTTAAGCATCTTTTCAAAATATTTCAACTTTTTTTAATATCTGAATTAGCAATCAGATACACACGCATACACACCACACGCAGATTCTAGTACAGCGGACAGTGTTTTCGTAATTGTAGTAGACTCTCCCAACCCCTACATTGACTGAACATGAAGGGATTGTAACCCTGGTTTATTAGTATGAGAAATTAAATATCTGTGGGAAAAGATGGTGAAATTGAGGTGTACTATAATAAAAACTTCTAAATTTTTTGATTAAAAGCTAATATAATTGTCATTTAAACCAAAAAATACAGCTAGCAGTTGTAATACAAGTGAGGCATATTGTGTTGTAGCCTGAACCGCAGTCAGGTAGTCTATGGTTATTTGTGCAGATACGAAAGAAACTTGAATGCGGACGATTCCATGAGAAGGTTGCTGAAGGTGATGAACACTCGAATGTAAACACAACGAAGAAAGCATTTATTAAGACGCACGAAGAAGACACATTACAGGAAACAGGCATAGATACATGTAGATAACATCGGCTAGTTGCCGGGAGATGATGTGCACATTATTGGATGCGTAGATGTAAGCGAAAGGAGAAAGTACCTGTTACATCTCCGGAGGATGAAGAGCTAAGAGGATGTTCTCTGGTTGAAGACAATTTTGGAATGATTTTGAGGTTCATCCCTCCATTTGCTATCGGCATATATATGTCATGTGATTGCATATTGGGCCGGGATTGGCTAAGATTTTACATCTGATATTTAAGTAATGTGTGTGAACTGTTGTAAGAAGGAGTTATAATGTTACAGAACAGAACACATTTGTATATACTAAAACTGTTTTTTAGTTTAGGCTTTTGCGTCAAGAGAAAACCAATATGCCTTACCTGTAATGTTCACATGACCTTTGTGGTTACCCTAGAAAGGATTTTAAGTTGAATTTAAGATGGCGTATAACCGCCACACACTGCCCCACAAGTGATATGAGAAATACCACGAAATGATTCGAAAATCCAAGTGGACAATGAGGTGGCGTATTGTCATGTGTATGGGTGAAATAAAGTAATAATGCAGAGTTTGTTGCTAGTAATAATGCATTGTACATTTGAATGATTACAAGTATGATATACAATCATTGCATTTTGGTTTAATACTCATCCGAACTCGGTAAAAATTGCACCATAATTTGAGTTTATATGGCCAAAAAGTTTTCCATGGCCGAATTTAGCATGGCAGAATATAGTATGTTTACATTAAGAGCGAACAAATTTAGGTTTCACATGGTGTCACAGTGGTTTTTAATCAACGCGACATTCTTTTTATTTACTAATTGCAAAGGAGGGCACAGACGATTTTCTCACACTTCCTCGAGGAATTTGACCCCGTAAACAGGATATAAAAGTTTTCAGATGGGAAAAGAGCGTTGCTTCACAAAGAAGAAAGCAGCTCAAAACCTTAAAATCATAGGATAATAGCCAAAACTTTAAGGTCTAAAGAAATGTAGAAACTAGCACGATCTTAAAAATACGAAAATTATAAAGAAAGTCATGAACGACATCTTATAGCCATGAAGTAAAAAGTTATTTCTAAAGATTCGATTTTTGACCATTGTAAGTTGTGAATCAAATTCAGCAACAACAAACTCATAATCTCGGATCAACCTAACATTTTCACAGAGAGCAAAAGCAATAAGTTTCAAAATAATACCTTTCTCCCAAGCCAATAGCAAAACGTCTCTCAAATGACGTCACTCGAACCAGCCCAGAATTATTGTTCTCGGTAAAAAATAGAACCAGTGAGGTTTCGAGGTTAAAGAAGGGGCTGAAAGAAATAACACTCCCCCTTGATTAAAAAGACGAAGCAAGAGGAAAGAGAGAGGTCAGATTATTAGAATTTAGGAAGGAGGAGGATCTCCCAAAAACTCAGAGGACAAGCAGATGAAAGCCTTCGAAATGACCCTAGCGCGAGCGGCCGTAATATAATGAAGTATAAAATCAACGACAGAAGATCTTTTTTTTCAAAGAGGTTCCATCACCACAGACCTAGATACCAATCATGGAGGACTATTGGGTGAGCATGATTTTTCCATTAGCAGCCTCCTCATTTTTTAATATAGATTAAACATATCGCTAAATACTAACGAAATAGCTTTAAGGATAATAATTTCACTGTGTAAAATCAGGTTTATTGGGATAACTATTAGTATCATTATTATTGTACTTCGTAATAAATATCATTATTATAAATTCAGGTTTTTGCACGTATGACATGTTTAGTTAGTATACTAGTGAATGTTATTTAATTGATTGAATTATATTGAATAATTTGAGGTTGATTTCAGCAAGAAGAACTGATAGATATTTATATTTATTCGATAGATTGTTTAATAAGTTTTAGCAAACATGAATCCAACGAATGAATTGATTGTTTTCGAGGAACCAGAATCCAATCGTATATGTACTAAAATGTATAATTTCGTACATACATGTTATCCCGAAACCAAAGTATTAGGTTTGGTGATACTTATATATTTCAAAATTTGCGTAATTCTTATTATAATATCTGTTAAATTGTAAATAAATATCTTTTTTATGTTTAACAGTATCTTATGCAATTATTTTACGTGTCAATAGTCCCGCATATTGATTTTATGCAATCATACATACTTATTTCTTTTCAGTCATACAACTTTTCTTTCTTAATTGTCTTGTTCGATTCTAGGCTTATGCGTCATTTTCATTTTAGATTTTAATTAATAATTTTTTTCTCTCTCTCATGATTGAGGTAGTAACTTTGTTACGATTAATTGGTATTTTTTTAAATGAAAATGAACAAGAAATGAATATAATTTATATGTATGATTGCTGACTATTGACATGGTAATGAATAAAGGGCAATTGCAAAGAAACTGTTTATACTGCACAACTCTAAAATAAGTTAATTATTTTAATAAAAGTTTGCGTTTGGTTTAAAGCATATTAAAACTTGTGATTTTAAATAAATTTTAAATGGATGTTCAAACGCAAGTAAACATGAGCAATCAATTGGCGGGTAATGTAGGCTTAGTTCCAACGATCAGTGGAAAAGAAGAGCCTGAATATAGAGAGTAATTTTTTGAATGTTTAGACAATGCCCAGAAATTAGCATTCTCGAGTGAGGATGAGAATTTACAAATTTTTCTTAGTAAAATGCGCGGACCTGCCCAATCGTTTGTTTTAAAGAATCGTAATTTAAGAACGGAACAAAATTTATAAATTTTTATGTAAATATTTCTAAAGTACTTTAAAATAAAATTCCACATTCCGTCCACCTTCTACGTTATACAAACGCTAAACAACGTCCGGTTCATTCGCGCTTTTAGTCCACGAATCCTCGAGCCAGCTCAAAACGTCTACCCGTCCCAAACGCGAACACCTGAGGTACTCAAACTCATTGACCAAAACAATTTGAGTTTATTTCAATGCGGGATTAAACAAAAAGCCCAATTTTACGTAATGAGTAAAACTCCTCAAACCTTTCAACAAGCTATAGACTATGCAAAACAGTTCGAAGAGAATGAAATGCTATTTTTAGGCACATCAATGAACGCCATAAAAACAGATAATCAGCTTAATAAATCAGAAATTCAAGAAATGGCAGAATTTGTTGCAAAGAAATTAAAAATTGTGAATTGTGACGAGAGAAAGACTACTTCACAAATATCAAGTCTTCAAGAGTCCGTTAAATAAATAAGGAAAGACAAGCAAAGGACCAGGAGAAGCAGGAAGAGAAAATGAATTATGCTAACGATTTTTTCAAAACAAGGGTTACTACGATAGTAAAAGCCCATCATTTTTTTTCCACCATGGAGAGCAAGCAAGTAATGGGAATCGTAGATATTTAAAACAACTTGTTAATCAGAATTTTAAGGGAAATCGGTACGAAATGTCCAGAAGAGAAAACTCAGACATGTATGGGTTTTCTGAGTTCACACAAGATAATGTAGATATTGCAATAAAAGAGGGCATTCATACAATTTCTGCTTCAGAAGGGAAGAGGGTTAGAAAGAGAAAGAATACGAAACACCTCCCCAAATGTATAGTTTCCAAAACCAGAGGTTCAGACCGAGAACTTTCAATGGTAGAGGGGGGGTTACCAACCACCTCGGCGAAGAGGATTTAACGGAGGCCTATCCTTTTCAAAAAACGAGAGTCGGGATAGCGGGGTGAAACACTATTGTTACAACCCACTACCCCAAACAAAATACAGACGGAAAGAAGGGTGAATACAAAAGAGACGAAATGTACGGAAGGGATAAGCAGAGCTTATATAAGACAGCAATAAAGAAAGATCATATAAAAGACAATTTTAATAGAAAGACGCAATATAGGGATAAAATTCGGAATAAGAAATGCAACAATATTAACAACGCGAACAAAATTTCTTCGAGGGGAAATAAAGGAAAAATAAAACAGGTTACAAATAAATGGGAAGAAATAGAGGATAATTAATGAGATCTTCCTATAGTAAATCGTCGTATTGGTCGGATTATAATCCGCGGATTGATTGACTTAGGCGTGAGTATAAAGTTATTTGGTTCTGATGCTTTAAAAAAAATAAAAGAAGATTTTAATTATAGGCCCCATTCCAATTCTTTGAATTTAAAAGGCGCTTGTAAATAAAATAGTTGTTGTAAATAAAATAGTTGTTGTAAATAAAATAGTTGTTGTAAATAACTTAGTTGTTGTAAATAAAATAGTTGTTGTAAATAAAATAGTTGATAGTAAAATGGTTAATGGAGACACTTATTTTGTTCCAGTTACTTTGCAAGGCAGAACAACACAACATCCTTTTGTTGAAACCGAAGAGAATCTTAGTAATCAGTATGTGATCATTTTAGGAGTAAATTTTCTAAGGAAAATTAACCTAATTTTGAAATGCGGAAAAGGGAACTCTGATAGGAGAGAGAAGAGACTTACGATAAGAATTAATTTCATACGAAGCGATATCGTTAATTGGAAACGAGGAGAATTTGAAAATAATAACGGTAAGGTAGAAACTCAGGTATTGAAATTAAATAAAAAAATAAAATTAAGCCCTACAAACCTTCATGGATTTATAGCCCAAGAATAAAAGAAAAGTTTAAAGACAAAAGAATAATGATTTGTTCTACCGATAATTTACAAGAACGAGGAATTTATTCTTTAGCCACAATAAATGATCTTTCTGGATGAGGTCAATCTCCTCTTAAAGTAGTGAACACAACATCGCGAAAAATCTACTTAAATGAAGGAATGACAATAGCGACAATGCAAACATTCTCAGATAGTCTTGTGACACAATTACCGTTACAATGCCAATCTAATGAAGAATTGTCCAAAAATGATTTTGAGTTAGATAATCTAAATGTAGATGACCGATAAAAACTAATGAAATTAATTTTAAAATATAAAAAAAATATTTGCTAAATCAGTTTTACAACTAAGAAATGCAAAGCTGTTTCCTTTGAAAATAAGATTAAAAAACCAATACTCCAATATATTGTAGAAATTATTCTCTTCCAGAACATGTAAAGGATACTGTCACAAAACAAATCGACTTATTAGAAAAAGCAAGGATTATATGAGACTGCCAAAGCCTCTATAATTCGCCAGTGTTTCTTGTGCCAAAAAAAATCAGTAAATTACGAACGTGACAGTAAAGGGAAAAGACTAATAACAGCAAAATATGCACGCTTAGTCATTGACTACTCAAAAGTTAATAAACTAATTTATTCAGACAGATTCAGTTATATCCCAGTTAAAGATATGTTTCGCCATTTAAAAGAGAATCAATTTCTATCCACCTTCTCAAACGGGTATTTTCAATTACCAATGAAAGAAGAAAGTCAACTAATAACAGCTTTTTAATGGGAAGGAAAACAAAAGTGCTTCCAGCTTTTATTCCAAGGTTTAATAAATATCGGGGCACAATTTCAAAGAGCCATAAGTCATGTGTTCACTAATCAAAAAAAATATCGTGTAGTATTTGAATGATGTTCTGGCGTATAGCCCATCCAAAGTACGTCATCTTGAAGTTTTCAAAAAATTCGGTGAACGTTTGTTATATTTAAACCCAAAGGAATGTCGTTTCCTTCATACAA
Source organism: Dysdera silvatica (assembly GCA_006491805.2). NCBI lineage: Eukaryota > Metazoa > Arthropoda > Arachnida > Araneae > Dysderidae > Dysdera > Dysdera silvatica. The sequence continues at coordinate 37,163,226 of QLNU02014176.1, read as the reverse complement.
AAATAAATTATCTCGGACACGTCATAGAAGGTGACAAAATAATGCCAGATCCTAAAAATGTCCAAAACGTACTAAATTACTCAACTGCAACGTCCTTAAATATATTAAGAGGACTTTTGGGAATTTCAAATTACTTTAGAGAGTATATACCCAATTACTCAACAATCGCAAAAGGTTTTACTGATTTGCTTAAAACAAAAGAGAAAAAAACTTATTTGGACAGATGGAGCACAAATCAGTTTTCAAACACTGAAACAACGACTTACGAATCAATCTGTATTAATGCTACCAGATTTAAAAAAAACATTTATCGCTATTACTGACAGTTCAGACTATGTATCGGAGCTTGGCTTGGACAACTACAAGACAATAATGAAATTCTACCTATATCTTTTTACTCAAAAAATTAATAAAAACCAGGTTATGTATTGTTCTTTTGATAAAGAATTATTGGGTATCAGTGAATCACTATGGAGAATTTCTTTTCGGGGCACCTTTTTGGATTTTGACTAATTGTCAAAGTGCGGCCCGAGCGTTTACACAAAAACGCCCACCTCAAAGAACTCTAAGAATTTTATTAAGTTTAGCTGAATTTGACTTTAATGTAATGCATATTTCCGTAGGCGAGAACATTGTAAGTGACACTTTATCTCGCGTTATTAACGACAACGATGATAAAATTTACACTGGTGTCAAAGATAGATTTTATAGCCCAGTCGACAAAAAAAATTAACCAAATTAAGGAAGATGTTAAAAAGAATGTAAAAACGAAAGTTAGCAAAAAAAGACAAAGTCATACGTAAATGCCACTATTAAAAACGAAAAAATACTCATATTCATAGAAGTTTTAAAAGTGGATCTGAGACAGAAATAAGCAGTTCTGAGGATAACGCAAAAGAAAAAGTGGGAAAAGGGAGTGAAAAGGAATTAAGAGAGCAAAGAATTTCTTTAGAAGACAAAGAAAAAGAAGTCGGTAGAGGATTGCGAGAATAATTACAAAGACACCATAAAATATGACAAAAAGAGGGAAAAGTCAAAAGAGGGAAAAATAGAAATAAATAATCACGATTTTTTATCAAATGAATCCGACGATCAAAATGAACATGAAGACAGTATGAATGATCCTGAGGGAAATTTAGATTGAAATACTATGTATTTCAAGTGTCAAATAAAGTAACTTCTACAATTATTTTCTAGGAGAAGATTAAATTTTATATCATTACGATTCACAAAAGAAGAGAAAGCATGGAATAGATATTTCTGAGAAATTAGCAGTTCCGATATCAAGGGCCAGAGAAGTATTAAAACACTGCCATGAAATTTTATTATGTCACGAAGGAATAAACGTTTCTTTGCATTGTTTGCAAAAAATTTTGATTTGGCCTGGATTAGTTAACAATACAGTCAATTTTATCAAAAGTTGTTCGATATGTTTAAAAAATAAGGCATTTACTTACAATAGAGATGTTCCATTTCAAGAGTAAAAGGAAATCCCATGATTATTTGAACATATCGCAACAGACCTTTTTGGACCTATGTCTATGATCTATGTCTTGGATCTATGTCGGGATTAGATTCCCCTTACAGTCATATTCTTACATCAAGTGATCTGTTTTCTAAAATGATATTTTTAGCACCTTTAAAAAATGCTACAACTACTGAAGGTTTGGCGGCATTAAAGAGTAGTGTTTTTACTAAGGTAGAGTTCCTAGAATTTTGACAACAGATAATGGTGCTGTTTTTGTATCGAATTTATTTAAAGAGGCGATGAAAAATTATGCTATAAAACATCGAAAAATATCAGCATACTGCACTTGATCGAACAGAGTAGTGGAACGTTCACATCCAGGAATTTACAATCGAATTACAAGTTTGGTTTCAAATATAAATCAATGGCATTTGTATCTTGACACAGCCCAATTTTTAATTAATTGTAGTTTCAGTTCTCGCTGAGGTCATTCAGCTAATTTTACAACATGTGGATAAGATCTCCGAACTTCAATTTCATACTATAACGAAAAACAACAATTTGCTGGATTTCCTTTAAAGAATTACGCAGAAGGAAGAAGGAGTATACGCACCAACATTTTTAAAGAGGTTACCGGAAATTTTGAAAATTTCTCATGAAAAGAACAGAGAGCGAAGTCTAAAAAAAGTATAGAAAACGTTTTCTCGAAGTTGATGATATTGTATTTTTGAATGAGCCAAAAATGAAAACACGCCCACAAGCTAAATTACATTCTAGCGCATCTGGACACTGGCGCGTGGTGAAATGTTTTAAGGGGACTTAGTGGTTTAAAACTTATGAAAACAATTATTTAAAAGTATGGATATTTCTAAATATTTTAAAACCAACAGCTAGGTGCTAGCGCGATTAGAAACCGAAATATGGACAAAACAACAAACGCTGTTTGAATAATTGTAGGATTTAAAGGGACCATTTAAAGGAAAAATTTGTCGCATCTCACACTTTTGAAAAGATGTTTACAAAACCTTACGTAAAACGCGATTTTTGAAACACATAAAAATAACGTATTCACACATAATATTTTGTGAATGTGTTTAGTAACATAATAAAAATTATCAGTTTATTCGTATAGTCACTTTGTATCAAAAGAACTAAAATAATTATTATAGTAATTAGCTTGACAAAATTGTATCCATAAAACAGTTAAATAATCATGAATTAACACATTTTTATAAATATCCCAATTTAGTAAGTCATATTTAAAAATTTATTGTAATTTATATGATGTTATTCGAATTCATAGATTATTATCTATTTTTATCTATATTATCATCTCTATTATTATCTATTATACTTCCTTTAAGCAAAAAGGTATACTTTATTGATTTAGTGAATTTTAAAGGTGTAGAACTAGTTGTTTTTTAAATTATCTATAAACTAAACTTTAAACACGAGTTTCTCAAAATGTAAAAATTACATCTCCCGAGCACAATATTTTATGAACTATTTTTAATAACTTAATAAAAATTTGCAGTTTTATTTGTATGATTACTGTGTACAGAATGAGCTAAAATGACTGTTATAGTACTTAAATTGACGAAGTTGTACTCATAAAACAGTTGAAAAAGTCACGAACATTTGCATTTTTGCAAATTTCATAATTTAAAAATTCATATTTTCAAAATTGGTTGAAATTTTTATAAGATGCTAGTTCAATTTATAGATGCGACTATTGTATCTCCTTTAAAATAGTTTTTGCTATGCTGTGTGTCATGCGCAGCGTAAACTTTTAATATAAATTTTTTAAAGGTGTCTGGTTTTTTGGACATTAAAAATTTATATCCCTATTATAATGTATATAAATACTATTATCAGGAAGTTAAGTATTTAATACATCTGTCTTAAAAATTTTCTGTATATCATTCAAATATTTTTTTTAATTTTCACTTTTAAAATAGTGCGCATTTTGTCTCTATTTTCAATGGTTTGAAACCACTGAGTCCCCTTAATGATATTAATTAACGCATACGTGAAATAGAAAATCCAGAAAATGAAATGACAACTCGTATCAATCGTTTGGTCAAAGCCGAAATCCGAAAGCTTCATTTAATGGAGATTAATGAGGATTCATGTAGTCAACCAGATAATGAACAAACAAAAATAATCATGAAAATGATTCACAAACTTATATGGACGAAAATAATTATGGATCCAACGATAATGAAAATGGATTTGGAAATTATACAGATATATACGGTTTTTCCATGGCTCGTCATTCTAATCCGAGACGAGAAGGGACGTTTCCACAAGCAGAGATAAATCAAGAACAGAATCAGAGATTGAAATTGAGGATCAGATAAGATCAGTACCGTTACAAAGAAATCAACGAACAATATATGATCTAAGATCTCAAATAAGCATTCCTTCTCGTTATCCGGATGTAGGAAAACATACGCCGTTAATTTTATCAACTACACGACAAGCACAAACAGAAAGAGGTGCAATCAACAGAAGAATAAATTTGTCGAATCAAATTTATCACCAAGGAGAACTTTAAAACGTTTTGTGAAACAGGACATACAAGATATAGAAAATAGGGCAATTTTGAATGCCAACACTGCCGCTACTGAGCCACTGCCGATTCCGAGTAATGCACGAATGGAAAATACAGCTGTTGAGCAAACAAACGTAATTACGCAGGGGGCACATACAAATCTACGAAACATTACAGAAAGTACAGAACAAAGATGTGCCACTCAGAGAAATGAAGAAACGGATAGAACACAAAGTACCTCATCTATCCAATATTGTTTAGATAGTACCAGACCTCTCAACCCAATTTTCTAGATAACTTGACTGAAAAAATTGCTAGAATGTTTATAAATTCAGTCTTAAAATAAATATTACGAATTAAACAAAATACGTTATATTAAGGATAAATCAATATGCAAATCATGCATAAATAAACATTGGGAAGATAAAAATAGTAATATTAATTCAGTTCAAAATAAAGTAACCAAAATCAACTTCTGTGAGAAGGGAAAAGAAAAAAATATTTTTGATATGACATAAATGAAAAATATTAAAAATATGTCAATAAGCATATAACTTAGTCAAGTTACTAAAAACTTTGATATCGACTGTTATATACATGGACTAAAAACTTGTTAACAATATAATTAAATAAATTGATATTTCGAGCGTATCTCACAAATACCTTGAAATTACTATAGTTATAGGATAAGGGTTAACTCTATGAGCAACCACAAAGATTTTATCATTATCAATAATAAATTATTTTTCATTACGTCATTTGCCATTTTTATAAATAAATAACTAATTAAACTAATTGTTGAATGAAAGTTCAGCTTAATAAAATGTGTTTTATATATATATATATATATATAAAAAAAGTGTAACGAAATGTTAAAATAACATATCACATTTCACCAACTTTACGAATGAGAAAGTTGTTTTAGCGCAATAAATAACGGGAAAGTTATCATCAAAAATAAACATGGGCAATAGTTACCGATTAATAGTCTAGGAAATGACTTACCATAATGAAGTTGCTCACAAAGAACACGTAATCCAATGGAATAATATTGACCAGTACCTATCATTAATCCATATTTAATAGAACAGGGAAATTATGAACTCAGTGATAAGGAGTAGTAAGCACGAAAACAAACAATTATAATTTGATTGGCACTACAGTAGGAAAACTAGGAGACGGAGTCTTAACGTCTCTAGTAAACGAAATTTCTAGTGCAAATGTGGTCGAAATAAGCGGAGATTCGATCGCAGCACAGAATTGTCGAAAACGAAATCGTAAATTCATCATACTCTTGTCCGAAGGGTTGAAAAGGCTTTCAACTATCCCAAGGGAAGCGAATTTTAGATCAAGGCAACAAATTTTGCACTAGATTTGACCAACGCAGAGTAAAGAATTTGGCAGGAATAAAATTTACCAAATATCAAAGATTTTCGAGCGAAAAGGGAAAGCAAAGTCCGAGCTGGACCAAAGACATATTGACCATTGTATGTTACTACGAATAACTAAAAAGGGAACAGAGGAAAAAAGGAGTGAAAAGGGGGGTTCACGCAACTTTCACTGCACCCTTTCCAAAGTTTCCCAAACTTCACGTAACAAAAAAGGGAACTAGAGAAGGGAAGGCAAAGAAAAAGGAGAGGAGAAGAAAGAGTTAGACGCACCTGCATTTAGGCACTAACAAAATCGGGAGAAAGTAACAACGATCCGTTTATAACAAAAAAGTGAAAGTGGGAAAAGTAAAAATGGCGAGAAAACCAGTTCCTTAGCGAAAGTACAGAACTTGAGGCGCGAAAAATGAGAATATTTTTTCCATGACGGAAAGCTCATTTCCCCAATTTCGCTTCGCATCAACCGAAACCAAAATTGACAGAATTCATTTTACAGGAAAAATTTGGGAAATAATCAAAACGAATGAATAAGAGATGACGGAATGAAGATAAGCGAATTATTATATTATAAAATACGGCAAATACTTATATGTATGAGAAACGCAATGTGATTAAATAATATAACAACACAAATGCAAAATTTTACAAAAAGAATTAAATTTTAACGATAGTGATAATTATTAATCACAATAATTGAAAGTCTAGAGGATTATTATATTTTGTTGCAAAAAAGATTCAAGCAACATATATGTTTACGAATATAATTACAATTATAAGAATCTTATTATTTAAACATTAATTTTAAAAATAAGGGGCTACTTTTTGAAAATATGCTTCCTACACATAGGTGATATCTATTCTTATGGTGATTGCTATATACACGCATTACAGTGTAGCGACACAGAAACACGTCGAGATATGCAATTTATACGGAGACCATATAAAATGTACGAATTTGGCTGGACATATTGTCAAACAGATAGATGATCTCCCAGACAACGCATGCCTTTTTCGAAACTGCAGAAAATGTGTTACAGGGGATTGTCACAAAAATGTTAACCAAAGAAATGAAATTACTTTCAGCTGATAGCATTCACATCGACAACATTTTTGATCCAAAGGGACATTCAAACACCACAATATACACATCCACAAAGTACAACAATACTTGAGATTGCATAATTGAATCTCAATTAACGGAGCAGGAGGATCACATTAAGAAGGATGGACGTTATTTACGAAAACCAGAATATATATGTAAAGTAAAGAAATCAACGCCTCAGTGGATAGTACGAATAGACGAAGGCAAATATGCACATTTAAAAATGATGAATTATCAAGTACGTCTAGCAAACCTGCTGAACCTAAAGGAAAGACATACCAAATCATTATTATTCAACGTTAGACATAAAAAAAAAGAAGAAGAAGAAAGAGGAGGAGGAGGCAGTGAAAAAGAGAGTATCAAACGATACAAAAAATGAAGGAAATATTGAGAATACAGAAGAAGGAACTGAAGAAATTGTCGGAATCGCAGATTTAGAGAAGACAAGAACTTTTAAGGAAGACAAAATAATTATACGATATTTGTATCTCATCATTCAAAGCTCGCATAAAGGATGCTTAATTCTTCGTTTTGGTGGTAAAGAAGTCATATTTACATTAAGTGAGAAGAAATTACAAATTACAATCCCAAATCATTTATTACAAAGTGATGGAAATTTATATTTTATCTTTATTTCCACTGAAGACAATTACTTCAAGGAAATTTCAAGATTACGGAAGCCGAAAAGTTCTGTCAATTTACGAACTGTTTCTTATGCTGGAGTTTCGCATCGCAATTAAGGTATCACCCACCTGCAATACGAATATCAATGTATTCAGCAAAAATTTTGGTTACGAGCATAACAGCACTTTACTTAAAAAGCCTAATAACTATGATTTATCAAATTATAATAGGAATACTTTTCATAGCGAAACAAATATTTCGTATAATAAAAGAATCGATTCGAGCTTCATTTATAGTAGGCGCTGTGGTCGGGAATAAAACCGAAGGAAAACTTCACCATTTAAAAGAATATTTCGAAGAGAAAGCGGAAGAAAGAGAAAATACAAAGAGCTCTAAGTAACGTCATAGTACTATTGACTATCTTCGCAATCGTAGGTGAAACAGAAAGTTCATGTACCCAAAATGAAATTTGGGCAAATCAAATGTTGAAATGTCAACAAAGTAACAGAGGAAATTGCAAAATTTTTAATCATGTCCAAGTAACATTGAAAAATTTGCATAAAACATGTATCTTTTCCCAGGACGAAAAATTTGGGACAATCATTGATTTGCAGATTACACTGAAAGAGGATAGGTGCAAATTTAATAGCGAACGACAATATTTTTCGTTTCCGGTAGGGCATCCAGTGTTAGCCTAGGTGCGTAGAACACCAAATGCGGATTGGGCCGTGGATGCAACTTTGGTCACCATGTGTCGCATTCAACGTTCACTCAACAAAGTTTAGAATACTCGGGAGTTTCTCGATGTTACCCAGTTTCAATGAGTTCCAATTGCATAATTACTGATAGTATGCATTGTTTGTATACACGAGTATAATTATATCCTGATTACACAAACAGTTACGAAATAAGAAAATTGACGAGTCTAGAATGCGAATATACACTGGAAGTGAAGGAATCTTCAAAAAATGATACAGAAACATTACACGTGAAAGGAAGTGCGAGAACACTGAGTGGAATCACAATGAGGATTTTAGGAGCATTGGACAGCCCAGTAACTCTATTCAATGGAGAAAATTTAATTGTAAATGTAGCTGATCCAACACTAGCATTTTTAGAATCTGCATCGAAGCAAGGACGCCCAGTTGCAGGGGAAATCGGATCCATAGCAGCAACAGAACCATATTCCAAAAACTTTTTGTTTCCACATAACCTATGGGAGTGTATGAGATACGAAGAACAGATATCGTTTCAGAAGCAAGAATCCTTTCTCAACACACTCATTCAACAGAAACATAGAGCATTACCGAAAGTGTTGGGATATCATTACTTACAACCATACGCAAAAGGACAATTGTTTTCCGAAGTATTATCTTCACCAGCAGTCGTCTTAAGTCTACATTTCCAGAGATAATCCATAAAGGTGCAAAAGCAGAGGTATATGCACAATTCGGGGAAACAAGAAAAGGTTTCCAGTTGCTTCAGCTGTGAAAGCTTTCCACAAATTATTCTACGAGCATATTCCACGTGTGAACAAAGTGCAGTTTAAGTAACAGCAAGAAATTTGGCTGTATTAACACCATCTGTTTTTCTGAGTAAAACTGAAGAAGACATTACAATAAAATTTCGTTCAGAAATTCAGTGCGTTCAAACCAAAATTTGTTTATTATCAGACGAACTATCCAGGTGCAAAGACCAAGACTTTTGTTTAAATAAGCCGCACTTAAAGTTAAATTTTCCAAACATGACAAATACGTCAAACGAACACCATGTAACTGGAAACACCCAATTCCAATGGCCTTTAATTTTCGGACCCTGTTCTTTTTTAAGTATCAGCAAAATCTTAACAGACACAGGAGTCATACTTTTAAGTTTCGTCGTGTCCAGTGCAGTAGCTTCATTTTGCAGACGATGATACACTTGAGAAACGAACTGAACTGATGAACATTCAACAAGCATGACTTTAAAAAGGAAGAAGATTTGCTTAAAATGAATCGAATTTCTCATATAACTATGTTTACTATTTACTTAAGTAATGTATTTTGTGGTTTAGTATTTCATTTATATTGTTTTTTCTCATGTAATCATATTTATACCTTCTTTCGCTAGAAATCCAGGTTTTCAATCTTAAACAGGTAATGTACGCTCTTAGCATGCAGAGTTTCGACGTTATTTTTAGATTAGAATTTGTAGTTTAGTTTTGTGTTAATATCCAACTTGCACCATGATATAAAATGAAAAATATTTCATATTCCTTTCGTCAACTCAATATTTTTCAAATAGGCAGGGTTTGAATGCATCATCAAAATTTTTCAAATTTTAAAATGCATTAAGGAAAATTTAAAACCATTCCAAAAATTTTCAAGAAACATGCAATTTTGGGTAAACTGGCAGATAGGCCACTTACTCCATCGAGCAATGTAAATTGCGCACCTGGCTGAAATTTTTCGGAGCAGGGGAGATTATGTCACGGTTATTTTTAATCAACGCGATATTATTTATTAATTACTAATTGCAAAGGAGGGCGCAGGCGATTTTCTCACGCTTCCACGAGGAATTTGACCTCGTAAACAGGATCTAAAAGTTTTCAGATGGGAAAAGAACGTGGCTTCACAAAGAAGAAGAAGGCAGCTCAAAACCATAAAATCATAGGATAATACCCAGACCTTTAACATAAAACCCCGGGTCTAAAGAAATGTAGAAACTAGCGCGATCTTAAAAATATAAAAATTATAAAGAAAGTCAGGAACGAACTTTTGCAGCTGTGAAGTAAAAAGTTATTTCTAAAGATTCAATTTTTTACCATTCTAAGTTGCGAACCAAGTTGAACAACAACAAACTCGTAATTTCAGATCAACATGACACTTTATCAGGGAGCAAAAGCAATATGTTTCAAAATAATATCTTTTCCCAAGCCAATAGCAAAACGTCTCTCAAATGACGTCACTCCAACCAACCCAGGATTATTGTTCTCAGTAAAGAATAGAACCAATGAGATTTCGAGGTTAGAGAGGGGGGCTGAAAGAAATAATACTCCCCTTGATTAAAAAGACGAAGCAGGAGGTGAGAGAGAGGTCAGATTATTAGAATTTAGGAAAAGGATTAAGAGGATCTCCCAAAAACTCAGAGGACGAGCAGATGAAAGCCTTCGGAATGGCCCTAGCGCGAAACGTATTAATGTAATGCGGTAAAAAATCGGCGACAGATCTTTCTTTTCAAAGAGGTTTCATCACCACAGACGTGGATACCAATCATGGAGGACTATTGGGTGAGCATGATTTTTCCATTAACAGCCTCCTCAGTTTTTAATATAGATTAAACATATCGCTAAATACTAACGAAATAGCTTTAAGGATAATAATTTCACTGTGTAAAATCAGGT
>QLNU02014176.1:37134495-37152608 GCA_006491805.2 Dysdera silvatica | reverse complement strand
CTAAGGATATGGCTAACCTAAGTTTGACATCCAGCGATGTCTTAGATCGAAAACAATGGAAGCGTTGATGTTATGTCGCTGACCCTGAATGAGGAAATAGAGGAGGAAAAGAAGAAGAAGAACAACAACAACAACGAGAACGTTGTTAACCTTCAGTATATTCTACATCGTGTTACATCGTTGTCATTTAAGCAAAAGAAGTATTGGGACGGTCGGTCACGAATGTCGACACTGTATTCCCAGAAAAGGGTGTGCGGGATAGGCGATGGCTGAACATTATAATGATATGTGTATATGAATATACGCCGCATTCCCCATATGTACAGGGTGATTCAGCTAAGCGTATGCAAACTTCTGAGAAACACGGGTTGTATAAAGACAAATTGGAATCATAAACAATGCATTAGGGTCTGAAACGCCATCTTCATACGATAAATAGCTTTCGCCCATGAGACACTAGTATGTCCTTTTAGGATACCGTCATTTGTAAACCGCCGGCAGACAGTGCCGCCGCATGCGGGTGTACCCCCGCACAAAGGCGCCTGATCAAGAGGAGCACCATTTCCATACGAAAAATAGAATTTTTTTATGCAATGCATTAAGATCAATTATTAAATGCATAAATAATTAAATTCATTAAGCCAATATAATATGATTTATTTTTCAGGTGTATTAAAATGTTACAATTCTTAACAAATACCAAACTATATTTAAACTAATAAAATATACCTGAGGGATGACTGGAAAAAAAGCTGGCAATTTCCAGCTTGACGCGTCCCAGTCACCCCTAAAAATTAATATGACATAAAATTTGTAATCAATTAAAAAAAAACCAAAAAAACCCCAACTAACTCAACGACAACAGAAATTTAGTAACCTTGATCTTGAACGGACGCTTCCCTGGAATGATTTTAAGTTTATCCGGAAGGAGATCCTACATCCTTGGAGCCACTGATTCGACATGATTAAATAAACAATGTGAAGTGTTTTGTAGCGGAAGATATGGTCTAACTTCTGGAGATGGATAGCGTACAGAACAGGGGGTAAAGATGAATAATGTCGTTTTAAAAGCCAAGATTAATTCTGCGAAACATTAACATCGTCGTTTTTAATCAAGAAAGTTTAGAAAAAGTTAAGATAGAAAAAAAGACCAGAGTAGTTATACGGGTATCCCCGGGACGGAAGTGACGCCATCGAGGGGGGAGATAAGGGTTTTTTATTGATAAGGGTTTTTTACTGATAAGGTTTTTTGCTGATAAGGATCATAAGGATAAGGATTTTTTATTACTGATAAGGATTTTTTTAAGGTCACGTTATTAATTTTCGTCTGAGGATTATTATTACTGATAAGGTTAATTATATCGGTATAAGCGAGTGATTAAGTTTGTTACTAGTTTTTATTCGCTGATATTAAAAGGCGGCGTTTGTGATGTCAACGCGAGGGCGGTGTATGAAAAATATTTAATAAGAGATATCATTACTGATAAGGAAACTTTAAGGGGCTATTAATTTAATCGTTGCTATTAAAAAGCTGTTGTTTTTAATCACTGATATAAAAAGGCGGTGATTGTGTTACCTACGTGATGGAGGTGTATGAATAATATTTTATCATAGTTCTCATTACTGATAAGGGTTTTTAAGGACACGTGATATTATCTTGTTCTTGAAAGCGGTGGTTATGTAGTATTCGCTGTCATTAAAATACGGATGGTTATAGTTACTCTTAAGGTTAATTATGCCGGTGAGTTTGTTACTAGTTTTTAATCGTTAATTAAAGAAAATTGGCTAAATGATATAATATTGTAATTCGTTGTTATTAAAAGACGGTTGGTTGAGAGCGCGGGTCTAATAGTTTTAATCGGTTTAATTAAAGGTGAGTTCAAAAAATCTTTAGCGTCCAGAGGGTATGACCACTAGTCGCTACCGCCAGAGTGGGGTGATGCTGATAAGGTTTAGGCGGGAATGATCTGGTTCACTCTACCGCGATCTTTGTCCCGGGAGGTGATAAGGAATGTGGAGAAGTTTTCTGTTTCCACCGTGTGCTTGACATTTGGCCTCTATTGCAGGGATGTGAAAATTTGGAAAGAAATGCGTACTGGGTGCTTTGACCTTTGGTCGGAGAAGAGATGAATCTTGTCTGGAATTTTCGTTTTTATGGGGCGAAGGGGTATTTTAATTTTTTATTTTTATTCCTTGGGCTCACTTTTGTTCTGGCAGTGATTTGGTGTGGCTGATGATGATTCTCTTAGGATCGCTAATTTTTTTTAAATAATGGTATGCCTTTGGTTTTTTCATCATATTGGAGTATAGTGTCGTGACGGGTAGATGAGTTTCAACGTGACTCTGTCTGTTGACGCTATAAATTGTTGCAATGACCGAGGAAGTATTGGCTCCGACGTACCAGATTCCGGAACATCCCGAGTCTTTCGGAGGTACTTCATTGAAAATATCTTAGCTACCATAATCAAAAACATCTTGGCTACCTTAATTAAAAACAGCTTACCGGCCCATCATAACGGCCGTTGTGATGGACCGGTAAGCTGTTTTTAATTAATGTAGCCTATATTTTTTGATTAAGGTAGCTAAAATGTTTTTAATAAATGTAGCTAAAGTGTTTTTAATTAAGAAAGATAAGCTGTTTTTAATTAAGACAGCTAATATGTTTTTAATTAAGATAGCTGATATGTTTTTAATTAAGACAGCTGATATGTTTTTAATTAAGATAACTAAGACGATGACAATAGATGACAATATTTGATATTATATCAAATAGACGTTAAGCAAAAGTTTTTAATAAGATTCCCACTTTATCTTGTTTACAACTGCTTTACGATTTCCTCTACCAATCTGTTGAACAAATTCTTTGTTTTTTACAAGATTAGTGGGTACTTTAATGTCTTTCAAAACCGATACAAATTGTTTAACAGCCAAGGGATTTTGATTTTTCTTGGGTTTCTTCCTAACTGTAGTATCGATAAATTCGATGATGCTCGACTTTGGAACGACGCGCTGCTTAACCATCAGTTCACCATCAGGGATCCAAGATACAGTCCGTGGATGCATCTTAAGAAAATCGACGAGGTTGTGGGCATCTCGGCGAAGCGATTTAGGTAGACTGTTTAGAAGGAGTTCTTCGGGAAAAGGATTTTCCTCTTTGATGATTGGAGCGAAGGCTTCTTCTTCTGACGGGGGAGGGGGAAGAAGAGATGTAGGTGAGACCGTTGCTTCCGGAGGGTTAAAGATGTCTGCTTTCAACCGCTTCTGAAGGACTTGTAAATAATGCTTCAATTTAACGTCGTCCGATTCCTTACTGAGCAGGATGCTTTTCAGTTCGCGGTCTAATTCAGAGAGTTGATCGTCTGACACAATGTGCCTGGTGTATCGTTCATCTGGGACGAGGATCATCTTTTTGGCAAACTGCATGGTTACCTGACGAACAAGCTGGTGAGGACGCTCAGGGCTGCAGGTATCAAAACACCGAGGAATCCGCCTTTCTGAACGAGAATTCTTCGTTTCTTATACAGGGGGACCTTTTTCCTGACGATGTTTCGTAGTTCGTGTTTGTAGACTCGCAATTTTTTCTTTTGCTTGGGAGAGAGCGGGACGTTCCCCTTCAGAGTGTTCAAGACACACTCGCACACGGCCCTGATGCCAGAGGTGGGTAGTTTTTTCAACAGTTCTTTCCTAGACTTTTTGTGACAGAGACAGATGAGACGCAGCTGCTGTATGTCTGCTTTCGACAGAGTCATCTCATCGAATACGCGACACGACGACTGTCGTTTTTTTTAAATTGAGGGTGGGAGGGGGCCTGCCTTCTAGTATACTATTTAGCTACGCTATTTTTTATAGCTTTGCTATGGGTTAGCTTCGCTAGGATCGCTTCTGATATGCGATTTGAGTCTGATTTGGAAGAATGTTACTTTTCAGGCAAGACTCTTCGGGGGTCTGGGGGGTGTAAGTCCACCATCAGATAAGAATAAGGATTCTTCGTGGCGTCCTAGTACACCTCCTGGAAAAACTTGAGGTGATTCGGATACAACTGTCTTCCCAGGTGAGTGATTTGGTTCAAGTCCCTGAGATTCTTAAACAAAAAGAGACAGTGGGCGTTCAGGGAAATCTCCCTCATTTCTTTCCCCTTGTGGAAAAAGTTTTGGCTTATAAAGATGACAGACAGGTTCAGGTGATGACTCCCTTTCGTAAAGAGATGGGTGATTCGCTTATCGTTTCCACATTCGCTCATCAGGTCGTCTTTGACGACTGCCCCAGATAGTCTTTGAAATTGTTCGGAAGGCCTTCCACAAACTCGACGTCGGGTATCTCGTCGTACAGACTCTGGTGAATGCCGTAAAACCAGACCACCCTATCGGAAGGTGGCTGTATCATCTCCCGCCTATGAGCTAATACATAGCGCACAAAATAAGACTTTCCAGTGCCCGTGTTGTGTGTAAGGATCCATAACTAGGATACCAATGAGGGATAGTTTAGGAAAAAGTATCTTCTATTCATTAGAAATCTCTAAATTTTATAAGGACGCCAAACTTGGTCTTTACAAAATTGTAGACGTGCAGGTCATTGGCCGAACATTTCGGTTGAAATGATCTCACGGTCGATCTAAGGTCTTTCCCCCAACATCGGGGGTGTAAAAAGTAAATACAGTATTGTCTACACACGGACGAATTCGAACATTATAAAGGCGTGTCGTTGTGAAGCACTTGGTATTTTGCCAGGAATCGGGCAATGGGTCCCTTGAAATATCCGGGGTGGTGACCGTAAGAGTAAAAAAACTCGGCCTTCGAGGGGGTTTCCATGTACATACCCACCCAGTGGCTACCGGGCTCGGTATCGGGGTCCACGTTCACCACCAGAGAAGCGGGAAATTTCCCCACAACCTTTGGAAGCCTGTTGCTCGGATAAACACCCAAAAACGATGAGGAGGTGTGGGGGTCCCTCCGTAAGATCCCCATGATCTGCATCGTGTCCATCGCACTAGTTTGAAAAATCGCAAATCACGTTCCTGGACTTGGTGATTTCTATCACGTTCTGGAACTCGGCGTAGACGATGATGGAGATCGTCTTGGACAGCGTCTTGCCGAATTTTATCTCCAGTCGTAAATTTCCCGGGCGTACCAATTGCAGACAGCCGTTATCTCAGAGATCGGCCACCAGGTCGAAAGCGTACAAGGCGTAGCCCTTCGGGTAATCCTTGCGGGTCAAGTGAATGCCACGGTCCTGATTCAGCTTCTCCGTACCCACAAAGAGCGAATGATAGGCGCGAACGTAATGTGTTTTGAGAATAGTCTAGTTCAAAGGCCCTCCCGGGCAACTGGTTGCCGTCTATAAACGCACTTATGAAATACACATCGTACTACTTGAAGTCGAAAGGGTTGGTCGCGTAGATACCGATGAAGGCTTCGTTCTGAGTGATCGCCAAGATCACCCGCTTAGGTATCTGACCGATGAAGATGTTATCTTGGACGAAACTCATACTCCCCTGCGGCACAGAGTACACCTTGCAGAGAATCCGATCGATGGGGTACTTGGCAGCCGTTCACTCCAGGGCTTTGGTATGTCCCAATAACACACCGGGGCTGACTTTGACCTTTCTCACAAAGAGAGAGGCTTGCTCTATCACGACTCTGTAACTGGCTCCGGTTGTGAGGAACAACAGGCCAAAATCCGGCTTACTTCGAATCATCTTGATTTTAACGTCCACCAGATTTAACAACAGTCTGTTTCGATAAGACATGTCGCAATGCAGGTTCCCGATCAGGTCCAAGACTCTGCTGCTCTTAATGAGCTCGTGGCGCTTCGCCAAGCCCTCGTTCCCGGGGTCCATGGGGCTCGTCTGATGCAAGTGTCCGGCCGTGTCCTTGTAGAAACATTCCGTCGACAGCATCGTTTTTTTGGCATCTTCTCCGAAATTTAACAACGTTTCGATATAGGCGCGATAGGGGTACGTGTTGGAAGAGGCGGATATCAAACGTTCGTTTAAGCTCACGTCCACCTGAGAAAACAGGGAATGGAGGAAAAGGTTGCTCGGAGATACGATATCGGTGTCAACCAGGTTAGAACAGTCGGCTTTCACGATCTTCACCTTGAGGTAGACTTGGCTCGAGGCCAAGTCCATATATTCCTCTCCCGATCCGGAAACGTTGAACTCGATCTGAGCCGCATCCTTGACTGTGGAGAGAGGATGAAACTTTTTCCATTTTCTATACTGACTTGGGTGGGGGGTAGGGCAAACAAGTCCAGTTCTGATTTGATACATGTCGGGGAATCGTGTCGAATGAGGGCCATTACGGACTAAAAATGTCACGTGCCTGCAATTTCCGGGCTTTTGAACGAATGATTGGCTTTAGTGATTTCCTCTTTCTTTTATTAATATTATTCGTCGTCGTCTTTTTTCCTTCTCCAACCATGTTTTTCACTTTGACCTCCGCCTTATCAACTAGGATGTTTCCGGCTTCTTATACACGTCGGGTGGCTGCCGTCTTGAGATCTTGACCTTGCATGACGTCACTGGCCAGATCGACACCGCTACGTAACGCCTGCTTCCCAACCACCTTGGCACCTCTCTTGAACAGAGGGATGATACCTCTCATCAACGAGCGAAAAAACCCACCCAGACCGTGCCTGTGTTGTAGGGGCTGCCCTGATAATAAGATAGATAGACCGGATCCGGCTTGATTGGTGTAGTACTCTTCTAGGGACTTTGTACAACAAGTGTAGGGGTGATACATGATCACAGCTGCTTCAGACGAAAGTGTAACTTTAACACAAACTTCCCCATTTCGAATGCCACTTTTTTTCCCGTGCTAGTTCTTATAACGACTTCGATGGTTTCGAAATTGCTTTTTTTTTCAGGGGGACGACCCACGCGTGCTTTGAAAAGATATCGATACACGTCAACAGATATCTAAAACCGTCGTTGTACTTGGATAGGCTCGACAGATCAGCTAAATTCGCCTGCCACTTTTCATCGATCCCTCCCACGACGACTGGAGTCGTTTTGAATTTTCGACGAAGCGGCTTGTGCAACGTGTACGAACACTGGGATTGAAGCCAGTCCTGGATTTTTGCTCTTGGAACTTTTTTTCCCACAGCACGGTATAAGGCATCTATACCTCCGAAAGACTCGGGATGTTCCGGAATCTGGTACGTCGGAGCCAATACTTCCTCGGTCATTGCAACAATTTATATCGTCAACAGACAGAGTCACGTTGAAACTCATCTACCCGTCACGACACTATACTCCAATATGATGAAAAAACCAAAGGCATACCATTATTTAAAAAAAAAAAAAAATTAGCGATCCTAAGAGAAACATCACCAGCCAGAACAAATCACTGCCAGAACAAAAGTGCGCCGAAGGAATAAAAATAAAAAATTAAAATACCCCTTCGCCCCATAAAAACGAAAATTCCAGACAAGATTCATCTCTTCTCCGACCAAAGGTCAAAGCACCCAGTACGCATTTCTTTCCAAATTTTCACATCCCTGCAATAGAGGCCAAATGTCAAGCACACGGTGGAAACAGAAAACTTCTCCACATTCCTTATCACCTCCCGGGACAAAGATCGCGGTAGAGTGAACCAGATCATTCCCGCCTAAACCTTATCAGCATCACCCCACTCTGGCGGTAGCGACTAGTGGTCATACCCTCTGGACGCTAAAGATTTTTTGAACTCACCTTTAATTAAACCGATTAAAACTATTAGACCCGCGCTCTCAACCAACCGTCTTTTAATAACAACGAATTACAATATTATATCATTTAGCCAATTTTCTTTAATTAACGATTAAAAACTAGTGACAAACTCACCAGCATAAGTAACCTTATCCGTAACTATTACCATCCGTATTTTAATGACAGCGAATACTACATAACCACCGCTTTCAAGAACAAGATAATATCACGTGTCCTTAAAAACCCTTATCAGTAATGATAATCATGATAAAATATTATTCATACACCTCCATCACGTAGACAAGACAATCACCGACTTTTTATATCAGTGATTAAAAACAACAGCTTTTTAATAGCAACGATTAAATTAATAGCCCCTTAAAATTTCCTTATCAGTAATGATATCTCTTATAAAATATTTTTCATACACCGCCGTCGCGTTGACATCACAAACGCCGCCTTTTAATATCAGCGAATAAAAACTAGTAACAAACTTAATCACGCGCTTATACCGATATAATTGACCTTATCAGTATTAATAACCTTCAGACGAAAATTAATAACGAGGTAATAATATCACGTGACCTTAAAAATAATTCTTATCAGTAATAAAAATCCTTATCCGTATGATCCTTATCAGTAAAAAACCCTTATCTCCCCCTCGATGACGTCACTTCCGTCCCTGAGCTACCCGTATAACTACTGGTGTGCGTAGGAATAAATTGCACTTATTTCAGCGCTAATGAAATACATGCGCAGCGAATAAAGTAATAAAATACTTGTTTTGATTATTCACTAAAATTTTTATATGTTAGTTAAGTGTCAATATCATAAAAATTATTTCGGACTAAATTTTGTGGACTATATGCCTGAAACAGGTATTAAATCTGTTACTTTCATAATTTTTTTGTGTCATTATTGTTAAGGATTCAGCACAGGTAGTACTTTGTTTGTCAAAATGGCATTGAGGGCAAAGCAGATTATTTTTGATGGGGCAAAGTGGATAGGTAATCCTACGGGGCCCTGGTCCCGGACCTTACAAGTTAGGTACCTCAAAATTGTTTCATTGATGATGAAATTATGCAGTTTGTCTTTAAATATTTTTTATTAATTTTATTTTGTAATGCTTCAGCGCAATTTTGAATATTATTGCAAAATACTTTACTCAACTAAGGGAGTAACTTTCTTTACATGTGGTTGTTGTGCTGGTTGTTTACAGTCAAAACGTGCTGAAATTTTAACAAACAGCCCTGCTAGGAACATTGCTCGAGCATATCGCGAAAAAGAAGCCCGGTGGACACAAAGTACAGGCAAGCCTAAGAATACCATCGAGCATCTTGGCACAGAGACAGAATCTACGTCGCAGTCTTAATTTACTTAATATGTAATAAACCATATGCTGATCCACCAATAGGGAACTGGATAAAGTGTTCCTTCTCTAACGGATGGACTCACGAGAACTGTACTCCTTATGAAAGTATGGAGAATATTCGTATCTTAAATGCACTATGTGAAAACGTTTCTGGTAAATTTTTTCCACCGAAATCATATTATATTACGTTGAAAAATTTTTACCATATGGTATTTTACCATATACCTATTTCAAAAACAATCTATCCACTTTGCCCCAGAGTTGAAGCAAAGTAGGTAATTTGACCTTTCTCCTTCAAACATTTTTGTTTTAAATTCAGTAATAAATAATACTGTTAATCATTCATAATACGTTGGATTGATGTTCACAACAGTAAATAGTAAAGTTTTAGCGTTCACATATTTATTTATCACACTTTATTATTAAGATGAAATTAAGTGATCCGCTTTGCACTACTTTCCCCTACATGTAGTGCAAATTCTAGCAACTTATTATTACCTTATTGTTCCTTTCTTTAAGCTAAAAAAATTTAGCTTTAAGACTATGAGAATTGCACGAGTTTGGAGAATTTTCGAGAAAACTGCTGGCTTTTTATCTTGCAGTAATGTTGCTGAATAAATTTTAGCCTTAACGTTACGTTGGGTCAGCAGTTTGAAGTTGTGCTAATGTGATTTTAATGAAAATTGCATCGATTATATTACCCTTGCCGGTTTATTAATCGCTGTATATGAATTGAGCGTGTCTAGATTACTGAATTTAATAGATAAAAGATAAATATTTATTCCATATTTATTGATTGTTTACTTGTTGGCTGAAATTATTACCTGCTGATCGATGTGTGTGTGTGTGTGTGAGGTCATGACCGCGAAAATATTTGAAACCACCTCAACTAAACCAAATCCACATTGGACGGTGGCTATCGGCGTGGATAGCGATCCCTGCAACCGAATGCCTTTCCAAAAATCTAACTCGCCGATTCAGAAAATTTATTAGTTTATAAATTAATTAAATTTTATGGTGGGTTTAATTATTATCTCCATTCACTTGTGAATATACCTTTCTATAAGTTTACGATTTTCTTAAATGTTATAACACTTTTGTGATGATTTTATAGTTATCAGTTTTTGTTGATTTATTTAAAAGCGCCTTATATGTTCGTGAATTACGCTAAATATTAGAATCAACATTATAGAGCATGGCTTTTGATGTTGAGTCACATATTCATTCAACCCATTCCCAAAACTTACGCACTATACAGCCGATGCTAATAGTTAATATATTTAAAGTAGTTCTAAGGCGAGTTTACATCTATTTCCTAGGTTAGTTGCATCGGGGCTCAAGGAATCGCGGAAAACTGTACTCGTCAGACAAGAACGATACTTTTCTGCCCTAATAAGATACCTGAGAACCTAGTAGGAAATGAAGAGCTCCTACTTGCCAATTGCAAAAGTCTTACGTTCACGTTTTGCGTCTTTACGTCTTGTAACTTTGCGTTTTACATCTCTATCTCTTGCATTTACGTCTTACGTTTCTGCTCTTTCCTCTACACTTAAACCTTTCACTAGTCTCGTCTTCGTAATTCATTTTTTTGTTATTAGATATGCACTCTTTTTAATAAATATGTCCCTGAACAAAATTATCGTGAAAATAGAAATTAAAAAAAAAAGGATGAAACATTGAAAGGCAAATGAGCACAGAGTCACCAACAAATACAATAAGTTGCGTAAGACGTGTCACAAAGCCTATGTTAATTTTCTGTGAATTGAAAGAAAGGGCGAATATAAATACCATCAGGTATATGTCCAACGCTCTTGACTTCGAATTTCTAGATTTATTGAAAAAACCTATCCTATTTCTGTTTTATTTCCCGAAATACAGATGAGCCAAAACAGAGATGGGAAAGGAAAAGCTCTCCTGGGAAAAACCAAAGGTGGCAAACCTTTTTGTCCTGACGTGCCGATCTGCCAACTAAGCGATTTTCAAAAGTTTCATTTTTCTCCCTTGCATAATAAGATTTTGGGATGTAGTCGCGCTTGCGATGCGAGAGAAAAAATAAAATGATATATCTAAATTCTGAGAAGAGTAGCACTTTTTGCTCCGTGAGGAAGAAGAAGAAGAGGAGGAGGAATAAAAAGAAGAAAATCACATGAGGAAGATATCATCCGTGAAACCCACCCGACTCGAATCAGAAGGAATTCCACTAAGAAGGTACTGAACAATTGAAGTTCAAAATCAGATTTTCTTTTAAGAGGAAAAATATTCGCAGTTTGTTATCAAAGCACGTAATTTGAATACAAATTAATACTTTCTTTCGTCTTCGCGCAAAGCTCAGTAAAGCGCCTTGGATTAGTGACAATAAAATCTATCCTTTCCAAAAAAAGAAGGAAAGAAGCGCTTTTTTCATTAAATAAAGTGTATTTAATCAATGATATTGCTTTTGAATCCAATCGTAATATACAATTAGTTCAAAAAGCAGAATACTAAGTCTATACTGCATGTCTTCGAGGTAATTTCTAGGTTCACTTCCATCTGTTGCTTTTAAAATATATTCGAATATCATTACTTACAGATGAATTACTGAATTTGCATCTGCGTTAAAAAGCAATGGTAACAGACAATTAATAACCAAAAAGACAAAACAGAATAATATGTAAATGCCTTTTATTTTACTGTGTCATTAAAACTGCAAAAAACGAATATGCGTTTGCTTTATTTTCGAGAAATTTCATTTACATTTACAATTTTACTTTATGTTTCTTGCATCCCATATAAGTACATGTACGTCAATCAATCTTAACCCCAGTACATAAAGTGAATACTGATAATCAATAATAACAGGAATAATAAATAGTGGTAGATAATATTACTATTAATGGAATTATTAATTGAATCTAAGTGACGCTATCTTCATCCAAGGACAAGAAAAGATGCTGAGTAAAGCTCCAAAGATCCTCTTGAATATAAGTAGATCAGTAGTAAAGTAAAAAATTATTCCTTGCAGTGGATTTAAGAATTAAATAAGAAATTGGGTATTCAAAATAATCGAACACAAAACCTCTTATACTATAGATTTAGAGATAATTAGGCAACATAATTAGATGGCACAATTAGAGAAAAATTTGTTCAAATTTCAGCCTAATTAAGGTTCCTAATCTGGGGTGTTTGCACCCACCAGGAAGTGGGGAATAGAATTTCAGGAGGATACAACAATGAGAGAGAGAGAGAGTAGTTCATATCCTTGAGAAACCAGGTATTGCGATTCAGCTAGTTCAGTTCAGCCAGCTCAGTTCAGAAATCTCAGTTCAGCCAGTATTTGAGAAAAACTTCATTCAGTATTTGGGAAGTGGTACTCAAATAAATTCTAACTGGTCGATACGTATTCGCGCTTTATGCAGCGAGTTAGAAGCTTATTTTTTTTTCAAGTCTGAGTTAATTATTTGCGGCATAATATGCTGTGGGTAAATTAGAGAAGATAATTCTTCATGTTAAAATGTAATATCCATTTTGCAGGAGTTGCGAATATTAATAAAACGTTTCCTAGGGATGTTGGGTAAAGAAAAGGTTGGGGCCCCCCCGAATTATACAATAGAATTGAGACATAGAGAATTAATACAAGAAAACAAGACTCTATATTCAAGAGCTTGAGGAGATTGGGATGCACGCAAGCTGCTTTTTTATCATTAATTAATTATTTATAATTTTCTCCATTAAAAACAAGATATATATAATTTTTCGCACTAGAAACATGTAATTCGTCAAAATAATTACCCCTGTGTGAATTTTTACGTAGGTGAATAATCAACAAAGAGAAAGTTTCTAAAAGGATAACTTTATTCCCATATCATTTGAAAAATGGCGTTAGCATATCTTCCATATGACTTTTCAAAGAAACAAAACAAGTGTATCAACAATAAATAGCGGAGTTAGGCAAACAACATGGCTTAAAAGAAACAGAATATAAGGGGACTTAATTTGGATAACTATTGTAAAACCATCCTCATACATGATTGATTTTATCATCCCTATTTGGACATTAACTTAATGAGAATACATTTTGTATTAGAGGAATCATTTTTCACCAAGCTAAAGGCGACTTGTTGATCAATCGAAACCAGATGTGACCTCGGTGTTATATCAATGCGGCAATTGTCCCAATAACAAATGTTTGTGAATTATATTTGCTTAATATACTGATAGCGGTTAATGGTCCATCATATTTCAATGCCTCCTCAAAAGTCGATATTTCTGGAAAACAGATAGGTACTTCGTACTCCAACTGATTGTTATCACTATTATGTAATACAAGTAGTGATAATAAGAGTTGTATATCTGTGTATTCTGTTCCATTTATAACGAGCATGAAGGAACCTGCACTTTCGCTCGTTATATCCGAATTCAAAGGAAAGAAAAGCGAAAATGCATTCATCACGTATATTATGTATCGTATATAACACGTATATCTTGTATGCATAATTATGTATACAATATATTGAAGTAGCAGAATTTTACATATTTTTAAACCATTGTTTGGAAGAATCTCTTATTATCTTTTGGGGACTGAAACCCTTTTCCTTACATAGCATATATGTCGCCTACCTATAGTCATGGAGCGGGAAACATCATTCTTGCTTCGAAAAGCGTTTGCAATTGTTTAGCACAATCTGACATCGTTATGTAAGTCGGTGATTGGTCGAGACGGTAAGATTTCACATTCCTGTCATCAGAGCCTGATTAAGGCAAGGGTTTCTGGGACCGCGTCCTTGGGCTCCAATTTTATGGTTTTTGGCAATAGAATGGAAAGTTTAAAATGTCAGTTTGAAACCTATTTTTTTAATTATAACTTTGTAATTTATTAATATTACATTTTTCTTAATTATTACTTACGCGTCATTGAAAATGGCTTTAAACTATTGATTATGCAGATAATATATATAACAAGAGTTTATATTTGTTACTTATTTATTAAATAATTTTGTCGTGAGTGCGTGAAGAGGACCCGAATAAATACTAAGCCCTGGGCCCCACTTTCGCTTGATCGGGCCCTAGCCTTCTTTGTCCAGTTTAAGAATATTTACAGCTTCCGAATCACTGAACAAGGGTACTTGTAATGATGTATGTACGAAATTGTTCACTCACTCGAGCAGTTGAATGATTTTGAACACATGTCGTCTCTGGCGCATATTTACGCTTAAGGAAATAGCCGGCCTCCCTGTGTTGATTTTCATTTTTGTTTCCATTCACTGTAATTAAGAAGATAGTATATGAGTCAATATAGATGACAATATAAGATTATTTAAAAGAATTTTAATGTGTTGCCTTTAAACTTCCATAGGTAGTCGTAGATATATATCATTATTGGTTCCAGTATTATGTAAGCTTCTTCGAAGAGGGCTAAAAGCCTTCGAGAAAACGTTTTAAAGCTATATTAAAACATATAGTTCAAAAACTGTGCCCATTGTGTTATTTTACGATTGTGATTATCATTATTATTATTATATGGGCCAGTGGGGCCCGAGCCCCCCTTTCCAATAATTTGAAATAAATTGCAATTTTACATATACTGTAATGTATAATGTTCATAATATATGCGTGGGTCCTCCAATAATTTTTAAAACCCAATGTTCATGCTCCAATACATACATATCTTTATTTGTGCCTGAAGAAATAAATAATAAAGTAATGATGAATTCCACCTCTATCATTTTCACGAAAGATTGAATTGTTGAATAATAAATAATGTGAAAATAAAATACAGGGAACTCTCGACTTGATGAACTTAAACTGACTCAAAAAAATCGTAAAATAAAAAGTTCGTAATGGGAATTGACATTAGTTCCAAGGGATACTTTTCGGAACCAACACAATAGTACGTAAAAGTGCGAGTACACCGTGTTTACAAAATTCTTCATTTTGATGTTAGATACTATTGCACTTCATCATGACGATTCAGCAGAGAACCTTAGCCTGGGCTAGAAATTTGGATATCAGAACACGTTTGTTTTATCTCAAAATCCTTCATACCAAAACGATAGAGTTATTGAAAATTAAACAGTGAACGAATACATAGACGCTCCACCACCCCCTCCCCCAATATCATTATTATTATATTCAACAACTATTTATTCACCGCTGGATGGAGGTCTTTCCAGGTGCTTTCCGCACAAGCCTAAGCTGACCAATTCGTTTCCATGTCACTTTAATCAGTTTTCTTATTTCATGCACCCATCTTGTCTTGGGACATTTCATAAGTCTTTTATGAGCTTCTGAAATCCAGCTAATTGTTTCTGTTCTCTGGGGTTAATCAGTCCTTCTTTTAATCACAATACATTTATTTAAAATAAGAAAACACTTTTCCATATTTGTAAGGAAGAAATTGTGAAGTGTGCTTTTCAAATTTATGCAAATAATATTCTTAACCTTTATTGAATCCTTCGAATTCACATGTAGTCTTGTTACCTGGAAGAGAATTTACTCAGTTTCAATCTACATAGAATTTATTGAGAAATTTTTGTAGGATCGTTTTATCCAATTGTAAAATTTATGTAGGGTTGTAGAATTTATATAGGATCGTTTTACCCTATTGTAGAATTTAAGTAGGATTACAGAATTTATGTAGGATCATTTATCCTACATGAAACCGAATGAACGGTTCAGTATAGTTTCCAAACCACAAACCCATTTTCCTCCCGATAATGTAGCACTAATTAAGGTTCCAAGACAAAACAACGTCTCTTAGCTTCCTACCCCAGCATCGTTGAAAGTTTTATAGACTAAAAAATAAAATGGAAGCTTATTATTCCGTGACTAGCAGCATTGAAATGTGAATCAGATAAAAAAAATATCATGATCATTTCGAATCACCCAGTCGCTTTGTATTTTTTTATATTTATTTTTTTGTTTTTTGAGGACAGAAACCTTACCAACTTTTTCATTGCAGTCTTCGATGATAACTTATTCCGTGTTTTGTTTTCAGGGGATCTCTCCTCGCACCATAAAAATCTAACTTCCTATTTTCAGGTCGCTTGGATAAAGATGGACACGCAAACACTGCTAACTATTCACACTCACGTCATAACCAGGGACAACAGAATCAGAGTAACGAACAATAACCAAAAACAGTGGTACTTACATATCAAGGACGTGGACGTTAAGGATCAAGGATATTACATGTGCCAGATCAACACGGAGCCAATGGTGAGCCAGCTCGGCTATCTGGACGTTATGGGTATGTCATACTTCCCTTCCTACTTTTTACGTCCTCAACTCCGGAAGAGTGCCTCGTAACAAGCTATATTTTACTATAATTTTTGCCACCCACGTTTTAATTACAGCTCAAACTAGAGCTTATGTAATTTTGGAGAAAAAGAGACGCTTTCCCCATCCTGGATTCGAACCAGGGTCCCTCCGTTTAGCCCGGAGTGTCTTGGACCGCTAGACGAATGAGGACAGGTAATAACGCTCTCTTTCTCCGTATGTAAAGGTGTTAAGGTATTATTACCCTCCCGCAGGGGATATAGCAGGGATCAGGATGGGGAAAGCGTCTCTTTTTCTCCAAAATTACACAAGCTCTAGTTTGAGCTGTAATTAATACGTGGGTGGCAAAAATTATAGTATAATAAATTCCCCCACGAAAACTCACAAAATTCTCGCCCCGGAGGCTTTCTTGTGTTGACCATATTTGGCAATTGTGTTATCCCTGCGGAGGGTAATAATACCTTAACAGAAGCTATATTTTCTTCTCTCTCTCTCTCTCTCTCTCTCTCTCTCCCTCTCTCTCTCTCTCTCTCTCTCTCTCTCTTTCTCTCTCTCTCTCTCTCTCTCTCTTCCATTCTAACGTAGCTAATAAAGGTGAATTTTTTTGCTTTTATTAGTCCAACGCATACAGCTTAATAACTAATTATATTGTCATTATATAGTACATTCCTTTATTATATATTATATCATCATACATTCATTCTCATCATGTATTATGTCATCGTATATTCATTCTCATCATGTATTATGCCACCATTATATTCATTTTCATCATGCATTATATCAATATAGGATATTCAATGAACTTTAAAAAAATACATCATGTGATATATTCATGCACTATATAGAAGATAAAATACTGTCGCTCATCCCATTCAAATTCTGGATAAGATATGTGGATGATACTTTCACTCTAATTTCTAGCAATATGAATCCTTCACAGATCATCAACCTCCTAAACACCATTGATCTTAACATCCAATTTACTTTCGAAGAAGAAAAGGACTGTACACTGCCTTTCCTCGACGTTTTAGTTCATAGAACACCTACTAGCGTCCAAACCAGTGTCTACCGAAAACTTAATTCCGTTAGCCTTCTTCCTCACGCTCTATCGGCTCATCCACAAAGCCAGAAAATGAGCTCGTTTTATTGGTTGGTGTTTCATGTCATCAAATTCTCTTCTACAAGTGACGCATTGACTAAGAAAATCAGCTACATTCGACAAATTGCCTCATACCGTGGCTACAATCCAACAATTATTGATCATATTTTTAAAGAACTCACTAAACCTAAACCGGCCTCTTCTCTCTCCAGTGATTCTTCAGCTCCTACGAACATTGTCTGAATTCCTTATGTTCCGAAAATTTCTACTAGGATCGCTGCTGTCCTGCACAAATTCAACTTTCGCGTTACCTTCACTCCGATCAACAAAATAGGCTTTTCTCATCTTAAGGATAACATCCCGGATTCTGACAGCTGCGGCATATATTCCATTCCGTGCCAGTGTGGCCAAATTTATATCGGTCAAACACGGAGAGCACTGCGCCTCAGACTAAATGAACACGAAGCTTATGTCAGAAAGCAAGAATTCCATAAATCGGCTCTGGCAAAACATTCATGGGAATTCGGACATCAGTTTCTATTCTCCAATGCACGTATTAATAAAAAAGTCAACTCAACACTTGATCTCAGTTTCTTTGAGGCATTTCACATTCTAGCAAACATCAACGTTTCAGTTAATGATCAACTCCTTAGTAACTCTATATCATCCACTTGGAAAAACCTTTTGGGTCTCACGGC
>QLNU02014176.1:37112495-37134395 GCA_006491805.2 Dysdera silvatica | reverse complement strand
GCAGCCCTTGAACTGACAAAATGCAACCCACCAGCACAAAAGCCCAGAAAAGGCAAAAAAAAGCAAAAAAAAAATTGAAAAATGAATAAAAGATTAAAGATGAAAAAGAGATCAAAATTTCATGGACGGCAAATACCCTTCAACTTCCCTCTCGTTATCTTCACCTATCGTTGTGTCTTATATCAAACCAGATATTGAAAGAAAGATGAAAAATAGACAATGACAAATTTTTACCAGCTATAAAAATAAAAAAGTTTTTGCGACACTTGCCCATTTTTTAAGCCAGTTTATTTTATTTAATTATTTATTCTTTTTTTATTTTTTTTCGTTTGGTTTTAGAATTTATTAAAAATATTGTGTTAGGGTCACACACCCCTGCTGGTCGTTGGTGGCCCACAATTATTCAGTCTATGAAATTGGGCCACCACTGCTTAATGGTTGTGAACCACTGCTGTAGACATTAAAGCAGCAAAATCCTTTCTACTTTGCACCATAAGAACACCTACGAATAATAAATTTAAACGAATATCTTCTAGAACAGCAATCAAAAAAATTAATATCATGGATGGAAATTAAGAGCTCATGTGAATAATAGTTTATTGGAGTTTTACGGTGCAAGGACATCAAGGGTTCTGCTGCTCCGCAATCCACAGTTTTCAAAGGAATCCGAAACTCAAATCCTAGGGAACAAACCTCTGACCTACGTTGAGCAATTAGTGGGTAAGCATTATTTTTTTTGGGGCAGTTGATAATCGAACCCAGGAGCAGAAGTCGAACACGTTACCACTGCACCACCGCAATTCATCACTTTAGTTTATTTGGTTATATTTGAGGAATCACTACCAATTAAAAATGCATAATTTTAGAAAAACATTTAACCTCAGAATTATTTCAATTTATTTATGTTTAAAAAAAATAATAAAATCGAAAATTTTCTTTAAACTCAGTTTAAGATCCTTTTCGTAGACTGTTCGCAACTGTATAGCTGCCTATTTTCACTATCTATTAGAGCCCCACTATACCATAGACCCATTGAAATGGGTTTGATGCATAATATTTTCATGTAGAGTGAAGATTCAGTCTAATTAACATTATTATAATTAATAATATTAAAAACTATTTAACGACTTATTATCAATTCCATTTTCTAAGAAACAAAAATTTCAATCCTAAAATTTCCAAGAGGCATTCTTCTTAAAAAAGTTAGCGAAGCAAAGACACTTAATGTATTGAAAAAAATCTACTTCATGGGTGTAATCTCCTTCAGTATGCGCTCATGCCATAACTTAGTTTTAAAAAACGTTGAACCTTTTCTGTTTCAAATATCGATTTAAAACCGAGAATTCCTAAGTGATAAAAAACAAGTTGGCGTGGTTTAGAGTCCCGTAAAAGTAAATGCAAATCGTCTTAATTATTTCATGAATAACGTATAATTCTTGTTTTTTTATGAAACACGTTTCATATTTTTCTTCCTCCCATACTTTTTATCAGTAGTCTCTGGCCACTGAATTTAGTCCGATGCTTTTTACAATTAGTGGCCATTTAACAAAGCACGGTTACAATTTTTTTTTTGTAACTTTCAATAGACTCTTATTATTTTAACAATATACCTTTAAAGGTCAGGTTGGTTTGTTGGTTGTATTTCTATGGCGCAAGGACAGCAAGGTTCATTTTGCCCCAAACCAGAATGGAGCTATCAACGATCCGAGTGGAAGCATATTTTTCCCAGCATGCTACAAAAAATTTGTCCCCCTTCACATCAACTGCATTTAAAATCCCTCATCAGTTTAATTTGACTGCTTTTCTGAAAATCATTTACGCTGTCTCGTGGGATCGGAGCGTTGTATCCAGAGAGACGTTTCTCCTAATCAAACAAAACCTGTTATTTTCCGAAGCATCACTTGTAACTCATAGCGGTAACCGTGACTTCAGCATTACCAATCAACAGTTTGTTTGGTTTGTATGTGTATTTCCTGTTTGAAAAAGGTAGCGAGAAGTTACTGAAACGGTTGTCACGACATTAAATTATGTAATTTGGAACTGCGACAGCATTTTGTTTCATTTATCTTACCATTTTTTGCATTACATCAATTTTCGGTACTCTTATTTTACTATCATGGTTTTTCAATCCTTTTCCCTAGCAGAACTTTCGTTCTCATACCAAAAGTTATAATACATGAAGGACGAGTATTGAAAAGTGCAATGAAACGGTTGTTGAAATAATGAAACTTCAAGATGATCTTCGAGAGATAAAAGTTTAAAATAATGATTGCGAGGCAATCGTTGATTGCGTGTAACTAATATAAGTTCTACGGTTTCTACATATCGACTAGTGGCTGTGGATGTCCGAAAAGTCCCAGTGTACAGGTGTAGGTCCTCATGGCGGATAGGATCAAGCTGTTTTAATAATGACTTGCATGTTGGATCGTAGACAGGGCAGCCGTAGTCTAATTTGGAATGGATAAATACTTTATACATTCTCATCAATGAACATAGGTATGTTCCCCAAGATATGGTCGATAAAACTTAAATGATATTTAGGGCTTCAAAAAATTGTCTCGTATGTGCCTGATGCGGGATCGAAATGTTAAGGAGTGATCAAAGATAACCCCAACGAATTTTATATCCTGAACTACAATACCATCATTATATATCATATATATCCATACCACTATTATATCCTCAATTACATTAACAATATTTCCTATTCTGAACTCCGGATCTAATTGCAGACCATGCTTATAGAAAAAGTGAACGCATTTTTTTTTTGTATGTAGAAAAATCGAATCCGTTATTTGTGCCATTTCATTGTTTTGTTCGAAGCCAACTGAAATTGTCTCACAATAAGGTCCATGTCTCCTCCTCTTTGAGATATTTTCAGGTCGTCAACATTAAAGACAGTTGTACACAGTGATGAGTAAATTTCTAACACCACCATTAATCTAAGTCTCAAAATAAATAGGATAGGACTTAGAATATAGCCGTGAGGAGCACCTTGCTCTTGTAGAATGTTGTTAGAAACTGCTGATCCGATACCAACTTGGAAATTTCTTGAAGGATATAGAAAGTTTAAAAAAAATTGGTATATTATCTCTCATACCACATTGGTGAAGATCTTTGAGGACGCCGTACTTCCCTTCTATGTCAAAAAAATATAGAGAAAATATGTTCCTTTTTAACAAAAGCTTGTCTAATTGATGTTTTTTATTACATAAGATTATCAGTTGTTAATCTCATCCAATGGAAACCACTCCGGTATGGTGGAAAATGGTTTCTGATTTCTGGATAATACATCAACCTGTTGCACACCAGCCTTTCCATTAATTTACAAAGACAACTAATTAATGAAATAGGTTGGTAATTTGAAGGATTTTTTTGGATCTATATCTGGTTTTGAAAAAAAAAGGTATAATTATGGTTTTTCTCCATGCCTCTGGGAAGAAGTGCTATGTCCAAATCCCGTTGAATGAAATTAAAATATTTTCAAAGATTTAAAAAACAGGTTCTTAAACATTTCATGATGTATTTGATCATATAAGGGTTAGTATTAAAACCTAAACATCGTTTTAAATTTAAATCGAACTGACAATTGAAATAACAATAAATGTTATAAATAAAATAAATAAAAAAAATTATAGAATTGCAATAAGTAAATAACAAACATTTTGTAAAAAGCAGCGATTATCCTGTTTTAGAAAACCCCTAATTTGCAGAACAAAATTTGATATCACTTTTTTCATATTTATCGGTTTTATTTCTTTCCAAACGAATGCTAGACTGAAAACATTCCATACTCTCGCACTTAAACTTTGTCAAATTATAAATTTTGAAAAAGTTGGAAAACAATACGCTTATCAAACACATCAAAGATTTTAAAAATTTATTACTTTTCAAGGGATATTTTTCAATTTCAATATATCAATAATTTTGACACGTATTAAAGAGAGCGAGTTTGATTTTCACACAGCTGTAATAGAATTTTACAAGCATAGAAATTCGCCAATATTTAAAAAACGGGTTCTTTTAAAGGTTTCAGTATATACATCCATGAAGCAAGACTGAGAAACAAATACAACCCCTGGCAAAAATTATCTAATATTTTTCAAAGTGCACTTAATGGTTCAAAAGTGATATATTTTGTAGAAATAGTATATCTCTGGATTCATCATTTAAACTACGTAATTGGAAATTTGAATGGTATAAAAATAGTATTTGTGGAAATAAATAGCTAAGGGAACAAAAATATGGTGGAAAAAGTTAACTAATGCATTTTTACGTGGAAAAAATTGTCTAATATTTACAAAATGTATTGAAATGGTATGTGAAAATTAAATTTCATAGAACTTCAGAAGAACTACTGCGCTGTTGCGTCCGCGCAGAAAGAATATATCCTTACATTTCCTTTAATGAAACGAACAGGAATAGCACGCGAATATTCAGACGACGTGAGGAATCTTGTTGTTAAACATTTAAAGGAAGGCAAAAAACAGAAAGAAGTGGCTACTATCACGGGATGTTCTCAAGGTATGATATCCAATTTGTGGGCAAAATTTAAAGCCACTGGCAGTGTTAAAAATAAAACGGGACGTGGGCGTTTTAAAAAAACAACGAAGCAACAAGATGTCACCTCATAAAAATTTGTAAAAAAATGCGAAAATCTTCGTCAAAAGAACTCAATCGTATATGGAGCTTATGTGGTGTAAGTGAGAACATTTAGAAATCGGTTGAATGAGCGTGGATTCTCCTTCTGTAAAGCTAAAACAAACCCACTGCTCACACGCGCACATTATCAAAAGCGTTTACAATGTGCAAAAAAATATCGGCATTGGATCGCTGATGATTGAGAGAAGATAATTTTTTCGGACGAATCCAGAATATGTCTTCCCAGCAGCTACGATATTGTAAAATTTGTGTTGAGACGTCCAGGAGAAAATTTTGGTCCGGACTGTTTTCTATCTAAAGCAAAATTTCTTCAGTATTTTATGATACGGAGCTGTATCACAGCTAAAGGAACTGGTAGTTTATGCCACCTTAAAAGCACTGTTGATGCTGAAGTTTTATTGCTCAATTTTAGAGCACTTTTTGGTAACTACATTAGAAGATAAATTTGAGGATAAGGATGAGATCATTTTTCAGGATGATAATGCGTCATGTCACAGCGATATCATCAAAAATATTTACACGAAACTTTTCTTCAAACCATAACTTGGCCTGAGAATTATCCAGACATGAAACCTATAGAAAATGTCTGGTGGAATTTAAAGAAACTCGTCGATGAGCAGAGGCCAACAAACAAACAAGAACTGAAAAGGTGATCATTAAATCCTGGAAGAAAACTAAACCTGATACGTGTAAACATCTTTTTAAAGCAATTCCACGAAGAATTCAAGCCCTTATTAAAGCTCGAGGAAGAGTAACGAAATATTGATTAAAACTATAATGACTATTAGATAATTTTTTCGTGATTATATGCATATTAGTTATTCTTTTCCTAGTGACCTTCAAGTTTGAGGAAGTATCTCTGATATACTTATATTTTATTCATGCCAATATTTTGATGTACTTCAAGTTAAGAAGTATAAATTATATTTTTTTACATAGACTTTTTCTTTATTTTCATAAATGTAAAGATTTAGGCAAGAAACAATTCAAGGAAATGTGAAAAATAATAGATAAATTGTGCCAGGGGGTGTATTTTACCAAAAGTTGAACAAACAACAAATTCTTTACATTTTACAAATTTCTTCACAACAGGTCACTTCCATACAAATTCTATAGTGGAAATTATTTATTTCGTTTTTTCGTTAATTTTACGCATACTTTTCACAGCGCGTTATGATTTAATTATATTTTCATGTTTAAAATTCTATAACGATGCTTATCTTCTAACGGTAAACCAGTTGTTTACCGCATGGCGGTGCGTTTATATGTGATACAGTAATGCAGAAATAGATGATGCAGTACTGAAAAAAAAACTGTAATTTGTTTCGAAAAATAAAATTTTATTTTTTTATCGCGAATATTTTATTTACTCATCGCATACCAATTCTTGAGACCCCAAAGCAAGTAAGAAGAAGTTCAATTAATTCCCTTAACGTGTGTGGACAAATTTTTTCATTGTGAAATATACAGTTCTTTGTCTGGTTGGAAGCCTCAGTGGACATGCTCAGAATGATGCGTATTGGGTACGAATATTAGAAGGAAAGTGGTTTTCTCTTGCACTAGAAAAAAATTCTAGCTTATGCGATGTGTTCCGTAGAAATTACGGATAAACATTTATATCTCGATTTCCAAGAAATGTGAAATATCTACTATGGTCACATTTTAAAACTTTTCGCTGACTTCTGACATCATAGACATTATGTTGTAATTTTAAGAAAAGATGAAAAATATAAATTCAATTTTCTCTCTTTATTTTAAGCAGTACTCGTATCATTTTTACACTCTTGAAAACAAAGCTGTAGTAAGGGGTTTTCCCTAGGGCTGCGGTTTCCAGCCTTTTATTGCCGCGACCCTAAATAGCTATTTGCATGTAACTCACGACCCTATTCAAGTTTCGAACATCGATGTTACAACGATTTAATTGATATATCGATTAAAATTTAATTCTTTTATATATCGATATTTGTTCATTACTTCAGCGAGAGTGCTGCTTTTCTGTGACATTGCAATTTAATCAAATTTTTCAAACGAAATTGACTACCGTAATTTGGGGTTACTTTACCCCACGCGAGGTAACTTTGTTCCAAAATTGGTAACTCTATTTCGGTGATTTTAATATATACTTTTGTGATCTACGGTCAAGATGGCGCACTTTTATGTTTTGAGGGAATTGACCGATACGTCTCAACAGGTGCCCGCTTCAAAAAAAATTTTCTAAGAAAGTACTAGAACGGTTTAGAAAAATGTACCTGTGGAAGGTTAAATATGATGCCCTCAACTTTTACGTCACGGAGGGCCCTACTTAAAAACAGAGATGAATGTTGGTTAATTACAAATAATGAATTTTATCCTAATGATTGTGAATCAAGTATGAAATTGATTTAAGCTCATTTGTTGTATTTATTGACAAAATCGATCGTGTCGGGGTAGCATTGCTCCGAAAATGTGGATGTTATGTTATGGAGCAAAGTATCCCCCTTTCGATTTTTCTGTGACTTAATGATAAACTACTTTTTCTGTCACAAAATATAGTTACCTATTTATGTTTTATTTTATTTACTTTTTGACCCTTAGATGAAAATTCCACGAGATTACAAAAGAAAACTGGGAGCACGAAATAACAAAAATTACGAAAGAAGCAGAAGAGAAATTGCATCTCTGCCTTAATTTCATTCATTCCAAATGAGTCAGAGAAAAGCTTCTCTTCACTTTAAAATACCTAGAATGACAATAGTAAACAAACTCGGAAATCGACACACTAAAATACCCAGAACATCACCTGATTTTTCAGAGGAGGAAGAGAAAACTTTGTAAGGGGCATATTAAAATTTAGAGAATAAGGTTTTCCATTGACATCAAGCGACTTAAAATTTGTTATTCGCGATTATCTGGAACAAACGGGGCGAAAGTTTCCTAGGTTTAAAAATAACATCCCTGACCATGATTTCATTTTATCAGTTTTAAAGAGGCACCCAGAATTAAGAATGCGCTTTGCAACCAATATTAAATGAAGTAGTGCTGATATTACCATAAATGATTTAAAAGATTACATAAAAATCCTTGGATGAAGAAACTGCAAGGCTTTCTACAATGACTCAAAGTATAAAAGCATGGAAATGACCAGATAATGCAGATATCATTGATTACAAATGGTCAGATTTAATTGGAGGAATTAATCCGCCCCAGCTAATCTCGTCTACTTCCTCAAAGAGGAAGGCAGTTTGCAAAGACTCAGAACTTGATGTAGTGAGTTAAATCGCAATTTTTTAAGACAATTTTATCTCAACTTTTCCTCTTTTGTTTGTTTTGATTACCTATCGTTGATGTGAAATTATGGAACTTGTTTCTAGTCTTATTTTAAGTTTAAAGGGTTGTTCGTTATATTTTATTTGAAATTATATTTTGTTTTTCAGTTGTATTTTTTCTTTGTAAAGGACGAAGCATTATAAGAAGTTTTATATCATGGTAACTTTTCCCAATTTCCTCCAAGTAGTATAAATTTTACCAAGCCAGTGCGTATGATCGTAGAGTATATATTACTTTCAGTAGTAAGACCATATGATTTTTCACAGTTTTTAAAAAGTGGAGTAAAGTTTCCCGACCCTCGGATAACTTTGCTCCATTATTTGATAAAAATAATTAAATACTTTTATTTAAGTTCTTTTTATTTAAATACTCTTATTAAGTTTTATTAGTTATACTACATCATTTACATATTTTTGCGTTCCAGAAACCCTAAACTATAAGATTAATAGCTACTCAGAACTTTTATATGCGGTATTCTACGTAAAACTCAAATTTTCTGTGAGGATACGATAAATCGGAGCAAAATAACCCCAAATTACGGCAGTAAATTAAAATACTATGGAAATTAAATAGCAGAATTGAATCATTTTCCATATATTGCTTTACACTTACATTAAAAGAAATATAGATCACATTACAAATATTAAATTACTAATCCTAAATTTAAGAAATGTGTCTCCCTCCTTTCATAAAAATCGTGAAAACAAAAGAAACCTTTTTTAAAAAAAAATTATCGGGCCATACATAACCTTCTCGCGATCCTGTGTCAACCCTCCGTGACCTTCAGGTCGCGGCCTGAGGTCCTAGGTCTAGAAGAATGGTAAAATTTGTTCACTAGTTTATTTTCGTAAGAGGTGAGGTTAAAACCGGGATGCGAAATGTTTTCTGAAATGAGAATATCTTTTATATAACAAAAATGGGGTGTTAAATAGCTTTGTAAATGTTTCATATTATTGCATATTATTTTGAAAGTGCAATTTAATTTAATCATGGAAGAAAGGAAGGAAAGAAAGTTTAAAGATAAATGGAACTATTATAAATAACTTGAGATATGCTGATGATATGGTAATAACATTGACCTCAAATAAAGAGCTGCAAATACTTACCGATGAAATTGACGAAAAAAACCCAAAAGAATAGAACTTACCACCAATGTAAAAAAATATATATACGTCTTAGTAGGAAAAGTTTCAACAACACTGCCTGTTGTAAAAAAAAGGCCATGGAACAAATAACTTCTTTTTGCTATTTTTTACACATTTTTGTCACAATAATGATCAAACAAACCAAACTAGGTGTCAAATTAGCCTGGCTAAAACAAAATTCAGTGATATCTAAAAGTTCTGTGAGAGAAAAACTTAAATCTGCAACTCAGAGTCTTGTTGTTGAAATTCTGTATTTGGCCTGTTCTACTTACGGTTGCCAGACCTGGACAATAAAGAAAAACGCTGAAAATAAAACTGAAACTTTTAAAATGTGAACCCTCAGGAAACCATTGAAGATAAAATGGACCAACAAAATCTCCAACCAAGAAATCCTCAACGAATCTAGTACAAAAAAAAAACTATCACGACTACAATTCTGAAAAGAAAGTTGGCGTTATTGATAACACATGGTCAAGGGAGAAAAATACAAGCTACTGCAATTGACACTGAGCGGAAATATCGTAGAGAAGAGACCAGGAGGCAGAAAAAGAAGAGGATGGATGTATGATTTAAAGGTTTGGGTTAGATGAAGCACAGAGAACATTATCCATGCGAGTAGAGACAGAAAAATATGGTCCGTATTTGCGGTCAACTTCTGAATCGAAAAATCACTTGATAATGATGATGAATTTAGTAAGTTATTAAAGATATAATTCCTTAGTAGCACTACCACGTTTTAAACTCACAAGTCCGCGCTACATCTACTACCACCGAACCTCAACTATATAATTTTCTGGAAAGAATACTCAGACAGATCTAACCGTTAAATTTGTAAAATTAAAAATGTATTATACTGTTGCTTGATTCTCAGTACGGAAATCGTATCCAATGTATTTCTTTAGTGATAAATACTTGACACGCCTATAGATTTCACTATCCATTGATTAATGTCATAGATTTTCAATTCATATATATATATATATGTGTGTGTGCATGATGTGAAATAATTGATTTTCTATACAGTGACAAGCACACCTAAATCGTAATGCACTCGTTACTAGAACATAAGTAGATGGACGTTACAATTTAGAAACTAATGGCATGTTTAGGAATTCATATTAGCGGTGTATAAAATCATTAAACGAATCTGTTCATTTATGGTAGATGAGAAAAAACGTTCACTGGTTCATTGTGAACGATTAAACACACCTGTAATTCATTCATACGTATGGCTATCCCTCCACATACACACACACACACACACACACACACACACGAAGCCCAAAATTCAAATCAAACGTCGAAAATGTTGGATTGCTAAAAACACGTTAGAATATTACAAATTTAAAAACAATCTTTCCTAACTTTTCAAAGTTATTGAAATTAGTCTTATAACCTTGTCTCTCTGTTGAATTAATTTATATGATTTTGGAACTCAAATCATTTATTTCAATATATTATTACGTATTTTCAAAATAATTACCGCAATTTATTTATTGGAATAAAATTTATTGAAAGATATTACTCCCCTACACGTTTTGCAAAAACATTTAATAGTCAAGTACATGTATTTAATAAATAGCCTTGTTTCGAAAAACCCGAAGTTATTAAATTATTCGAACTGTGAGAATTTTTCGTGTACTGATGATCCCGAAATAAATTCCTCCGGTGAGCCAAAGAAAAAAGTGTTAAAGCAAATGATTCCGCATCATTTCCCCAAAAGAAAAATATTACAGGCTGCGGAAATTATTTCGGTTCAATGGCTAGCTTTTAATTGAGTAATTTGTCAAGTTATAATATGCAAATTTTTTTAACACATCGGCAACATTTAGCATAAGCTATGGCGTGACATGGCATGGCAAAAGCATTTTACCATTTTTTCCATAAGAATAAACAGTATTTGTTTGTTTGTTTGGTTATCCATTCCACGAAGAATAAACTTTTCGTTTCGTGACCACTGCCATTAACATATAGCAATCGTTAGTGGGGATCTCCAATTTATTTTCCCTTCCGTCCCTCTTCAAGATACCGTGACAAAAGTTCATTCTTTTCAGGGAAAAATTCAAAATAAAATGAAGTAAAAAAACAACGCAGATTTGGCGTAAGTTCTGATATTTCCTAGCATACAGGTGAAGATAAGAAAAATGGAAACCTGTGAATCGCATGTAAGAAGCAGAAAAAAAGGGAAGATGTTTTCAATCAAATTTTTGTTCCTTGATGCCTGTTCTTTTTTCCTGTTTTCCTCTGAGGGCCGGGATATTTTTTATCTTTGAAAAAACGGAAAATTTCTGAACTAACTAACGAATTTCGGTTTGTAATGAATGGGCTCGTGTGCTATTCCTTTCTGATTTTTTTTTTCCCCCCTTAGGATTTGGAGCAAAATTTGTATTGGGGAGACGCTGCATTGTTGCCAACAAAAAAGCTCCAAATAAAGGGATATTTTTTCCCTTTCATTCTGCTTTTAAAAATCCGTTTTCACGCATCTAATTTTTGCTTTGATGGTTCTTGTTATAAGCGAGGCCCTTTTCAACAAATTTTGGCGTGTACATTCATTATTAAATTTCAATTTGATCATGTTTTCAAACAGACTCGGCGAATGCGTAGGGAACCTCAAATCTAGTTTATCGTTTATATAAATAACTATTGCTTAAATTATTATTGAAGGAAAAATCCATTCTTTAAATTTATACGATACTCTAACAAGGATAGTTTCACTCATACGTCATCAAAATTAGTGTGGGCCGGGTTATTCAATTTTGTGATTTATTCTGTCTAAATTCTGCAACTAAACTGAAAGTATTATAGAGCACCTCATTCGCAGACACTTGGCGGACTGAAAATTTTGTCCATGAAATAAGAGTGACCTTAAAAGAGGGGATATTATAATAGTTTCCTAGCTTCCGAAAGCCTCTTTCATCTCGACTGCCACACCCGTGGCACATAAAGGCCTTGACACTCTTACATATAGATATCCATTTGCCTTTATCTATGAACAAAAAGGTTTTTATTCTATGAATCTCGTAAACCTCTATCCATTCATAATCAGCGCCATATCGTAGACGTATGGTATTCTAGAAGAAAGCAAAGAACCTTTAGCACCTGAGTTAATAACCACAAAGCTATGCACGATACCATGGAAAAAACAGTTTATACATTCGGAAGTCGCATTCGAAATTTCCACGTGGTAGATAAATGCATTATTTCTGCACCATCATGAAGCGTCTATCAGTTGTAAGTCTACCGGGGGGTGGGGGGGATTAGGGAATGCATAATGCATAAAAATGCGGTGAAAATCGGTTATGACAAACCCCGATTAAACGACGAAAATTTTAGAAAAAGTTTGATTTCCTATTTATTTAATTGCTCGTTAAATCCTGGGTTCAAAAAAGACTTGTTTGCTAAAAGCTGTTCAATTGTATTGCGCTTAATAATTATGCAAAACAAAAGCCATATTTTCCTACCTATCTGGAAACTCGCTAAATACGGATTCGTTCCATGTTGGTCCAATTGTATTTTACATTCCCCTCCATAAAGCCCCTCCTGGATCCGCCACTGGTGCAATAAACTAACTCATAAAATATTCCTTAATAAAGAATACAGTGACTCATGAGTAGAAAATTAGTGCAACAAAATCGTGTTTAAGGGAACAAAATTTTCTTATTAGCGGGTTTCAATAGATATTGAACTCGCTATTGCTTTTGGTTTTTCTGTCTATCTGTACGCAATAAAAAGGGTAAGGTAAAGGTCTTCCGTAAATGCAATAATGATAGCTGTTGTTAACGTTGAAAACCTACCGTTACTTTAAAAGTAGAGAATTGCGAATTAGAGAGTTGGGAATTGGAGAGTTGCGATTTAAAGAATGGTGAATTAGAGAGTGGCGAATTGAAGAGTGGCAAATTAGAGTGGCGAATTAGGGATTGGCGAATTATCTGGTAGTGATTTAGAGAGTGGCGATTTAAAGACTAGAATTAGAGAATTGCGAATTAGAGAATTACGGATTAGATAGTTGCGGATTAGAGAGCTGCGAATTAATGTGAATCGAAACCCGCTGAATTTAAATATGGAACTTAGGCGATTTTCTTTGCTTATCTTTTTATGTCTTCGCTCTTTTAATGTTCGTGTTACATAGCATTATTTCCTGTCTTTCGTCATGCGATATTTATATATAATTTAACGCTATTTTGGTGAATAAACCTGTCGTATTTTTACTTTTGCCTTCGTATTGAACTATGTGTCTATCTTGCTTTCAGTCCCGCCTTCAATCATAGAAGAAGGAACCAGTTCGGATTCAGTCATTGAAGAAAGATCAAAAGTGAGTTTAAGGTGCCAAGCATCCGGTTATCCACCACCTACAATTTCTTGGCGAAGAGAAGATGGCAGGGATATAAATCTAGGTTCATACGGAGGCAGAAAATATTCAGGTGACTTACAATAACTTTTCTTCGTAATTAATAAAATCTCACCAGTTTCCTATTTTGTAAACACATGCACATATTTTCCTATGTTAATTTAGTATGAGTTTTCCCAATGAATCAATGCCAGTAGTAGGCGGTAGCAGGCGGACCACCCAGACCAGTGCTGTAGAAACCCCAGTTTCCCCCTACTAATGCCAAATCATAAGGAGTTCCGCTTCTCCAATATGTTGTATCATCAAATTACTACTCCTTTATAATTACTGATAATATATTACAACGTGTGTTCTGGGTTACAGTCTGTGGCAGTAGGTCTCAAACGTTTTATCTTGCGGAATCCTTTCCTTACTACATATCTAGCCGCAGAACCCCTCTGCAAATACAATGGAACATGGTAAAGAGATCACCTGGATAAGGTGATCACTTCACTTCTCTTTATATTGAGAAAACTGGTAGGGACTTAATCCTGTCTATAGTAAGGTCTGCCGTGCATAGTGACCCCCTGTCTATGGCAACCATTGCAGTCCAGTTCCAAAGGTGGTCACTTTAAGAAGGTTTTACTGTATTATTTATACAACACCTAAAGGGCTATTACTTATCACTGTTTAGCTTTAAACATAAGCGATATCTTTGTATACAAAGTAGGGAACACTTTTTTTCTATTGTGGTATATTAGTCCACTCTATTAAGGTAGTTGTCGTAATGGAAATTTACAGAATTTCTTTGCGATATTTACAAGGTGCTTACCTAACACCCTGCGGTTATTCGTTAAAGTATTGGGATTTCTCAGAACGTACTGTGAGAAACGCTGGTCTACGTCACATTCTGTCCTACAGATTGACATCGTTAGTTGTTTATAAGCACTTGTAGCAATTGTGCTCAACACAGAAAAGCCTCCGGGGCGAAATTTTTGTGAGTTTTTCGTGGGGGAATTTATTATACAATAATTTTTGCCACCCACGTATATGTAGCTCAAACTAGAGCTTTTTTGTTTTTGGAGAAAAAGAGACGCTTTCCCCATCCTGGATTCGAACCAGGGTCCCTCCGTTTAGCCCGGAGTGTCTTGGACCGCTAGACGAATGAGGACAGGAAACAACGCTCTCTTTCTCCGTATATAAAGATGTAAGGTATTATTACCCTTCACAGGGATAACACAATTAATTGCCAAATTTGGCAACCCTAAATTTGGCACATCCTTATATACGGAGAAAGAGAGCGTTGTTTCCTGTCCTCATTCGTCTAGCAGTCCAAGACACTCCGGGCTAAACGGAGAGACCCTGGTTCAAATTCAGGATGGGGAAAGCGTCTCTTTTTCTCCAAAAAGGAATAAAGCTCTAGTTTGAGCTACATATACGTGGGTGGCAAAAATTATTGTACTCGTAGCAATCTCCCCTACCTTAATTGTGTGTCGTTTAATGTATCCGATTCCTTTCGTTTTCAGCCCTCAGGGTAGAAGGAGAATACCTAAATATCAGCCAAGTGACTCGGGAAGACATGGCAGCCTATCTCTGCATTGCAGCCAACGGAGTGCCTCCTTCGGTGAGCAAACGGATTCTACTGCAAGTGAACTGTAAG
This sequence comes from Dysdera silvatica, assembly GCA_006491805.2. Lineage (NCBI taxonomy): Eukaryota > Metazoa > Arthropoda > Arachnida > Araneae > Dysderidae > Dysdera > Dysdera silvatica. The sequence continues at coordinate 37,119,295 of QLNU02014176.1, read as the reverse complement.
TCAACATCGCATGCTTTAATACCTCACTCAATTATTGTTCGCAGCGTAGACACAGATTTGACATTACCAAGATTAGAAACGGGACCCATCGCGTTGCCTATTGATCAAGCATTAGATAAATATCTCGGGCACAATCCTGTTTACCATTCGAACTCCCTGCAATGTTAATCGTATTTTGCATCTAACCAATTAAATTAATTTACGGTATTCCAAAAATACCTTCTTGATTCCTCCAATATCCATTTGTTTTTTTAAATGCTATCATTCCGCTTATTTGTTCAATAATACGTTTAGCCACAATGTTTTTTCAATAATGCGTTATACTTATATGCGTTGCGTTTTCAAGCTTTATCGTTTTTTATATTCAGTAGATAAGATATGTGCAATGTATAATTAATTATGACCTATTTTCTTTTAGTGATTTATATATAAATGTACATTTTAATAAGAACAATTTTAAATCAGTTAAAATTAAACTTAGTATTGATGTTATATATATTTTATTATTAGACATATGAAACGATTTTATAAATAGTAATATAGTTTTCTTTTGTTCTTCAACTATTTAATAAACTTTAAAATATTAATAGAGCTAACAGCAGTTTTGTTGAAAAAAGCTTTTTATATATAATATATAACTTATACAGATTACTTGTATATACATTACATATATTTTTGATGTTATCATATATATTATATAGATGTTATCATATATATTATACAGATGTTATATATATAATATATAGGATTAATCTGACAGGAAATGTGTCTTTCCTCCACTTATTGTCTAACTTTCCAAGAACTTTCTTTTATTATTCACAATATCTTCAATGGTAATAAAAGATTTCTCAACTCAGACAATGATACCGGGATATTTTCGCCCTGTTATATGATATTAAAAAAATTTTAACATCCCATTTTAAAACAAAAAATGTTTTTAAATATGTGATTGATATTTGCCATCGTTCTTGTTTTAAAATTTGCTTGATAATTTTTCTTTATGTGTATTATTGGTTTCCGATATATATATACTATATATATGCCGTCTATGCGTTGAGCACACAAATTATTGGAAACAATGACGTAACCTAACTGTAACCGCCGTTTGACATCAGAACAGTCAATATGGCATAGAAAAAACAGGGTCACGATACCGTTCAATAGACAGTTTCAACTGAGCTGATATGAAAGCATCCATCAATTAGCAGGCTATGGTCAAAAGAGGATGAACTTTAATCTGAACAGCTCTAGAGATTATCCCATGTATGCTCTATAAAATTAATGTTACTATTAAGACAATTAATGTGGGGCCAGTGTGGGACTTGGAAGTTACTGACATGCGTTTGTAACCGCTGTATGATAATCTGAGCCTTATGATATAGAATACTATCCTGTTGAAAGTAAGCCTATCAACAGGAAGGCGATGATAATTATATATGGTTGTACCCAGAGCCGCCACGCGAACAAGAGGCGCCTTTGTGCAAAGTTGGATTTCAGAGTCCCCGTAAAATGGAATTTACAAATTGAAATTAAATTAATTGAAGGACATATTACTTCTTTAACATATAGGTACGATATATATGTACGCATATATGTATATATATACGCATATATGTATATGTAAAATATAGCATCTAAAAAAAAATTTTTTTTACTATGGGTTTAATTATGGACTATCAATGGATTTAATTATTGATACCTTCAATAACTCATCTCAATGTATTGTATAGCAAAATATTATTTATCATCTTAATGTGGCGCCCCTTCTAATCAGGTGCCTTTATGTATGGAACAATTTGCACACCTGCATGTGGTGGCAGGAGGCAACAAATAAATCGTAGTAATCATTAAATAATATATATCTAAACAATATAACGTATCAGCAAAATATTATTTAGACTGCGTGAAACCATTGGTTATATATGCACGCTAACCTCAATTCCTTTAAGGAATAGTCAATCGCGTTTATTTAAAGAATCCATTCTGGACTGGTAAAATATCGCCAGAAAACAAAAGGTAGTATGGGAAAAAAATTATTTTGTACACTTCTTAACTCCAAAAAGCAATTTGAATTATTGTGTACAATTTTATACAAAATAAAATATTTAAAGCTAAATTCTAAGATAATTCGTTGTGAGAAAAAAATATTTTACGGGGGAGGGGGGGTGATTACACTTCCGGGATTGGCTCAGCCCCCCTCTATCCTAAACCTGTCTAGGGCCCTGCATTTACTTTTAATTGGCACCTAGATGCCTAGGATTCAATTTGCTGCTAAATTGAACTTACTGCTAAATTGCCTTGTCCATTGGGCCACGCGGGCACGAAAAGCGTGTCCCAACTTAGTCTATACAATGATAAGAATATGAACAAGCGGATAATGTTTTGAACACCATGCATGGTTCTTTTGCATGTTGACCAATATTCGACAAATTTAGTAATGATGTTATTTCTGCGAAGGGTAGTAATATTTTACATGCAATATATATATACAGTATGATGTCAATTGATACATAATTAGAAAAGTGATCGAGAAGAGATATACATAAATAAAAATTACAACACACTTAGCTACAAAATTTGGATGAACCAATATATGACAAAAACACTGTACAACAGAAGTGGATAGAATAGTTCTTTTTTTTTCAGGAATGTCTTATGTCAGATGCAATCTTTAAACACGATTCGCTTTTTGGAATTTATATGAGTTGGGAAAAACTGATCTTTTTCTGTGGTTCATTACGTAAGGACAAGGATCAGTGTGAGAAAGTCAATGAAGGCGATTATTCCTTTATGGAGGTGATTATTCATTTAAGGAAATATCGTTCCCATTTCATTTAAAGAGTGTTTTACTTTAATCGTCCAAATTCCCGTCGTGCTTCTATAGACTGAAACAGACGTGTACGATAATGGAGTAGGAAAAAGGTGCTCATAGGGGCTCACACCCTACGTTGGATATGAAAACACAATATTTTCGCTTACGCCGCATCACATGACCTTACTGAAGCTTCTTAAATTAAGTGAACCCTAACCATGTTTTTTAACTGCTAAGCCGATAGTGTATAGCATAAGTTATAAACTTTAAAATTTACACAAAAAATGTTGATTCTTTTAAGTTTCAGTCAACAGATTTCACAGAATTCCCATGCTTTTTCCAAATCACTTTCAAATATTTGTTCCATCCAGTTTTATTTTACATTTCTTAGTTCATAACTTGCAAAATATTGTGCAGGTACTCTTAGAATAATAATGTTTTCATTTAAAAAGAAAAAAATAATAATAACAGAAGGCCCAACGTAGGGCTCGCACCCACGGCTTTATGCAATTTAGTACTTAAATAGTGAATTTTTTCATCCTCCTTTTTTTTTTAAAGAACTCTTTTTTTCTTTTTGTGGATAATCAAATGTCATTTCTTTTTTAGAACGTTTTAAACAACCAGGTTTTATTAAAATTTTTAAATTGTATCTGTTTATCAGAAATTTGGTCATTACAACAATACAGCTGACCTGGGCCTGATTTAAATCAGGCACACAAAGCATATTCCTATTGACTGCAGCAGAGATATCAAAAATGAACTTATTTTATAGAGACAACGTTCAAAATGGTGTTCTGCGGTACAAATATATAATATGGACTGTATATACATCAATAATATTTTGTCTTGACATGACATGCTAAAAGTCTCGTATGTGAAAATCACATGCAATACGTTTCAAACGATTTCCGCCGAACTGAAAAATTTGAAAATATTATATCACGATTAGTTTTTATGTCGAACAGAATATATGAAAGCGCCTCGGACAGACGTTGCTGTTATTGATGAAAGACGTAAGTAAAAACATAGTTGGGCATATCATGCTACTCTTGGGAAACAGCGCCCCATATCGGTGAAAAACATTGCAGGCAGAGAAATGAAGCAAAAATTGACATCGCTGTCCATTGTTTGGGCGTTAATTATGAATTTATGTTTTTATTATTTTATATTTTTCTGTTATACGTATGGCCACCTAATGATAGATGTAGCGGAAGAAAGTGGGCTATAGAGCTACCTCCCTCAATGGATAAATGAGAATACGGATATAGCCTCAACAATTTGCGGATGAATTTACGCCCCACCAATTTTAGTCCAAAAGAAAAGATTTTTAGACTGCAAGTAGAACTCGTATTTTTCTTCTCAGTTATGCACATATTTACTTTTAATCAGTATTAAATTCTAAAGTATTAATTCCCCATTAAAATGAAATTTTTAACTACTGTGCCGAGTATCTCTGATGTAGTAATTGTCACATCCGCCTCACGCGAAGAAAATTGCATGTACTCAGTCATGTAAACACAGTTCCTTTTTTTACCTCCATAAAAAGATAAAAACGCATTTAATAAAATCAGCGGAAAATTAGTGCTTCCGCGGATTATTCTCTGCACTAATTAACTTTATTAATTAGTGTTAGGTTTTAACGTCATTAAGATTGAGGAAATATGAATTACCCTTCTTTAAAATGCAAGAAATTTCATGCATACTGACAAATGATTACAGTCTTTTCTCCCAGTAATGACATCCACGTCGTCTCTAAATAGAAAACACGCGATAATCGTTGTAGTTGTAGCCTTATTCAGCATTTGTCGAGACCAAAAAATGCGGTCGTCAAACAGATGTATTTGTTCATCAGAGCGATTATATTAAGAGAATTTCGTGCATTGCATGTTTGTCATCTTTTATATAAAGTTTCTTCGTTAGTTGGATTTTTATATCATGAGAACTGTAAGGATTATTCTGCGCCTTCCAACAAATACGAAGCCATGAATTTCAAGATGAAACATGATTTAGCCTTTAAGCAATCATAAAAAGTTTATTAAATACCCTAATAACTAAACAATGTACTAAAATGAAATGAGATTAAAAGAAACAATATCAGATGGGAAATTAAAAATCATACTATGATTAAAAGAATTGTTTTGATAAATTCAAGCGAGAGTTTTATTAGACGTATGAAAACTCGTTCACGAACACACTGACTCACAGACTCGCTTATTTGAAAGAATGATTATTATAATTTCGACTCAGCAAATGGAACAAAACCTGCCCATTCTCATTCCATGAAGGCTTTCGTTATTTTGTGAGGTGTATTTTACACATATGCATACAAAATATATACATATATGCGCAAATATATATATAACATACAATATAATTAGTGTGGCTATAAATATAATTTAATACAGTAATTAAATTCATTATAATTAAGTATAATTATATATAATTAATTATAATTATATTTATCGAATTTTAATACAAATTCAAATATAATACGAATTCAAATTTGAATTTGAAAGCACTTTACTATCAATACGAATCCAAATCATATAATAAATCATACAAATTATATCATAATCATATAATAAATCATACAAATTATATCATAATCATATAATAAATCATACAAATTATATCATAATCATATAATAAATCATACAAATTATATCATAATCATATAACAAATCATACAAATTATATCATAATCATATAATAAATCATACAAATTATATCACAATCATATAATAAATCATACAAATTATATCATAATCATATACTATCAATACGAATCACCCTAAAATATATTACTGTAATATGATTTTAAGAAGATATCAATTTAGTTACTGTCGGTTATAAGGATCTTATTTTCACGGTATCTTGCGTCGTAATAACCGACTTTCACTGTATATTTCTAAATATTTACTTTTAATTAAATACAAGTTAGTAAATAAAATATAGATTCACTATTAAAGTGAAATTTATAATCCCGCTAAGTGTGCATCTGATATGCTGGTTATCATATCCGTCCCCCACCTGGAAGATCCTGTACTTGTAAGATGGCTGTGGCGTATTCAAACAGAACGCAATTGAAATTTTTTAAATCTAAGTTTGATACTAACTTGCAGGCAATAAATCTCGCATGTCATTCTTTCTCGAAATCGTTTATAAATATGTAATCAATATCCTATTATTGTATATTTCTTAGCTTGTAGCATATGAAAAATGTCTTAAATATTTTTACGTGAACTATATTTTTATTTTAAGAAATAAAAAAATAGAACGCGTATCGTAGGACTTGAACCCACAATTAAATTTCTTACTCTATAAACTAAACTATCCGGATTTCACTTTCGTTTGTATAATTTAGCATATGAATAGTTATTTTTTATGCAATTTCTCCTTTTATTATTTTTTTATCGCAAATAAGTAAAAAAAAAATTTTTTTTTTGCATTTCTTGTTGTAAATACTTCTAAAAACCGGGTTTTACTAAATAAATGTAAACTGTATCTCTTATTCAAAAATTTGGTAATTGCATAAATGCAGGTAATTGTGGCTTTATTTCCAAGGCAGCACCTGTGGGAAGCAACAGAAAGATCAAAAATACAGAAATTTAAATATCACAACGTTCAATTGAATGCTCCGAAGTTTTCTATAATTTCATTTTAAACAAATTATTAAATAATACACAACATACGGCCAAAGTTTAAAATAAGCAAAATTACCATTACCTACAAGTTCACACAAAACCTATTATGGTCACAGACAACTTCTTAGAGAAATTCTTCTGTAACCGTAACAAATATCTTTTTGATATGGGAAAAAACATGGAACACCAACGGACGCGACAGGACTCGAACCTGCAATCTTCTGATTCGAAGTCAGACGCCTTATCCATTGGGCCACGCGGGGACGGGGAGTGTATCTCAGTCTGTACAATGGTGGAAATAAAGGGATAATCAAATATTGTGTGTGTGTTTTCAACATACAAAA
>QLNU02014176.1:37098882-37112395 GCA_006491805.2 Dysdera silvatica | reverse complement strand
TAAACATTAAAATTTACACAAAAAGTGCGTGTTTTTTTTGTTTTTTTAATTCAAGGTCCAGCAACAAATTTCACAGAATTATTATATCTCAGAAATATTTATTTTCTTTCGAACGTTTCACCATCTAATCACGCCATACCATCGGCGTTGGTATCACTACGCCAATAAACGTTGATTGATATTGTTGTTTGAATTATCATACTTTTTCCAAATTACTTTCAAATATTTGATCAATGTAGTTTTATTTTATATTTCTTAGTTCACAACATGCAAAATGTTGTGCAGATATCCTTAGAGTAATTATGTTTTTATTCAAAAGGATAAACAAAATGTCTAAAGTGGGGCTCCAACTCACGACTCCGAGATTAAAAGTCCCGTGCCCTACAGACTGAGCTAGCCGTGCTCGTTAATAAGCTGAGTCATTTAGTACTTGAATAGTGAATTGTTACATCCTCCTTTTTTTTATAAATGCTTCTTTCTTTTCATGAATAAGCAAGTGTCATTTCTTTTTGCAAACAATTTAAATAACAAAGTTTCATTAAAAAATTTAAATTGTATCTGTTGATGAGAAATTCGGTCATTGAAAAGATACATGACCTGTGCATACATGACCTGTGCCTGATTTTAGATCAAACATACAAAGCACATGCCTATGTTCAGTAGCAGAGATATCAAAAATAATAATTTTTTATAGCAACAACGTTCAAAAACGTTCTCTGGAGTACAAATATATAATACAGGATGGATGTAAATCTATAATATCTATCTTGACATGCCATTCTAAAAGTCTCATATTTGGAAGATCAAATATAGTGCGGTACAAATGACTTCCACTTAAATGAAAAATCTACATAGCACTATGATAAAGCTTTTAAATATTAGTATAAGCGTTGCGGCAATTAGTTTGGATGTCAGGCAGAATTTATCGACGCACTTCGGACTAACATTGCTGCCATTCATCAAGAATCAAAGCAAACACAGAGTTCAACATAGAAGGCTATTGTTGGGCCAATATTTTCCACCCCCACATTGTTATAAAATATTGGAGGCAGAGAAATTAATTTAGTAAGACTTAGAGTAGGGGTATGTAGAAAATTGAAGGAAAATGCGATTTTATTTTTCTAGGGATAAAAATATAACAAATCATGGCATTTTTTGCTAGCGAAACCAATTGGCCGCAGTAAAGGGTAGCCGCGGAATAGGAGTAACATTTACATTATTTCTAGATTTTTTTTTTTATTCTGTTCTGAGCATTTAGTAGCCATTGAATAGAGGTGACCATCTGGAGAAATTTCTCTGTACACAGTAATTTCTCCTACTGACGACTTTATGTTAATTTCTACGAAAAAATAAAGTGCTGTAGTTTGGAAGCCATCCGCCCACTCACCACCTTGGAAAACTCCCCCGAACACTCAGTGGTGATTTTAGCATTTGAGAGGCCCAATCTAATTTTGTGGTCCCTCTCCTTCTGAATGTTTTCTTTGCGGCCTGTCCTGTCCCTACCTATATTGCAATTATTGGCGTAACTAGGGGCTAAGGGGCCACTAGAAAAATATTATATATATATACTATATGCCACTAGAAAAAATATTACCCCCTAGAAAATTTCTGAATCAATGTAATACCAAAGTAATACTATGTGCTGACTATTGAGGTGGGAGCTATAGCCCCCCTATATTTGAAAATTCTTCTAAATCAGTGGTTCTCCAACTTATCGCCCGGTAACATAGGCGTAATCTAGCGAGAGAAAGAGGCGAAAATGTCCCTGGTTCTTTTGAAAACGGGGGAAATGTTGCATTTTTCCGTACAATTTTAGGTTTGGTTTTTTTTTTGCCCCTCTAGTTTACGCCATATTTAACCCCAGGCCTGTAACCTGGGTTAACAGGAACGTGGCCCCAATTGCCCCCATCTAGCTATTTACATATATGTGTGGAACAACCCCGGGTGCCCTGTGCCCCATATATCCTTTGCTTTACCTCAGTTTATTCTTCATCTTGGCTATAAGCCTGTTTAACCTCCAAGTTACGCCTATAACCGGTGATCAATCTTCATATGAGGATGCCCGCCCCCTCTTCAGTAAACAGGAATTGAAATTATTATTGGTAAAATTATTCTACTTTTGAACTTTTAAATACAATGAATATTTGAAATTATTTTATTCATTTGGTTGAAATATTAAAAATGACAAAATTTATTCATCTAATTATGCACTTCTGTGGAAAAAAAATATTATTTGCGATTATTTGCTGAATTTCCAATTTTTTGGTTTGAAAAAAAATATATAGAAATTTTTTTTAGCAAAATTAACACAAAATTATAGGGTTATTGTGAAAATTGTTTGTAACTAACTAAATATTTATATCGGTTATAACGACATCGTATATAACAACGAAACCTGATATAACGACCGCTATTTTTAGTCTAAGTAGATTGTAAGTAGGAAATCCGTACCGGATATTGCGACGCGACTTGATAGTCATACATCGGAAGCACATGAGCACGACGCAAAGCCGGAATCGCACAGTTGCACAAATGAAAGAAGTCGAACACATAGTTCGGTGAAGTAAACTGAATTTCGTTTTTCTTTTAAATCTCTAATGTTAATGCATAACAAAGAGTAGATGTACAGGGTGAACCAAAAGTCCGTATAAACTTTAAAATTTGATTAAAAAAAAAAAGAAAAAATCATCACATTGAAGTACGATTTGCGCGATAATTATTATCTAGATGTAGTTTTTTAACGCAATGTTTTTTGTTCAGAGGTCACGGATAGGTGGCACTGACAGCAACAAACACGCAAGTCAAATGCTAATAAAATTATTGCAGAAAAAGCTAAGTGCTAGGTGAGTTCTTCCTTCGATTCAATAATGAACTCGGTATAAAAGGTTTTTCTGCAAAAATGTTAAATTTGTTAAAATAAGTTTTGTTTATGAAACAATATCACACAGTATTCATTCTGTTGTTTTCCAATGCCTAAAACGCCACTTATCCGTGAAATTTCAAATTAAAATATTTTATTGAGTTAAAAAAAATCAAAATATTATTTAACGCGCGAACTGAACTTCAATGCAGTCATTTTCCCCATTTTTTTATATCAATTTTTAAAGTTTATGCAGACTTTTTGTCGACCATGAATTTTCCACAATCTTTTAATTTAAGAAACTAAAAAAGTATTATGTACTTAGTGCAGCTATAAATAAATATATTAATTTATACGGTAATTAAATTCATTATAATTAAATATATTTTTATTTAATTTTGAAACCAATAAGTTCAGTATTCTTTACTCTTAAATTTATTTATAGAACCCGAAAATGTATTACTGTACTGTGATTTCAAGAAGACATCGTCTATAACGACCGAATTTGCAAACAATATTAATATTAATATTATAAATGTTATAATATATATTTTAATATATATTATAATATATTATAATATTAATTTGAACAATTAAGTACAGTTGTAAAAATTTAATTCAGCTTTAAGCGTTTTTCGATGGCTTTCAACCATCATCGTCTGAAAAGCCTTCATAACAGTAAGCATGGACCGTAGTACAAGGGTAAGGTTATGGGTGTTACCCGTGAGTTGGTGCCCTCTACTTGTCGATAACAGAAGAACGTAAACGGCGTGAGAAGTCATCGTTTTTTAAGTGTGCATACAGCACAGTGAGTCAATCTCCAGTTTATATAATTATTTTTTTGTTTATTTTTATTTTTAGTTAGACCAAAAATTCGAGTACCCAACCAATTGGTGGGAGCACCAGCGGGCACGAACGTCATATTGGAGTGCCGGCTTGAAGCTTCCCCTCGGCCGCTCACTTCTTGGATAAGGAACGACGGATTCATGCTTCTTGACAATAAAAAATATAACATTGAGGAGGAAGAAGAAGGCTATAAAATCAGCATGAAAATCAAAATACATGATCTCAGTGACAAAGACTTTGGATCCTACAAATGCGTAGCAAAAAATACGCTCGGAGAAAAAGAAGGTTTCATAAGGCTATATGGTAAGTCATCTCCAACTTTTTTATTAATGCCATTGTTCATTTTTAGTATTTAGCAAATTTTCAGTAACTTTTCAAATTGTGGAAAATTTTCAGCAAATTTTAAAATTTTAGAATATTTTCAGTATATTTTCAAATTTTAGAATATTTGCAGTAAAATTCAAAAGTTTAGCAAATTTTCAGTAATTTTTTGAATTTAGCAAATTTTCAGTATTTAGCAATTTTTAGATATTGAACAAATTTTTCAGTATTTAGAAAAGTTTCAGTATTTAGAAATCTTTCATAATTGGAAAAAATTTTCAGTGTTAAAAAAATTTTTCAGTATTGAACAAATTTGTTAGTATTTAGCAAATTTTTAATATTTAGGTAATTTTGCAAGTGCACCGTAGAAATGCATGTCTTAGAGAAAATGAAACATAAAAAGAGCACTCGCTTTTTTATCCCGCTCAAGGTACCACAGTCACCCTAACGATCTGCGTTTTTGCATTAAACCGAATATTTAATTTTAGTATTTTTATGTTATGAAACGTCAGTATAAGTATAAATATAAATCTTGTTTAGAACATCATCACTTTAAATTTACTTGGGCCATAGAATTCAGTCAATCGCCTCAACAGTTGTTTAAATTGTCAAGTATAAAATCTATATATTTCACGTTCGAAGACTGAGCTGCAAACCACCTGCAACCGGGCTGAGGAACTTTACGTGATCTACGAGTAATCTATAGTTCGCTCGCAGAAAATTGGCGGCCAGGTTCAAGGCCTAGATCAAAGGCCCTGGCGTTACAGACAGATCGTTTCATTTCAGTAAAGGGTAGAGCGTCTTCCATAACTCGTTTTTCGTGCGCGAAAAACAAGTTATAAAAGACCCTCTACCCTCTACTGCAATGAAACAACCCGTTTGTTACTTCAGCTCCCTTGGTTTAACGGAACCTGACCGCCAGTTTTCCGCGAACGAACTAAACGCGATCTACGAGCTTTACGTGTATCTCGTGCAGTCCAAGACGTATCCCCACTTTAGCAAACTTAACTGGAACTCGATGCCAGGCGAGAACTCTCGAAAGCGGCAGCTACAACTACTTGATAACGAAGATCAAACACTTTCTTGTAAATTAGCATTCGAAAATCAAACATACTCAAAAATGCGATAAAAATATTTCAGTCATAAAATTTCACATTAAAACTAAGTAATTCTCAACTCTCTACTTCATTTTGTTTTTCTACTGACTCTCAATTCTTTTCTCTCTCTCTCTCTCTTTTGGTACTTCTTTTCTCTTATGCTTTTACTTTTATCGTAGTTTATGTATTTTGCTTTACCTTAAATGCTGGGAATTGAGTTTTTATGCTATAGTTTTAATTTATGTTATATATTAGAAGGTGAATGTTTTAGACGTTTTACGAGCACCTGTTAAGGTTCACTGTAACTCTTTTAAATAAATAAACTAAATAATTTTATTATCTGATATTAAAATAATATATAGAAATATATTGTTTGGCATATTCAATAATAGAAATTTGCTACCTATTATAACTTTTTCTTAAATCTTACTCCGGATGTAAATCATTTGAAAATAATTTATTACTATGACTTTTAAAACCCGTTCAAATCGAGTTAAACTGCATACTGTCATACATAATCAACATTCAACGAATCGAAATAATTGCGTAGCAGTAACTTTAAAATCAACATAATATGAAAGATGTATGAATTATGTAAAACATACGACTCTTTAACGTACGCTGGAAAAGTCCCAATACGATCACAATTATCATAATTAAGATGATTCTATTTCCGTCATCATCATCTGCATTCAACCGCTCACTAATCTTCATGAATGCGCCAAATACAACCTCACAAAATATTATTTATTTCTTCCTACATGCGAATGACTTTTCACAAAAATTAGAGAAATTTTAATTACGCTATCTTGTGGACTTACATAATCATGGAAACGAAACAAATCATTCTCAGAACGTTATGACTTCAGTGGTAAAATCATTGAAAATTGACTTAGAAGTCCAGACGTTTACATGAAATACTCCTTATACCATTTGCATACGCAGAAATTTCAAAGCCCGGAATGGTGGTACAGATCTATAGGAGGAAGTGACGGAGCTACAAATCCATATATTCTTATATATATAGAGGGTTTTTACACATTTTTAGAACGATTTCTGGGCCGTCTCATAAATGTTCAGAGTGTAAATATTAAGTTTTTAACTAGTCAATCTAAAAGACTCTTTTGTGTACTATACGTCCATATCCTACTTTCCATGATAAAAGATCTTTTAGTAAAATTTGTAGAAGTATTACTTTTCAAATTCTCTTGCACTACTTTTCAGAGTCCATAAATCGTGATGAATTTACTCTTCAATAGAGCTCTTTCCAGCTGACCAAAAGCACAATAGTCCACAGATGAAACATCAAAGTGATTTGCAGGAATATATTGAAAAAAGTGCATATGCAATACATGTATTTGTTTTCGTGTTTTCAAGGAAAGCAGTCGTAGATTTCGAAGTATGGCTGGCAGCTTTGTCTTGGCATTTTCACTCCTGGAAAGTCGTTTAAATAAAGAACTGCAATTTTTTCTTTGAATATCAGACGTAAAACATTTGTCTGATGGTTTGATGAGTTGATTTTAACGGTTTTTTTTATTCTTTAATTTTAGTTTCCAATTGTAGGAGAAACCTGCGACAACCTTAAACCCCTTACTAAAGCTTTCTTTTCATTCTTGAAACCAAGATTGTACATCTTTTCCTTCGTATTTTCAATGGTGTATAGACTTTTTTGTTTCAGTCATTTAAGTAAAGCCATGCTACATCAAGGGTCACGATGTATTCCCATTTATCTCCTGCTAAATGGTTTTCACATAGGGTTCTACAAAGTGTTCTGCATTGAGCCACATGCCTGGGCAATAAACAGTGAACATTATGTTTGTTTTTTAGCTTTTTTAAGCTGTAAATCTTGATTTATTATTTTGTTTATTGTTCATACATATGTCTGTAAGGACTTTGCAATTGATCTCTGCGTCGGCATATTTGCTCTTGTTATTTCACTCTTGCGATTTCATTTTTGAAATATTTGTAGCAGTATATACCTTTGGCACGTATACGTTTGGGGCCTTCTTTCCATGCAGAAATAATGATGGGCAGTTTTTTCCTTTCCAATTAATTATGCTGCTTAGTTTGCACTTAAAAATTCTAAATCCATGCATTACGCAACACTTTTTAATTACGTAATAAGAAATTTTTTCTTCGGAAAGCGCAAAAACATATCCTTTGATCCACAGCTTGTTTACTTCCAATATTTTAACAGCAGAATAAATTCAAGAGTCGCAAACGTTATTTTACATTTCAAGTAAAATGTTGTTCAAACAACAATGTCAATCAATCAACGTTTATTGGCGTAGTGATACCAACGCCGATGTTATTGCGTGATTAGATGGTAAAACGTTCGAAAGAAAATAAACATTTCTACCTTCGGTGGGACCTGAACCCACGACCTTCCACTTGCCGGGGCTGAGGAAGGACAATATATAATCTCTTTACGAACGTATATATAGTGTTATTTCGCAGAATGGTATAGTACATAGACTACTATTTAAACCAAATTGCAAAGAGACTGGTATTAAATTGATCGAAATGCACGTTGCAGCATACAGGTATGTATTTATTTTATATAAATCGAACACTACGCAGATTAAATCAAACAACAATGTCGATCAATCAACGTTTATTGGCGTAGTGATACCAACACCGATGTTATGGCGTGATTAGATGGTGAAACGTTCGAAAGAAAATAAATATTTCTGCCTTTGGTGGGAGCTGAATATTATAATAATTATATAAAATAAATACATACATGTATGCTGCAACGTGCATTTCGATCAATTTAATACCAGTCTCTTTGCAATTTGGTTTAAATAGTAGTCCATGTACTACACCATTCTGCGAAATAACTGGCAACAATATATATACGTTCGTAAAGAGATTATATATTGTCCTTCGTAGCTCAGTGGGTAGAGCCTCCGCCCGGCAAGTGGAAGGTCGTGGGTTCAGGTCCCACCGAAGGCAGAAATATTTATTTTCTTTCGAACGTTTCACCATCTAATCACGCCATACCATCGGCGTTGGTATCACTACGCCAATAAACGTTGATTGATTGACATTGTTGTTTGATTTAATCTGCGTAGTGTTCGATTTATATAAAATGGATAAAATGTTGTTACCAGATATTTTTCCAAACCAAAAAATGAAGTTTTCTTATCCTTCAAATATATCGTTACAAAAATGTGTAAACATCCTTTGTATATATATACAAAGATGCATCGATATAGGATTTATGACCACGATCAACCCACACCAGTGGCTTATATTTTGCTTAAGCAATGTATTGGACGAAAATTGTATTTCTGTTGAATTCCTTTTTTGCCCTTCATCAAAAACATATAATTCTTATTTGAAACCTAACCCTAAAACGCATGGCCCAAAGTACTTACACGAATGCGTAACCAGGGTCAAATTGACCCTGGTTTTCACTTTATGATTTTCGTCGCAATCCCACGATGAATTATCTCCTCTGCATTAATTTCATGCTAAATTTGATAATTCAGTAGGGCACTAACATCAGATATAACATATTTAATAATTTAATCGTAATTAATTAAACTATATGTAGGACCCGAGCTAGTATTTGATATTGTTCGTCCATAAATTAATTAATTTCATGAATAGTTTTGATCAAAGTTATCGTCATTATTTATTTTAAGCTTCCTAAAAAGTCAGAAGACATTTGTTTAGTGAAAATATTTTTTTCTAGAAAATGTTACGATTTGTTTGTATTTTGCACATTGGCAAATAGCTAGCTCATGCACAGATACGTAATTTGTTCGAATAAAATGAAATTGGTAAATACATTCAACACACTGCATATTTGCATTCTCATATTTTGAATATGTAACTACTCATTTATATAGATTTTATTGAGAATTAAATCAATTCTTATATTGTATACTTCAAGTAATATTGCAAAGAAAATGGCAATATTAATTTCTGGTTTACCTGTTTGTTTACACTGCAAAACATGACTGGCAAAAGATTATGCTATGTTCTTTGCAAATATTGTTTTGCATTTTACACAAATACTAGATAATTTTCTGTCATTAGCATATGGGAAAACTATGCATCTCTTTCATTTGCCAATCCAGTCGAAGAGGCGGTTGTTATCATCTGCTCAAATTCCACTCCACAAAATTTCATGGACTCCTTAATGAAAAGTTGAAACCCTAATTGGGTGCTGCTTGTAAGTATATGTGGAGTAATATATGCTTTTGCCAGCTCCTTTAAAAATAGTCGACGTCTTTAAAATACATTTTTACCGTAATAATCTGGATTTTGTATTAAAAAATATTCATGGCATTGACGGCAGCCACATCTAAAATATTGCAGAACAGAACAAATGGCCGCCATCTCGTTTGTCGTTTACACGTAGACTATATGTTCCTAACAACTGGTCCAAAGTGCCAACATCCGATTTTGTGCTCTTATAGAATGTTATGATCTCAGGATTGGCTTTTGTGTCATCACACGCAACGTTTTCATGGTGCATTGTGTTTAGAAGCACAACTAATTTTCTTAGCTTTGTGACATAACTTATCATTGTTAATTCGTCGTTATCACCAAATGTCGAAGTATACAATGGTCGATTCTTACTCGTTTTCAGGCAAGGAGGAATATCAGGCTTATGTTGAAGCAAGATTCCTACAAGGGTTAGTCTCTGCTCCAATAAATGGTTTGCTAATGATAGGCTAGTTCAAAAATTATCCATCGTAATGTTTCAACCGCTGTTTATAATTACAGATGAAAGGTTATCCACTACAAGAAATCCAATGATTTTCCCAGTTTCATCTCCTAGTTGCCTCCCAACATAAACCTTGCCCTTGGTGGCATACGGATTGGAGGCGTCTCACAACCAAAATATTTTGATCCCATATTTTGCAGGCTTTTTTGGCATATACTGCCTAAACTTTCATCGTCCTCTAAAAGAAAGTATGTGTTTGTAAATTATCACCATTTTACTAGGAACATAATTTTTCCTGCAGTTAGTGATAAAAGAGTCCCAGATACACCTAATTGCTGAGAGTTTGTCAGTTTTTCTCGAAAAGCTGGCGTTCGCTTGTCATCAAAACGCAAAGCGTGTAGAATACTCTCGAATCCATAGATGATAAAGGTAGCCCAATACTGTGGATTATTTATTTATTTAAATAATTAAACATTTATTTAAGAGCCTCCGCCTGGTAAGTGGAAGGTCGTGGGTTCAGGTCCCCCCGAACGCAGAAATATTTCTTTTCTTTCGAACGTTTCACCATCTAGCCATAACATCGGCGCTGGTATCACTACGCCAATAAACGTTGATTTATATTGTTGTTTAATTTTAATGTGGTTTATGTTCACATGACGTAAATAACTCACATATTGCCACATCCCAGTTTTGTTCGACGCCAGCTAACAATATTGTTCCAATAGAAGTCTGCAGTTCTTCAATTTGCACAGTTTTCCATGACACTCGTCTCCCTTCAGCGACTTGTTTATCTTCTAGATTTGTACAGATACGCATTTCTTGAAGAATATTCAGCGAAATAAAGTAATCATATGCGCTTTTGGGCAGTAATATTTCTTGCAGGCCCGGTGTGGAACGAAATAATATTATGCCATGAATTTTGCCTTTGAATGAGAGAATCTTCTGCCCACTCATTACCAGATTTCGCGATTCTTTCACTTGAAACTGTAGCGTTTTGTGTGTACTCGATAGTCAAAAGACATTTTTCTCACCTTCACTATTTAAAATTGCATCATCACCACTTTCACTATTCGATATGACATCATTTTCGAAAGAATGTTGCTCTTCAAGGTGAGGGAGGCGAATCGACATCATCGTCCTCGCTGACGTCAGTAAAAAATCTATTTCATTCAATAAATTGGATTGCTCCTCCGCAGTTCGTCCTCTCTTTCTTGACATCTACAACAAGTATTTATATTAGTATGAATAATTTATAATAATATTATATATCATTTCATATAATTTATATTGTATGATATATGCATATAATTTGTTTCATTATATATATTATGTTATATAATATTAATTCTGATTGTATACAATTTATGTTATACAATATAGTAATTTAGATAGAATCATGAGATGGATCATAGAGGAATCTCTTTAATTTTGCTTAGCTAGTAAAAATCTCGAATGAAATTTCAATTCAAAATTAGTAAAAAATTAATTAGTAATTTTATAAAAAGTATTTTTAAGACAGCAAATTTTAATTTACAAATAAAATAATTTTGCAAAAAAGGCAAATCCTGAAGATAAAATAAATCTAAATCGAACGAATTAGAAACAAGCTGTACAATTAGAAAATTTTGTTTACCAAGGTTTATTTACTTTCGTGGAACTTGACTTGACTAAACTGCTAAGAAGAAATGGAAAAATATATTTGAAAACTGTGTTTAGAGAGTTGTTTTCAACAGTGAAGTAAACAAATGCTGAAAAATTTGTAATTACAATCATAAAACTAGCAAGATCGTCTTACCATTCATCAGGGTCAATTTGACCCTGGTTACGCATTAATGGGATTGTGGTATATAAATTGAAAAAAAAAATAAAAGAAAAACGTTACAAATTTGATAAACACGTTTAAAAATATATTATCTTAAATGTTAGAAGAACCTAGTTGGTAATTTTAGCTAGATTCCAAGAAAACAGACCTTCACTTGCTCATTTTGACCCTGGTTGAGCATTCTAGGGTTAAATTCGATGGAATGACTATGTATGAAGGGCGACAGTAACTCAACAGGTGAGAAGTAACTCTAACAAACTAAAACTGGCTGATTTGACTGCCGTCTTTACTTGTTTATTTTCTCAGCTCTGTTTGTTATAAAGTCAAAGAAAATGGTCCACCGTGAACTATGCATCTTAAAAACAACTAAAACTGTGTGTTCCATTTTTCCCCTTAAAAATCCAAAAGTTTATTATATTTCGTTTATTTTTTATAATATTTATTGATGTTTGAAACTCCCAAATCTATCATAATTTTATATTCTTATTTCTGAATTTTAAATACACGATTATTTATAAAATGATTGCCCAATAGGAGCCGTTCAAGTATTACGTAAGTAGCTTGGAGGGGAAGGGGTTGAGATTTGGTTATTTTTTCTGACGGGGTGGGAGGGTGTCTGAACCATGCTTATGTAAGGAATTGATAACTACCCTGACAGAACAGCAATACTGACAAGGGAAATGTTTTAAATGCCAGTCACACCTTGAATCGGGACCTATGTGATATGAAAAAACATGAATAATGAGAAAAATCGAAATAATTAGTCTGCGAGACTCAATTTTCGAACTTTTATGGATTTTTGAAATTTCGATAATTGCACAGAAACATAACTTCCTTGCGTTACTTGCAAGCTATGCAAGAAGTAGTAAAATAGGAGCATTTATTTTTAATTTGGCAGTTATTGTTTTTCCCACAACGAACAAATTCTTATTCGCTATTGGTGGTTTTTTAAGTGCCACATCCTCAATTATATACCTATAAAGGACGTGAGAGCTCCGCAGGTTCTCCCTCTTGTATTATATTAGATTATTGGTCTGGATCAACCGATCCATCTACAATCAGTAGCCTACAGAATAATTGCATGAAATTTCAAATTCCTCCAGGCACAACAGACCTAATTCAATCTTTAGACATTTATACAGGGTTTGTCCCAGAAGTTCCCGGAATGACTTTTTGTAGTTGGCAACGCTGGCTGACGGGGCGGAGGAAGTTGGTGGGGGATCTGAGCTTGGAAACGAGACCGGTATCAGTCGCCTGCGGGCAGTTGTTGAGGCAGGGTCACGCTCCGCGCAGAGGTATCTACTGCACCCTCGTCGATCAAAAAATGGACCAGTTTTTGGAGCAGCGTTATGCAATCAAATTTTGTGTGAAACTGGGTAAAAACGGGGCGGAGACACTCGAAATGCTTCGGAAAGCCTACGGTGACGGGGCGATGAAAAAAAGCCAAACTTTCATGTGGCACAAGCGGTTCCGGGAAGGTCGGGAGTCAGTCAACGACGACGACCGCTCTGGACGCCCGTCGACATCACAAACGGACGACTCGGTGCAAAAAGTGCGTCAAGTTTTGGACAATGACCGACGATTAAGTGTTCGGGTGATTGCAGAGGAGTGTGGAATACCCAAAACAATCGTTCATCGCATTTTAACGGAGGATCTTCAAATGAGGAAAGTCTGCTCGAAAATGGTGCCAAAAGTCCTGACGAGTGAGATGAAGGAGCAGCGTTTGTTGAAGTGCCAGGAATTGCATGAACGCTACGAAACGGACCCAGAATTTTTGGACAGAGTGATCACAGGGGACGAGACGTGGATTTTTCAGTACGATCCCGAATCAAAGCGCCAAAGCAGCGAGTGACACATCAAGGAGTCTCCTCGCCCGAAAAGAGCAA
>QLNU02014176.1:37071979-37095381 GCA_006491805.2 Dysdera silvatica | reverse complement strand
ACAAATAAACCAGTTACGACCTACTTAAAAGTAATAATCCAGCTGCAATCTAATCATATATATTGTAGAATCTCCATATAACGTACTTCCGTATAGCGAAATTCTCTATATAGCGAAGTTTTGGTAAATCCCCATGGTCGTTACATATGAAAGTGTTTCCAAATAACGTAATTTTTAATGACACAACAGAAAAATCGTGTTGTCACGTCAACGACATCGGGTTCCCTAATACCGTGGGAATACAATACGATTTTAAGATAAGTGCAGGTGAAAATCAAAATTTTTATATGGGGATAAAAATTTAACTACAATAAAATCAGTTATAACGACCTTAAGAGACTGTAAATTTGGTCGCTATAAACGATATTTTTTAAACCATAGTATCCTATAGTATAATACACTTTTAGAGTTTTATAAATTATTTTGATAGTAAAAAGTATTAAACTTTTTGGTTTCAAAATTAAATAAAAATGTATTTAATTATAATGAATTTAATTTCCCTTAACGTTAAATTATATTTATAGCCACAGTAAATACGTAACACTTTTTATTTTTTTTAAATTGAAAAAATTCTAGAAAATACTAAAGTATATAATGTAGAAAACAAATCTAATGAATAATATTTATTATATTATACTAATGACTTCCGAACAGTGCCGGTTTTAAAAATTTTATGGGCCCTATGCTGAAAAAATAAAATAGGCCCCTAAAGAATACAGGGTTTGCCCCAGAAGTTCCCGGAATGATTTTTTGTAGTTGGCAACGCTGGATGACGGGGCGGAGCTTCGGGCGGAGAAGTTGGTGGGGGATTTAAGCTTGGAAACGAGACCGGTATCAGTCGCCTGCGGGCAGTTGTTGAGGCAGGGTCACGTTCCACGCAGAGGTATCTACTGCACCCTCGTCTATCAAAAAATGGACCAGTTTTTGGAGCAGCGTTATGCAATCAAATTTTGTGTGAAACTGGGTAAAAACGGGGTGGAGACGCTCGAAATGCTTCGGAAGCCTACGGTGACGGGACGATGAAAAAAGCCAAACTTTCATGTGGCACAAGCGGTTCCGTGAAGGTTGGGAGTCCGTCAACGACGACTACCGCTCTGGACGCCCGTCGACATTACAAACGGACGACTCGGTGCGAAAAGTGCGTCAAGTTTTGGACAATGACCGACGATTAAGCGTTCGGGTGATTGCAGAGGAGTGTGGAATACCCAAAACAATCGTTCATCGCATTTTAACGGAGGATCTTCAAATGAGGAAAGTCTGCTCGAAAATGGTGCCAAAAGTCCTGACGAGTGAGATGAAGGAGCAGCGTTTGTTGAAGTGCCAGGAATTGCATGAACGCTACGAAACGGACCCAGAATTTTTGGACAGAGTGATCACAGGGGACGAGACGTGGATTTTTCAGTACGATCCCGAATCAAAGCGCCAGAGCAGCGAGTGGCACACCAAGGAGTCTCCTCGCCCGAAAAAAGCAAGGATGAGCAAATCGCGAATCAAGGCAATGCTCATTGTGTTTTTTGACAGAAAAGGTGTGGTTCACAGTGAATTCGTGCCACAAGGACAAACAGTCAACAAGGAGTTTTACTGTGAAGTGCTCAAACGGTTGCGCAACAGGGTTCGACGCGTCCGAAACGAAATTCGCGACAATTGGATCTTGCACCATGACAACGCGTCAACCCACACCGCGCTCATTGTCTCCGAGTTGCTGGCCAAAATGGGTGTGGCAACGCTGCCCCAGCCGCCGTACAGCCCCGATCTGGCACCAGCGGATTTCTTTTTGTTCCCAAGGATCAAAAGAACCCTGAAAGGAACTCGGCATGGGACGCTGGAGGCGGTAAAAGCAGCCGCGACGACCTCACTGAAGGAGATTCCCGTTGACGACTTCCAGGGCGCCTTCAATGATTGGGTGAAGCGTTGGCAACGGTGCATCGAAGCAGGGGGAGAATACTTTGAAAAGTTCTGAAAAGATTGTAAACTGATATTGAATAAATGATTTTAAAAAAATCATGCCTGGAACTTTTGGGACAAACCCTGTATTTCTCCAGAAGTGCAATTTTTTCGTAAAGGAATCATAAACTATGTCTTTCTAAATGAAGTCGCAATAAATTTAATATAACGCAATGAGAATATAAAAAATGCATTCACCGGTTTATGATCAAATTCAGTCCAAGGAATATAAACCTATGCTAATGTGCCCCTGGTCAACTTGCAATTTCACTGCAGATGCTATTGCGTCGTTTCATAATATTTTAACTACATCGTTTAAATTTGGTCAAAAAGAACCTGGTTTTGCTGAATGCAGAGATTTGTCTTTTCTAAAATATTCTCACTGCGATCAAAATTTGTTTCCTACATTTTTACGTTTTTATTATTTTCATAAATTACTTCGTATAATGTATTTGAACATTACGAAACCCTTGCCTCAATCCTTCTTTCGCAAACTTACTCAGACAACCGATTATTTGATATTTGCGACTTCCTTCCATGTAGTAAGATGTATGTTACAATTTTAGGTTACATTTTTTTAGGTTGGGCATGTTATATTTTTTAGGTTAGAGTAGAAAATTTTTATGGGAAAAATGAGAGGAATGGTATTACATTCTTTGTATTTTATTTTTAAGTTCTATACCGTCAATTATTTTAAAAAGTTTTTAAAAATTCTTTTTAAAAACTTTTTAAAATAATCTTTCTTAAAAATTTTCAATTTTTTTTTAATTTAACCCTCCGGGGAGGGGGGTTGATGGCATCCTATGTATTTATGCCACTTACTAATATCAGTGTTTTCTTTCCAAATGTATCACTATGTGAAATAAAACTTGTTAGTAGTCAACGATTTTAGCAGTAGTCGGTAACTTCATTAAATGTGATAACGTATCAACTTAGGCTTTACTAGAACTCTGCTAACAGTAAGATGTATATTGCGTGCAATTATTTTTGCGTAAACATTCACCGCAAAATTTCATTGGTTTCCGGAAAACTTGCTCGTTTCGCCTTCGAAAACCAAATTTAAAATTACTTTTTTTATTTTACTACTTCTCTCATAGCTTGGAAGCAACGCAAGAAAGTTACATTTCAGTTCAATTATCGAAATCTTAAAAATTTATAAAAATTTGAAAATTTAGTTTTGCAGATTGATTCTTTCGATTTCTGTCATTACTCATATAAACCTTTCATGTGACATAGATTCAGATTTAAGATGCCACTGGCATTTAAGACACTGCCCTTGTGATATATACGACACAGTGCGAGTAAATGTATAAAATACACGTAATCACAGTTAAATATTTAATTATTTAAACCAGTGGCTGGCTGTCAATCTTTTCTTGCTCAGAGACCACCTCCTAGACTCCTCATGGCCCCTCTGATATTTTTAAATTACATTGAATGTATTATTTTTAATAAATGTATTTTACTCAATCCACTTTTTATTTATCCATTATTTGCTTACAACATCACAAATGTTAATGAATAAATAAAATGACAAAATACTTTATAATAAAATATTATTATTGTTCCTTATAGTTTAATAATATGCATAATATACATATATATCTCATTAATATATGTATAATATATATACTTAATTATATATTATTATGATATATATATATATATATAGTTTAACAACGTATGTATAATATATTTTTTATAATAATATAATAATAAACAAAAATAGAAAACCAAATCTTACGTAAACATGAAGGCTGGGGGGGGGGTAGGCATTTGCTTATTTTTTCTTACAAGGGGGAGGGGGAGTATAAAATGGCCAGAAATACGCTTATGTATACTTTAACTGTCCCATATCTTATTTTTAAGAAGTTTTTCTGAAGAAATGACTCACTAACACAACTGCTTAAACTTTAGCTTATCTAGCTGCATTGATATTACAAAATATCCGTGTTTATGCTTGTAATGAATGATAAGGAGTTATCACTGTTGTGACGAGGCCAACGATATTAACTTAAAATTATTTCTCTTTTCAACTAAACACTTTCATGTCTCCTGACTTTTTTTCCATTGCTTTCGTTTTAACTGAGTTCGAATTTCAAGTACTTTCGTAGATGGTTCAATTGGGTTAACTTTTTTTTAAAAAAAATAGTTCAATCCATTGATCATTTTACTCAAATTTCATTTTCCATTTTCGGTTGAGCCAAAAATCCTACCGAGAAATTATAAACTCCAAGCACCACTACTATCTTTTATTCAATTACACTGGATTACTGCCAATTTCAGTGACTTTTTCCAGTTTTATAAGCGAAATTAAATTCTCTGTTTTATAAATTTTGGAATAAATTATATCCAATTTTTATTTTTCCGCAGATAAATTCCGCGATGTACGAGCCAGGAATTTTTTTTTTCTAAAACTAGTCATGAGAGTTAATTTCTCTTCTCCAGAAGATTATCGTAGAATTCTAAATGTGAAATAAAATGCTACCAAGAGTATTTACCGCTTAATCCCATTGAGAACACGTATCAAAAGATAAACAAAAAATTAACTGAAACACATTGATACCTAATGCTGTTCTTCCTCTCACTCTCTTAGTAAAATATAAACTTGCACTCCTTATGTACAAAGTCACAAAAGGTGACCTAGTTTTACCTTTCTCCATCTCACAGACGACACATGATTACAATACACGTCACCAGGACGATATCAGGCTACCGCGGACTCGCACAAACTATAAAACACACAGTGTCTCCGTTACGGGTTCTAAAATCTGGAATTCGATCCCTCAAGAATTTAAAGCCCTGTCTTTTCTCACCCTTAAAGCCAAAATCTTTGATTAGTACTTAAATCAAGTATGCTCTGCCTGCTACTTCTGCCTTCCCACTCTTTCCTTTTAGTTTTCAGTTCTTCCCCCTCCTCTGCTCTCCCTGCTCTTCCTTTTCCATTTTTCTTTTGTCTGCCTTTCCTTATAAATGTCCTTTAAAACTGCACCCGCAACGGTCAACTCAAAATTCATTTACATTTTTCTACTATTTTTGTTTCTCCTACTTCTTCTCTCGGCCTTGGCTACAAGGAAAAACATTCTTACTCTGCAGCCCACAAAGATTCCACCTTTGGACTTCAACCTTCACTTGTAACATCTTCGAGTCAAGACTCTGCTCATAAACTCTGTAAATGTGATACACCTGCGAATGTAAATCTCTTAATAACAATGCGGATTTGTACGCGCGAATCTATATCGTTATTGTTTCTTGTTGAATACGAGAAATCCCTTGCTTTGTCTTCCGGAAAGAGAGCCCCGTTACTAGCATCGCTACTGCTCTCTTTCCATTTCCCAAGCAAATCGTTTGTATGGTCTCCTGATGTACATAATAATAAGGAATAAAGTATTACTTACTTACTTAAATGATAAAACGAGAATTTGGTGATCCTTAAATACATTCTGAATAATTTAATAGCAGCAATAATCTGACTCCCGACTTTTTTGTAATTTGAAAATTTTTAGTTTCATATGCACATTTGCTTTTTTCATGAGAGCAAAGCCTGAGTCTATCATTTATCTGTTTATTCTACACCAGTGTAGAAACACATTAACTTTTTTACGCCTGACAGTAGTATAAAAACTTTGGTGGGTGATCTGTAGCTTTGCTATTTTTACTTGACTGACTATCCAACTCGCCTCTTTCAGTCATCTACTTTTAAATCTATGAAAAGTAGGTAAGGTAAAATTTGAATTTAAAATACACACTTTCGATCTTCCGTGCTCAGATTATTCGGTTTGCAGATCATCCATACTTTAAGATTCTTTTATATTGTAAAATATGTGAAAAAAAAATTATGTAGCGCGTTTGAAAAGCGCTGGCTAAAATTTACACAGCGGAAGTCACCCAAAGAAATGAAATTATAAATCGGTTTGTAGGTTATCAAAAAAGAGGGGGAGGAGACTTGACATACTGAAATGTGTGGAAAACTCAATGATTTATTCTTAAAAACACTGATTTTATAACCATGAGAGACCAGCCTCAACGAAAGATTGAAAAGCAAGCCATGGAAAGATTCTATCTGCTGGAGTGAACAAGAGAAAAGGCCGTTGCAGCATTCAGACTAACAAAAGGACGCGACTGCCTTGCCTCATATTTGCATTGTATTGGAATCTTGGATAGTCCCCTGTATCCTCTCTGTGCAAATGATTAAGTGATGGACGTTAATCACCTCTCGATTCGTCCCTCTATATTTGGGAAGACTTTGCTAGTTACTGGAAGACCAAAGACTTGTTGTCCTCTCTGCAGCATACTTGATGTTCCCGTCTACTTCTGATCAACTCCAGGACCTTTTAATTTTTTTTTTATTTTTATTGATATTCACTGTCTCGTAGCAATATATGTAAACTTTCAGCATGGTGAAGGAATTCTGTCGGTACAGCCCGCTTCATTGGAAAAACAATAACCATGAGAGAAGTGTGAGAGAACATTCAAAATAAATTGAGAACTCGGTACAAAACCAAATGAAAAGGGCAACTCTTTCGAAACAAAGATGCAGTACTAAATCGAAGGAACGAAGTTCCTCTTTCTTTGGCATATAAATTCTTATTTAATAATGAAAACCCACTATTGGTACTTCAGTTTTCCAGCTGATAACGTGCGCTTCAATGTCGTGAAGAATACTTTGGAAGAACAGCAACACACTATTTTGTTGACTGTGTTTTCCAGAAAAAGACAACCATAATATGCTTGCGTGAAAATGCCATCGCTTTCACTATTAAATGAGAATTTATACCCAAAAAATTTTTTTAGTTTTAATACTCGTATCGTAATATATTGCACAATGCCATAAAAAATTAACTATTGAAATATTTTAACGCAGTGGCGAGGTTATTATTTGTATTATGTACACCTATACATGTACAGTATATTTTGAAAAATGTAGAATAGTTTAGTACGTAATATTTATATAATGAATATTTTTATTAATAATGTATAAGGGATTTATTCATATTGAGTAATAATTTATTTTATGTATGAGCTGTTTAATGAAATCGTATAAAGACCACTAAATTTTTGCAGAGCACTTTCAACGTTTAATCGCAAAAAAATATATGAATATACGTAAATACTAGACTCATGTGTTTTACAAGTTTGGAATTATTTGGTTTGTGTATAGGAATATTTTATTTGTTAGAAACTCTTTTTAACAGCTAAAAAAACAAAAACTGTTTAACTCACTACCACTTGAATATCGAAGTAAAGATATTAGCTGATTATCCTTACTATCTTATTTCCTGTGGTGACTCTTACATTAATTAGTTTACTCTTATTAATGTGGTGACTCTTACTAATTAGTTGACTCTTATTAATGTGGTGACTCTTAATAATTATTTGACTCTTATTAATTTGGTCAGATAAGCGGGAATACACAAATTTCTGCAAAATTTTCACTTTCCTATATACATTTGGACTTATACTATAAACTTTTTGCAATCTTTTGAAGAAGACTTTCACAGGGAGAGTTGAAACGCCTAGTAAATAGAAGTATATATTGATACAATAAATGCAACTGAAAATGTCTAATAACATTATCTAACTTACTATATTCGAAAACTGACAAGAGAATAAGAGGTTTGCTCCTACAAGTTGTTAGATACATAGCAACTTAGGAAGCGTTCAAGTGTTACGTAAGCAATATTTTGGTCATTTCAAGCCCTCCTCACTATTAGGAAAAAATTAACATTGGCTAACATAGGAAAATAAGACAAACGGCAACCCTTCACTCCCCCAAAGGTGCTTACGTAATACTTGAACTCTCCCTTACTGCTTTACATCATAGAAATATATGAATGGCTAAAAATGTATTAATAAAGCATATTAGAAATCTTTGTTTTTTTTCAACGTAACACGCCCAAAATGTATTCAAAATTAATGTTTAAAACCCAAAATTAGTGTTTTGAAAAGTACATTCACTTCAACAATCCTCTTTAGAGATATCCATATCCTTCTCGGGGATAGGGCTATTATTACTAGTGCCTAACACTCCAGAGCAATGATTTTATAATTCGTAGGAAAAAAATATTATATTATAGCTCGATCCCTCACATCTGTTATTCAAACTAGGGCTGTATGTAACCTGCCATAGGATGCTTTTATGGGTTGTAAAAAACAGGGTATTATCTCGAGCTGGGATCAAACCAGCGAATACTTCTTGTGAACCCAAGCGTCATACCAACTAGACCTTGGAGACCAGGAAAACGATGTCTTTATCTTCGTATGTATGTTTTTCAAGATAGTTTCACTCTTCTCAGAGATAGCACAACTACCACTAGTGATTAACACACAAAGCCTTCGTGACAATGCTTTTATAATTCTTTGCTTTAGCTGTTAACCGCCAGTGCAAATGTTCTATCCCTGAAAAAACTAAAAATGTCTCTAGAAATATTTATTTTATGACAAAAGCACCTTTTTCCCTGGCCTTGGTGGTCTAGACGCTCGGGTGCATTCGAAGTAGTCACCGATTGGACTACATCATCGTCTCGGAATGACGTTGTCACTGATTCGACTACGTTATCCCGAGACAATACCTTCGGGTTTTTTCCTTACAACCCACCAAATCTTACGGTGGTGAGTTATATATATATATAGCTCTAGTGTTTGAGAATCAATGTAGGTTATCAGAACATCATATTACGTTGAACACCTTCATGTAAATATTATACAAATTTTAAAAAATACTTGTGATTTTTGAAAAACATAAATTTATCTTAAAAATACCACACGCAATATTCCCTTCTATTTACATTTTCACTAAAAAAATGTCAAACCTTCCTTTCCTTTTGAAATTGAAAAAGCTAAAAGCTGCCATTTTGGTGATGTGAAAAAATATAACACATTCAAGGCCTTATTCACCCAAAGCCGAACCAGCGTAGCCTGTAGATGCATAAAGTAACGTAATCAGGAAAATTAAATGCAGTAACACTTTGACTTAATATATGCATTCCATCACTCAACAGCGTACGGTAATTTAATAATATCTGAACCTAAACAAGGCGATATCTTTTACTAGAAAATTACCCGGACTACATTGTCCTTATAGAGTGATTTCGAATTATCTTGGCAACAGTCAAACCTAATTACAGCATTTTCTACGTAAATGCGAGCATTTGGCGGAGGAATACATTTGCAACGACAAAGTTAGACAAGAAAGATTAGTCACTCTGAACTTCCAAACCCAAATTGTTCGGGCACTTTACATGCTTTGAAGATCCAAAAGGATCAAAAGTCCAGTTATTTTGTATAAATGTGCGTAATTTCTGTTAGTCGCGAAAAGTTCTCTTGGTTTGAATTCGATTTTAAATTATCTCATAAACGTTCCGTTAATTTTGACACCTTTTGGTATTTAATTGCATATGCATCTCACTTTTCTTTTATAAGACTTACGAAGTAAAACGTATTTTTCTAAAAAAATATTGATTTATAACTTCCATATAAGAATTCGGCTCACGATATCTTATTTAACGATAACCATTAAAGAAATCAGCAGGTGGTAAAAGGATCCAGTGATAGTATATATCGCAGTATTCGACTCCAGTTATAGTATTTGTCGCAGTATTCGACTCCAGTTATAGTATTTGTCGCAGTATTCGACTCCATTTATAGTATGTAAGATAATTTGACGTAGCATTACGCAGATTAGATTTATAAGTAAAGACAACGTTATACCTTAAATACGTATACATAACCATACTTACTCTTATGACGTTATCTTTATTTATAAATCCATTTATAGTATTTTTTGCATTATTCGACTGCGATTATAGTATTTATCGCAGTATTCTACTGTAAATGTAGTATATGCTACCAGGAGTAGTATTTTACTGTATACTACTTTACGATTTGCTACTTAAATAGTAACAAATTTCCGCCATGTCACAAAAATTTAAACGTAAGGTAATGGCAGGAAAAATTCTTTTTACGTATTCTTATCAAGTAAAGGATGTCTATATCATAGGCGTACGAAAGGTAAGTAGATAGGGTTTGTAACCCCCATTGCGATGAAAATATGCATATATGCATATGAAAATATGAAGTTATAGTTCTGTAGCCCCTCCCCCTATTGTAAGCCTGTAGACCCCTTATGAACTTTCTGCATACGTCTGTGGGCTATAGAATAATAACTAAGGTATATAATAATAAATAAATATTAACTTATTGCTATTAACTTTCATGGCGTTAAGGTTATATTGTTAAAACATCTGTTATAAATTAATAGTTTCATCTCATGTATGCTAAACAATAATAACAATAATAATAATGTCTTAACGGTTGTCTTATACAGCAGAGCCTGGTTAGCCCGAACTAATTGAGAGCCGAATCGGTTCGGAATAACCGAAATCTTTACGCGAATTTTTACCGAAACCGATACGAATCTTTACCAAAATCGTTACTGTATGCTATGATTTTTGATGTGTGTGTGTTTGGGTATGTACGCATAACAGACAAAAGAAGACAGGAAGATGACGGAAAATTCCCCCTTCCTTTATGGAAAATTTTAATTAGTTGACAGCACACACTACATCGTTTGTTTACGTCTTGTCAGTCGGCTGCTGTTGCAGTTGACTGAAAAAACATCGAATTAACAGGATTTTCGGATTAGCGTGCTTCGGATTAACGAGATTCTACTGTGCTGATAAAATACTTATGCAGTTTATAAAGGTAAAAATAAATTTGTTTACACAATTTCGCATTTTTGTGAAAAATTTAACTCTTGTGTTTTCCTTCCATTTTTTTTTTCCTAGCCCTTACAGTCTCACCCTTTCTTTTGTAACTGTATTTTCTTTTGTGTTACACATAGAATAATCATTAATATGCTAAAGCATGCAACCAGTAACTATTCTATTTGCGAAGTGTATTACCAATACTAAACTATTTTATAAACAGATTGTTAATCTAACTCCATTGTTTAAAGTAAGTATAATGACTATAATGCAGATAGTGTACATCATATAGTTGGCTGATGATGTTTGATAGAAAATGAAGTTAGAAATGTTGAACTGGCTCAGTCGGTTTTATTTAAAATTTTTAACTTTGCAAGTTACAATTGTTAAAAGTATTCCTTGGTGTAACTCTTTACAATTGCATAATGTTACTGAATTATGCACAAAATTCTCAAATCTTGCCCAGTTTTATGGTGCCATTATTCGTAGTGTGTAAAGTTGTAAACAGAGGAAAACTATATGCCTAATCATTTTTAGAAATCCCGCCTGCAACGGCTTTACCAAGACCCACACAGCAATATGAAGTATATCTCTCACGCCTTAGAGGTAAGATTTACTGCGTATTTTTGTAGGGTAATTGCTTATATTAGCTTATTTTTAAAGCAAAAATACACCATTCATATTCATTACGACAACCTCTAATGTCAAATTTGGCGCAATTTATCGCCAGAATGGCTTGTTCCTCTTTGCGAAAAGATTTAGAATACGGTCGGGTCTTATAATAGCTCTCAAAATAACTGAAACTCATTACTTTTCCGTATCAACTATTTATAACGAAGAAGAGGAAGACCGTGGATGAACTTTTTGACTTCTTCATAGTCCATGGTAATCAATTTATTGTTGTTCAATTATTTCACAATTTTCCATTACAAATTTAGGCTGTTGCTTAGAAAGTCAATTATCTAAAACAATGGCCATTTTTAAAAAGATCTTGCAATATTCTACTTAACGAATTATTTTTTTATCCTCCATGCAAAGACATTGACAGGAAAATTAAACATTGAAAAATATGAAGTGGTTTTTATGCGACGTCTATTAATGTTTCATAAGAGTGCTTTTTAATGGAAGCTAGCAAATCTATTAGCAAAATTCGCTGCGATCTTTTGAGTAAACTTTCGATTGATGAAAATTTGGATAAACGACGTAATTGGCTTTTGAATTCTTGGTTCTAATATTGAATTGGTGCGTTTGTTTATCAAATTAGTATTTCTAAATTAATCCTTTTGATAACCTCATGTAAACAGATGGTTTAATTGTACTAGGAGTTGTAAAACTCGTTGTTTCAAAAATAATTCTACTTCGGTTTATTTACTACCTCAAATAACATTTTAAAACTAACGGTTATTACAAATGAATTGTCAAAATGGAATCGCTTTCATTTTTGCATATCTACTTCGGGAAATCGGTTTCATTTGCACGTTTTAAAGGCTTCAGCGTCAGTGTGTGCATAGGACATGCTGTTACTCTCTCTAAAGAAAAGTATGTAGCGATATTCCCTGAAGCGTTTTGACATAACAAAATATCAGTCAACGTATCATTAGATCAATACTTTTGACAGAGCTATTGACAACTACAATCTAACCAATCATTATGCAGTTTTCACCTGTTGAAGCCTTTTATGGTCAGATTGAAGCGAAATGGAAAAAAAATATTTGATCAATGTCGAGGTTTAAAAGTTTTAGAACTGAAATTGAGCACTACAAAGAAGATTTTGATTGTAAAAATTTATTTTAAATATCAGCAATTGATGGTTAAAATTGGTACATAAAAATAATTATTATATTCTAATTTCTCATAGAAAACACACTTAATCATTAGCATTTATCAACAGTATTATTTTAAGGAATTTAAAATCATTAAGAAGAGGAGTGTGCTGAATATTTGCATAATTATTCTACATTAATGCTTAAAGTATTAATGAGAACATTTGTAAAATCTATTCGCACATACTCGATAATATTATGAATAGTTCCAATATAGAACTCAAGTGATTTTCAGGAAACTTAGTGCAAGTTCAAATGACGCAATATTTTATTTAAATGAACGAGAAAATAAGAAGTTGTTAATAATACATCATTCTCGTTTTGCCAAATCATAATTGATATAATTTAGGTATTTATTATTTTCCTGAAATGCAATAGAAGTCGAACCACTCTCAAATCATTGTAACGAGACAAAATTTATCCTCAATTGAAAGGCGAAATATGTGTATTTATGCATCTCATTAATTATAACCAACGATGAATTTCATTATCGTGGCCATGTACTTTAAAATTACAGCTTTCATCATTTAATCCAAAAATGCTTGTTATGCTTTCACCTGCAAAAATTTAATTCTATCAACAAGTCAATCAACAAGTTGGCAATAGACAATTTTTGATCTATTACGTGACTACCGGCGCTTGTTTCAAAATAATATAGGGTTGATGAATAAGCAGAGTATCATCCAAAATCTTATATCTTTGATAATAATATTTTTTGATGGAACTATCCTAAAGAAGCTTTCCTAATTTCGAAGATAATAAGCAAAGATCACAACATTCAATGGGAAATTTTTTAGAAATTCTGTTTTGGGAATTATTAATGAGTATTTTATATTGAAAAAAAGGCATGAAAGGATAAATAAGAGGAACAAACATATGAAAGTGATGGAAATTAGAGACGGAAATGCTAAACAGAGATTGAGGGAAGAAAATATATTACCTGAAACCTGAACCTAATTACCTGAAAAAAAGAAGGCAAGCCCGAATTCAGATAAGCAAAATTCCGTATAATCCTGAAATTCAATTTTCAATATAAAGATGCAAAGAAATTGAAACAGTTATCTAAAAATACATTTAATTACACATCACATAACCACTATATTGATAGCTACAAATTCTTAGAATAAATGTTAATTGTATTATCTGCTTTGAAAATAACCCTTATATTTATATATATTCAATATATATATTAAATTAAATTTATTTTCCAGACATCTAATATATACAGAATATGGAAAAGTATAATAAATTCATTAGCAATAACCGAAGACAATATAATACATAATAAGATACATAAATAAGATACACATAATAAAATACATAAATAAGATATACAGAATAAAATACATAAATAAGACTTACATAATAATACATAATAAGGTAGATAAATAAGAAATATTATTCATAATAAACTTTAAAATAATTACTATTAAAAACACAAATATAGATTCAGGGAATGGGGATGGGGAAAAAAAGCAACTAAAAAGG
Source organism: Dysdera silvatica (assembly GCA_006491805.2). Taxonomy (NCBI): domain Eukaryota; kingdom Metazoa; phylum Arthropoda; class Arachnida; order Araneae; family Dysderidae; genus Dysdera; species Dysdera silvatica. The sequence continues at coordinate 37,081,421 of QLNU02014176.1, read as the reverse complement.
CCTGACAAATTCCCACCGTTTAAGACAATACATTGTATGTATTTAATATCTCTCATCTCTATTTCCTCTCTGAAGGCCAGAGTATATTATAAAATATATCTGTTTTACCGTAATAATTAATCAAGTTTTTTATTAAAAAAGTATAATAAAAATAATAAGTACAACAGACCGTTTCAGTTAAGCAAAATTCGGATAACCGGAGCTCTGCTCTATAAAGACAAAATCAGATTTGAAAAAACGGGACAACTTCAATCATGGAAAACCAAAATTTGAGAAACAGTATAGAAAATAAGGAACTTCAAAATATTAAAAAAATAATAAGAGAGAGAATAATAGAGTATGTAGTAGTAAGTTGAGTGATTGAGATTGCATGGAGGTCCAAGTTGTATACACGAAATATTATTTAATTAGAACTTCGCCTATGGTATATTTTCTATCTTTCGTTCCAGCAACAAACTCTATGATATTTAAGAAATTCCAAAACAAGTCAGAGATCTCCTTAAAGCACCCGGCGTATATAAAATTCCCTGTTAATGCGGTAAAATTTATATAAGACAAACTGGTCGTTCAATTTGCACTCGACTTAAGGAATATGAACGCCATGTTCTTTCAACAATCTAACAAGTCAGCGGTCGCTCAACACGCCATTGATTATAAACATCAAATTCTTTTTCATGACACCTCGGTTATTGCAAAAACTGATACATTATGGCCACGCTTATGCATGGAGGCCTTGGCCATTAAAAACTGTCCTAATAATTTCAATAGACTCCGTTAATGTTCCATCAATTTGGAATTCTTGCCTAAAATTTCACAAAAAAAGCAGGCCTCGTAATGCCAATCTAAACTCGCCACCCTCTGGGCCAATCAGCGACGAACTTTTCCAACAACCAATGAGAGCGCATAGTCCGGAAATCACCCAATCAAGAGGTAGCCAAAGAAATAGTACTATGAATACATCTCATATATTTTCTAATCCTTCATTTTCTGCCAAGCAACCAAGCGAAAGTCTTGCATTTTACAGAGGGAAACTTGGTCGGTATTATTTCTGAGGATGTTCCGCATAGCACGGAGTGAAACGTTAAGTGTTTTTAATAAACAGACGTTGCGGAATAACCCGCAAAGCTCTATGATGTATAAAAAAAAAAGATCTTCAAAAAATCCATACTCACTATGCCAGATATTGTTACCATTCTCAGGGTTAACGCAATTGTCAAATGGTCAATCCATAAAGCCACCGAAGCATGTTAAGTCACTCGGGTTCTTTCAGAGGGTCCCTAGTTAGATTCCGGCCTAAGGCGTCTCGTTTTCTTATTTACGAAAAATATCTAGTTTGAGCTTAAGCTGGGTATCAAAAAATGTATTCGCCATTATGCTCACTATCCTCCCTTTCTCGATAACTTTTCAATGACTTCCTTAGTCATATAGACTTTCCCTAAAACATTTTCAAAAATAAAGGAACAGTTCGCATATAAATAAAACAAATTAGCTTAAAATTACGGAAATGCGATAGCCGAAGAAATTCTTTTCCACAAGTAGTCGCGCAATTAGAATACAATAAATAGCCTAAAGAGACACAACATAGGAGAATTCGTAAAAACTTCAAAATAGAATTACATGCTGAAACGTCAGTAATCCTCATCGACGTGCCAAGATGTCAGTGGCAGCAAAAAAGGTAATATCACATATAAAAAAATTCTATGAAGATTTTAATACATAATGCGCTAAAGAGGGAAATTTCATACTATATTTACAATTTTGTTGCCTGATACAATATAAGAAATGCAAACATTTTATAAATTCAACTGCTAAGCATGTTACAACATAGACATACACATATTGTTGTTATTATAGAGAAATTGGCTCAAAAAATGACTCTAAAGATTATGCGATTCTCAAAAGAATAGGTTACAGAAGAACGATTTTTTCCATCACTATAAAAAAGAGACGACACTTTTAACCGAATATGCCAGCAATTCTGTAGCAGCAAAAAAAAGTTCATTAAATTAATTTGCTCACCGTTTTTTGCATAAAAATTTTACAACGTATAAATTGAAATTAAGATAAAACATTACCTCTTTATTTCTACAAATTCTTAAAATAGAACTCGATTACAATGGACAGGAATATGGCAAATTCGCAGGTATAATTAACAGACGATTTCCGTTGGTTTGATTTAATTTATGATATGTAATCATAATATGCGTTAAATAATGTTATATTTAGCTTATATTGGGTTAATTAAGGCCATGTCGAACAACTGCTATAACAGCAGGAAGAAAATACACTGAGGGCCCTTAAGAAAATCTTCCGATTCCTTGGCGTTGTTTATTTCCGGGTTTGACTGTATTTCCGGTATAGAAAGCTGTCTTTACATCGAAAACACTTCTCAAAGTACCAAATTCAAGTCCTTGAGATGTTTTTATATTTTACGGTAATGGTTTTGGGCTCAAATTTGAACCCACGTCATTTGAATTTAAATTTTAATATTTTAATTTACTAGGTTGGCTGCGTTTTGTTGCTAGCATGGGTAGCATGAAGCACGACTTCAACTAAACGCTGAAGTATAGAGGTTAGAGTACGAAGAAACAACCCTGGAGCATTAAAACTCCCCCAAAACTATCTGAATAATAGGAACTACTATGAAAGCAGCTTTAAATATATGACTTTTAAATTTTTTTGTCAATCTTTTATGCGCATTTTCAGCATAAATTTAAACCTATATAAGTGACAATTTACTTTCTTCGGAAACCGAAGGACACGCAATTTGTGTGCTGCCATACACTATACAAAGTGTAAAATTATGAACTCGTATTTTAAAGTTTGCTAACAACTTTTTTAGAGTGCGATTTTTGAAAACTGCTCGTCAAGACTTATCATCTCACTCTGCACGACGTTGTTACTAACTCTTAATATGAGCCGCGTATACAATCTTTACGCTCATACTTCTATGAATACACCGATGTTTGTGCCTATTTAATATCATTATATCTTATCAAACTTTTTGTTAAATCTCACTTTTATAGCCCATATGCTAGATTTCTTTTATTTTTTCGTTGAAATTTACGGTTTAGAAGTAAAATGGAAGCGTTTACCAATTGAATGACAATGTTTATAAGTTTTCATCATTTCAATGCAAAAATGGTTATTTTTATTTTCTACTTTTCAGAAACACAAATTTACCCAAATGGTACGTACGCAAGAAAAGGTACAAATGCTCCTGCAACGAACTCTCTAATGGACGAATCGCATAGCTTTCGTTCCGGTACGTAACTAATCCTTTAGTTATAAGAAATACACCATTATCCATAAGGTATTAATAATTAACAAGAAAATAATTCACAATACACAGATTAAAGAATCCAAAGTTTAGTCAACGTGTAAATGCATCATCTTCTTCAAAGACTGGGTAATAATCTCGTAAGCAGTGGAAGATATCGAAATAAGAAATATGTAATTCTCAGGGACGATTGTTCGCAGTGTTAAAATTTTCATAACTCTAAGTGGAAATCCTTGGTTCATACTCCCATTTATATAATCCATGCAAGTTGCATGATAACGATTGCAGTCTTCATGTAATTTCTGAAATCATGCTATAGATTTCTATGATCATAATAATATGTTTTCTATGCCACACCATGTATTTATACATGGTGTGGCATATGAAACACATTACCGTGATCATAGAAGTTTACGGCATGATCTCAGAAATTCCATGCAGATTACAATCATCATCATAAAAGTTACATGAATTATTGTGATGATATAATGAATAAGGATGTGTTGACACCCACAATTTATTACCGAAGGTGTCAACACATCTCATTTCAGTTATGAGAAAATTAATGAAATATTTTAACCCATGGCAATAAATTGTCGGCATTAAGGTACATTCTACACCCGACCGTATACCAATTGACTAACAGTAGTCCAGTTGTAGGTTTCCTAGGTCCTAGGAAGTTCGGTTATCTGAGGAAAATGTAGGTACACTTCCCTATGGTAGCATAGTCTAGTTCGAAAGCATTGATCTATCACGCCATTAACCGGCTTCGTATCCGAATACCGAGTGCGGTTTTCTGCTCGGTGTCGCCCAGGGTTCCCTGGAAAAGGGAACCCTGGGCGACACTGAAACAAAAAAGGGCACACAAGGGCTTGGATTCCTCGAAAAACTGTAGTTCCGACCCAGCATGACCTTTGCTGTCCTTGCGCCGTAAAAAAGGCAAATATTTAATTATGTAACGGGCTGCGCATTCGAAACCAAATAGAGCATAGGCGTTTGCAACTGTATAGTAAATTCTTACTATGCAAGACCGTCAAACTTCCTTTTAGAGTATCTTATAAGCGGTCTTGGAATATTACACTCTAAGCAATTAATCCACAATGGACACTTAACAATATTTGAACTAACTAAATGTTTGATTTAACCATTTAAATCGAAGTTGGCAACTGTGCATGTCTGTTGGCTTCGCGGTTTTCTAGTAATGTAGAGAAAATTAGATAAATGAGGAACTCGCGGTTGAAATTAAATTACTCGACTCTGTCAAATGTTGCGGAGCAGCGCCATTTAATACAGTACCAGTTGGCACCGTTCTGATACGTGATGAAAATGGAAATTGCGGGATTTCCAGTATATTGAATATCCCTTGAAATTTTCCTCCATATCAAAAATAGAACTGATTTGCAAAAATACGTTTATATATCATGGCATATATCGTTTTTAATAATCCAGGAATTATTAAAAAAGCTGGACTGTTCAATGATTTATATTTATCACATCTGTTAAATGAATATATAGCAACCTTTAATGATTAAAGCAACATTTTTTTTTTCATATTAGCCGATGATGTGGCAACAATAGATGTTAAATTACTCGTAAAGAAAAGAATGATTTTCCGGCGCCTGGTGGGACCCGAACCCACGACCTCCTGATTAAGTCGGGTTCCACCAAACGCCGAAAAATAATTCTTTTCTTTACGAGTAATTTAACCTCTATTATTACCACATCATCGGCTAATGTGAAAAAACTGTTGCTTTAATAATATTAAAATCTAGTTCGTTATATCCGACATTCTTGCTTCTTTGACTTGTCACTTTGGTAATTATAGTCATTGCACTGCCACACTAATCCATGGAAAGTCATACATACACTCGTAAGCGAACGAATTGTTGCCTAGGTCCCATCAAGCGCCGAAAACGATATTTTCTTTACGAGTAATTTAACATCAACCTTTAATGATGCTTTTAATCAAAACGGAGCTATATTATAATGGTAATTAATTATTAATAATCAAGATTTATTTTAAGGTGAATGTTTATTTTGCTTTTTATGTATTATACAAACTTGGGTTTACCTCATGTGGGAAAACAGACGGCAAAGATGTTTTAGTCTACCTATGCCCTTCCTGTCTAAGGGTGATCACAGTCATTACAGACTACATAAGAGAAAAGAATTTAAAGCTGCATAACAATTTTTAGATCAACACTTTTTAGCAAATTTCATCAATTCTTTTTATCGAATTTCAAAATTATTTTCATGAATATATTTTCTAACAATTTTTTTCGTTATTATTGATTATCAGTCTTTCATATCAACATTCATCATTGAAGTTTTCATCAACATTTCGCATAGATAGTTATCATTATATGTTCCAACAGTTTTGTTCACGATGTTCATCATCAACATTTTACGTCATAATTTTTTTTCACTTATTTTCGTAATTTTCCACCACAATTCCAAACTAAAACCACATTTCTGTTAAAGTTACTTTAAGAATTAACAAATTAAATAATTGGTGACTACAAATTAAATAGATAGTTCTGAATATATATTTTTAAAAAGTGGAAATGAAAATATTTCTAATATTATTTGTATGATGATGTTATTTTTGTCTTCATGACACAAAAAAAGTGATTTGATTAATATTTCTAGTATATGCTTGCATTTAATGAAATACGTAGACATTGGAAAGCTAAAAAAAATACAAAACACCGATTTTAATCTGTAGGTTGAAGGATAAAAATTCAACTCGCGGATGGGGGAAGGTCGTTTCGGTTAGGTCCTGACTTTCACCATTCACGAAGCTTTTCTCTTCATTTGTAGAAAAGAGCAGAAAACAAAAAGCCTTCTCTAAACAGCTATTAGTTTTTCGTCCTTCCACAATATTATCAACGCGTATGCACTTATACAATCGAACCTCATTAATGCGTACACACTTAACTTGAATTGCTTTTAACACAAACTGTTTCCAGAATCCTCGTCAACAATGAACAACTTTGCAATACGATCTCATTCTTTCCGTATAAAGAGAACTACTTTTAACACAAATTTTATCTTAACACGAGTGTTCGCATTACCAAGGTTAAACTGATTTCTTTGCATTATTTTAAGCGAAGTCTTCAACATTTTATTTAAAATGTGTAATGTTGTTTAAATGCACATTAATGACGAATGAAAGTGTGTTTCATTAAACGTAATTTTAAATATTTCTGTTTGCCCCTTTCAGATAAAAATCAAAGGTCATCAATATCTGAAGATGAACTTTATGATGAAACAATGCCAAGTCGTCCATTACAAAGGCCACCAGATCAAAGTAAGTACACTATTATAAAAAGGCGTGTATTTTAATAGAATAATTACAATGGGTGTATCCATAATCAAGCTTTATATCTCGAAAGGCTGTAACTGGGGTATTATTTATTTGTTTGTTTGTTTTGTGGTTTTACGGCTCAAAGACTACAATGGTCATGCTGCGCCGGGACCTACTGTTTTCCGAGGAATCCGAACCTCTTATGGCCTAGGGAACCAAACCCCGGACTACAGTGAGCAGTGCGATCTTTTATGAGATCTCTGAGTAAGCGTTCTTTTTGCACTGCTGGGAGTCGAACCCGGATTAACGGGGCTACTATTTAGTTTAGAAACTTCATATTTAACGTAAGGACGTATGTGATAGTGGAATTTTATTTGACGCGAAGACAAACGTTAATTCGGGAAGATTTCAGGAACCGTATTATATAGCCATATTCCATATCGTATATTACAGTAGTTCCCAAACTTTTTCGTTTCTCGGTACCCTTGTTGAATTTAGGTTTTCCCAACGCGCCCTACGTCAAATTCTAACAAGTACGCTTTGCCTATGCCATATTCTAACAAGTACGTTCAGGTAGAAATAAATAAAACGTATTTGAAATAACCAAGAAGTGTAATAGGAAAATTCGACTAATTATAATTAGTGAGATGAGTAAGCCTGTAGATCACTGAACGTTTTCTCAAACTGCAAACTTAAACTGGACACAATCATGGACATTTCCTTCTCCATATCGATTTTCGCGCGATACTTCGTTCTTATCACAGCGACCGCCGAAAACTCAGTCTCGCGCAAATAATTAGTCGCAAATAAAATAAAAATTCTCTGAGCTTTAGCACTCAGAAAGCAATTTTCCTTTTTTACTTGTGTCCAGAATTCAGGTAGTCTTCCGCAAACATTTGTTGCTAACAAGGGGAACACACAGTGAGTGCCCCGCCGATTTTGATGAAATTTTTTTTGATGAAAGTAGAGCCAAAATAAGGAAATACGTGTCTGGGCATTCGCGCCAATGCGGCTTATTTTCGGAGATATGAATTTTTGAAGATTTTGATTCCTATATATGAGCTTAAAACATAACGTCCTTTGCAGGCCAATCGGTAGCTTAGTTGGTAAGTTACAGGCCTATCGCTTCGTGTTTTTGAGTTCGATGCCAGTGGAAATCGATCACTTTTTTTTAATGTATCCGTTTTATATATTTATGTATTTTCATTAGTAAAAATACTTTGCTTACAATCGGATTTTTTTCATAAACTTACTTTAATAAAATTCATATTTACATATTTAATTCTGTGATACTATTTTTCGCAGTTATAATTTTTACACGAATTTTAATTTTTAATTGAAGAGTTGTAAAGGTACAAAAAGTTTAGGAGTTAGCTGTAAGTTTTTATGTGAATATAACTTTTATAAAATTTGCGTACTCATTGTCAACCTGTGAAGGGATAGAATTACACCAATAACGCAGTTTTGTTTTATTTAAGGATTGAAAGATTTTTTTCTGAAAACTTTTAACAATTCCATTAAATAAAAAAGAAAACTGCGTTAATTCGTCTTATTTTGTCATTATTAGCCTTTGCAGTCATCCTCTATTAGCATCTATTACGCCTAATATTTTTTTAAAATATATTTATCTATTGTCAAATGCATTTTTATTATGTAATATTTTATTTTATAACATATAAACATCATTTTGTTTTATAACATATAAACATAATTTTATTTTATAACATATAAACATTTTATGTGTATCTCATTTATGTGCATTTTATTTATATAGAAACATTTTATTTTATAAAATGCAATCAATTTTATTTTAAAACTGACTGACGTGAACATATTTTTTGTGTATCACTATCGGAGGTGTCGGAATTGTATACTGGTACACAATTTTGGATGATAATTATCATAAAAACAATAAAAACATAAAAAAAATTCTACAACGTGAGCATTTTATAAATGAATTGTTCGAACAACTGATTTTCTTTGTCTAATATCATCTGGAAAACAAATACCATCTACATTTTCAAAAACGCTTCTTTCGTTTGTTAACTTTGCAACAAACCAAGAGTACTGTAACATATTCTTAAAATTCGGCGCCGAAAGTTGATTGTCAATAAGTGAATGGGTCTTCAACGCATCTATCTGCTCGCGTGTTTAAATGACTATTTTCTTGTAAGGTTTCAACACAATTTTGTAACCTTTTAATGAAATTTTTTACTTGACGGAAGAAGTACACATCACGAGGTTGACAGTATGGGGTACAATGAGGTGGAATGACTTCAACAGTAGAAGAAGAGGTGCCGTCGTCATTTGTAAAAATATTATTAAATAAATATTTGTATCTACTTAACTAAATAACAGGCTGGATGGCTACACCAAAACTTTTTCTACTTTTCAATAATCAGAAATTAAAATTCGAGTAGAAATTATCACTGCCAATAAGCGTACAATTAACATAACTACATAAATATAAATTTATTAAAGTAAGTTTATGAAAAAAATTCAATTCTAAGCAAAGAATTTTCACTAATAAAAATACATAAATAAATATGTTAAAAGAATACATATTAAAAAATTAAAGAAGTGACCGATTTTCGCGGGCATCGAACGCAAAAACACGAAGCGCTAGACCGGTAACTAACCAACTACACTTGGATTAACTACGCCGATTGGATTGCAGAGGATGTCGTATTTTAATCTCATATATCGGATGCAAAATCTTTAAAAGTTCATATCTCTGAAAATAAGCCGCATTGGCACGAATGCCGAGACACGTATTTCCTAATTTTGGCTCTATTTCCATCTAAAAAATGTCATCAAAATCGGCGGTGCTCTCACTGTGGGTTCTCCTTATAAGT
>QLNU02014176.1:37059639-37071879 GCA_006491805.2 Dysdera silvatica | reverse complement strand
CCAATATCATCTGGAAAACAAATACCATCTACATTTTTAAAAAGTTTCTTTCGTTCGTCAACTTTGCAACGAACCAAGAGTACAGTAAAGTATTCTAGAAAATTGTCGCCGAAAGTTGATGGTGAATAAGTGAATGGATCTTCAAAGCATCTATCTGCTCGCATGTTTAAATGACTATTTTCTTATAAGGTTTCAACACAATTTTGCAACCTTTTAATGAAATTTTTTACTTGACCGAATAAGTACATATGACGAAGTTAACAGTATAGGTTACAATGAGGTGGAATTACTTCAACAGTAGAAGAAGAAGTGCCGTCGTCATTTGTAAAAACATTATTAAAGTGTGCTGGATCTACTTAACTACATAACAGGCTGGATGGCTACACCAAAACTTTTTCTACTTTTCAATTTTTTAGTAATCAACAATTAAAATTCGAGTAGAAATTATCACTGCCAATAAGCATACAATTAACATAACTACATAAATATGAATTTTATTAAAGTAAGTTTATGAACAAAATCCGATTGTAAGCAAAGTATTTTTACTAATAAAAATACATAAATGAACATGTAAAAAGGATATATATTAACAACCGATTTCCACGGGCATCGAACGCAAAAACACGAAGCGCTAGGCCGGTAACTTACCAACTACACTTGGATTAACTACGCCGATTGGCTTGCGGAGGATGTCGTATTTTAAGCTTATATATCGGATGCAAAATCTTTAAAAATGCATATCTTCGAAAATAATGCGCATTGGCACGAATATCGAGATACGTATTTTCCTTATTTTGGCTGTACTTTCATTTAAAAATTGTAATCAAAATCGGCGGGGCACTCACTGTGGGTTCTCCTTATAAGTGTTTGTTACTGGTTTGCATCAGATCAGCTAAATGCTGGGGTCAATTAAATTGAATTGAAAATGGAAATAAAATTATGAAAATTTTGTAAATGTTATTTCGGGGCACCCCTGTGAGGAAGCCACGGCTCCCCAAGGCGCCACGGCGCACATTTTGGGAACCACTGGTACAGTGCACAATGCAATACGTCACAAAACTTGCAATATATACGGCAAGTTATGAATCGGAAACGCAGAGAAGTGGTGTCTGCTTCACTTGTTACTGAATTTTATAAGAGTACAACAAACCTCCAAATCCCTCTGTTACTTGATAACATATTTGATTATTAACAGGACTTTAGCTGCGAGGACATCTCAAAAACTTCATTTATCGCCAACACAGCCAACTTGGCATTCCTTAAAGCAAGCATTACACACAGTATGCCAAGCATTTTCAACGAAATCACCTATTGCAACCGAACTTGCGATTTCAGTACATTATCGGCAATGCAGAACAACATATCATACATGCTCTTATGTCATCACACTCAAGGGAGGCTTAAGGGTCAGGCGAGCCTGGTGGCCACCCGGGGCCTCATTTGGATGAGGGCGTCAAACTGAAGTAAAGTTGTTTTTGTTTTTTTAATTAAGCTAACAGCTGAAAATCTCTCTAAAAAGAGACAAGTTTAGAGAAATTTTTAGAGACATCTTTAGAGAAATTCTTTCAGAGATTTTTAACCACCTTTATAAGGTATATCACACAACGTACGGTAGGTATTGTAAATTTTGTGACGTTTTGAAATTTCCAATAAAATATTGCAACGCCATTACACTAAGACTCCTTTCGAAATTGGCGTTTGTTTTTAAGTCAAGCAAAATTACATCGCCACAGGCTTCCTTCTCTTGTTAAATATCAAGCCTTTCCGCTGAGTAGTTTACATCCCCAAGTATAGCTTTTCGAAATGCGAACTTCAAGTGAAATTCTTTGTAGATATTAAATGTCTTAAAACACCATAAATGTATATAATTTTGAGGTGACTAAGCTTTCGGTGAATGCACTATGACATAAAACTTAAAACACATCCACTAATTTAAAACTCAAATTGCGTGAAACTTTATAACTTAAAGTCCCTTGATCCCACAAAACACACATTTCTAGAAAGGATCTTTTGAAAGCTAGAGCCTTCTACATCTAGCAGATGCATCGGATAAGCATGTTTTTATAAACTGTATGTTGGGAGTGTATCGAATGTGCTAAAATTTCCCAGCAGGGAAATTCTTGCGTTCGAAATCCCATATGTATTTTCCCTTCGGGCGTTTCCCACTCTCGTGAAAGATTCCGGAAGGTTTTGGAGAGTTCTTTATCCAGCCTGGTCCTGAGCAACGTGCTTTCCAAAGTTTAAAGAAAAACTTGCTTTTGGGATTTGGAGGTTTGTTGTATTCTTATAAAATTCAATAACAAGTGAAGCAGTCACCACTTCTCTCCGTTTTCAATTTATTCTGATTTTCTAACGCGTTTTTATTTTGTTCTAACAAGGGAAATGTTTTAAGTGCCGTTCCCAGCCTGAATCAAAACTTATATCAATAAAATGGTCGGGGGATCACTTGCTAAAATACTTCAAAAAAATTTTTTTTTTCTTTTTTTCCTATTTTTAAAAAAATTATTGATTCTTACATTTCAAATCACATACATTGTTGGCTGTAGGTAAATTAGAACTATTTTTTAACAAATTTACAAATATAACAGTGGATTTACGTGCATGACAAACTTTTTACAAAAATGCGATTTTCTCAAAATGATATTTCCTGTCGCAAAAGGAATATTTTTTTTAAAACTTGCATTTCGATTTACTTATAACTTTATAGACACGTACAAAGAAGGATTCAACATACGTTGTGTGTAGCATTTTGTATTTTTTATTCGTTTTTTTAATTATTGACCTGAACTTAAAATAAAAATCGTGTTTTCTAGAATCTTTTTTATTTGATATAAATATTTTTAATTTTAAAAATATCGTGTGTATCGTAAAACGCCACATATAAAATATGTAAATATGTTTGCTAACTATACAAAAAAAAGGTTTTGTGTTCATCAAGTAATTGTTTCGGGGAAAATGTTCCTTATATCTCTCTCTATGGGAAACCCCATAATGTTGGTTTTGTTGGTGACCCCCTGAACTGAAAATTTTTTATGTAGAAGTCAATTTCTGCCAACCTTGTCAATTTTTTTCAGTTTTATTTGCATGTTTGGTACTATTCAATCACTAAAAGTGGTTCAATGTTTTAGAATGCACGTGAGGCTCGCAGATCTAATTGATATCTGTCGTTTAAAATAAAAACTAGCGCGGTAGTTGTTTGAAGTCATGAGCTATAATGATTGGAAATTTCCGATAACCTCCATATTGACAGCTAGACGTCGAGCCCCGTCCCTCGCGTACTGCGCATGCACGGTGGTGATCTCATGTTTTTGGGGGATGCCTATGGAGCCGCTACGGAAGGCTGATTTGCGGCCGATATGGTCGCGCCGTCCAGGGCGTTTACCAGGATATTTGCTCAGGGGGGGTGTCAAACTTTGCTGGGCATGTAGCGCTCTCTTGGCGCCTTCGAACATGCCGCCGACATTCTTATTTTTGCGGGCTCTGACCCTCTCATCCACTGACAGTATATCCCTGAACAGCTGCGAGACTCTCTTTCCGTTGCTATGCGTTTTCTACATTTCATATTGGCATTTGTGCGAGTTTTGGACGACAGTTTGAAATTTTTCACTATTATTTTCTTACGTAAAATTGTTTCGGTTACTAAAACTGGTTCAATGTTTTGGAAAGCACGTTGAACGCGTAGTCTTAATCAAGGTTTATCGCATGAGAGCGAAACGTAGCTTCTCGGTACCTCGAGTTGAACTGATTGGAAATTTCCGCGGATGGTCAAATTGGCCACTATACGTCAAAACTGGGATGTCATTCAATGTAACTTTACAGACGTTATTCACATCAAAAATAGCTTGACCTTCTTTTTTACGAGACTCACATGTCATATAATTATTCACACACAGGAAGAGGGAGAGAGTAAATTTGTTCAGCCTATATACCATTTTGTGAGATGTCTTATGAATAATATTTATGTTATATTAGAGCACTTAAGTAAACAAAGCTAATTAAGTATTAATTAAGGTTACATTAAATGAATGAGTTACGACTACGCCATCATAGAGCGGTGGAGTTAGAATTTTTAGAGGAATGTGAATTTCTTATTAAGACTTAGGAAACAAACCCACGAAAGACAATAAGCAATTAATCCATTTAATTTTTTTTCCGTTTAATTAATCCTTTTTTTTTTTCACTGATAGAAATCGAAGCCGGGTTAGTAGCGCCTTGAGTTAATGCGTTACCACTGTTACACTAGATTATCGTTCCTTGTTTTAATATTGAACACTTGTGTGTATTTGTTATGTCTGATAAAGTTTTTGAGATAATTAGAAACCTACCATTTTTTTTTTTCAGATTGCTGTAACAGAACGGGTATCTGTTATTTGTGGATAGTAATATCATTGTTCCTCTTGACGATAAAATCTACAAAGGCGCATCTATAATGATAATAATTATACTAAAGCTTGCTCAGTAAACAGACGCAACTATCAATATGTCTGCACATCATATCCAGCAAACTGTAATTTCAACAAAATTCATAAAAAAAAAAAGCAGATTTGTTGAGACATGATGCAGACTGTTGAGCCTCGTGTACTTCCAGCCTACTTGGTTCTTCCTGAAACGACGAGAGATTATATGATTTGTGCTTCAAATATTAGACTCATAATGAGACAACGTGTCTCATTTCTGTGACACCTAAAGTGATCTCCGTTAGAAATGACATATCATCAAATGCAATATCGTATCGCTCTGAACTGAAACAGACCATGCTATGTGTCAAATGAGAAATTTCGTTTTGTTGAATAAATTGCGGAATGCATTGCATGCACTTGACTTTTAAAAGTAATAGAAATCGACAAATTAATAATAAAAAGCTCATTAATAAAATGGCATTATTGCTAATAATACTGAAATTGACACGTTCCATTAAAGCGGGTAAATATCACGCAAACTGCAAATAATTTCATTATTTACCGAAATTATATGACATAGACCTATTTGTATAAATTTTTCTATTTTAGGGGAATACTTTGCCAAATACCACTGGTACTTGATAAAGTATAATTGTTTTTATGAATCACAAGATAATTATTTATGCCTAAGAAATTTATTATGCTCTAAAATGTGAAGTTAATGCTTATTTTTAATAATTATGTCTGTTTTCTAAACTAAAAATTAAACGCAGCCCTGCACAGAGCATAAATAAAAAGCATAAATAAAGATCAGAGGAGTAATTTTTGATACTAAATAAAATACAACACGTTTCATTACTATACTCCACATTACATTTTTTAATGAGCTTTTATGTTTTTATCATTTACAGTATACATATTCCATTTATACTCATTACCACAATAAAATTATACAAAAAAATGCCCTCTTTTCAAATTGCTAAGTTAACTTCTTTTATGTACAAACTCCTAATTTTATACGGGATGAGACTTGCTGGTGTTAAGCGAAATAATATAAATTTGTAATAGTGTTAAACAAAATAAATATTAATAAATCATTACCATTTATAATAGCACCGTAGTGTATTGGATATTGTGTTAATTCGGCTTAAATAAATTTTTAGAAAAAAATAAAAACAAAGTATACATATAACATATTCTAAAACGTTCATTATATGTGAAATTTTTGTTGGCAGAATTTTTATTATTTTTCTGTAGAATGAATTCTAACTATTGTTCCAAACCGAGCTTCCAATGAAGACTTTGGTAGTATAATCCGAAACATTGTTTTAATGGGATATTTGAAGAAGGGAGGTTTTTTCGCCACAACAATTCCCATTCCTGGATTGGTTTAGCCATTAAACTTTTTATAAATAAACAGCAAAGTTACAAGTATGACTGTTTTCAGTGTTTAAAGAATTAACTTATTTATGGCTAATGTGATTATATGTCGCCTAACACCAAAGCAGCCGACACCTAGAGAACATTTACAAATGCCGCATAGAATATCACGTCATTCCATGTGACATTGGAGCATAAATGAGAATAAAATTTTCTGAAGGGCATATTTTTTCCTACTAATTACATTTATACTCGGGCTTATCAGCATTAAACTGAATTCCTAGCTCTTGTTACAAGCAAGCCACTCATACACTCTGGAGTCGTTATTCCTAATAAATCAAAGAAACTAAAAATCTTCAAAAATACAAGTTTTGGTTGATTTCTAAAATATTATGGTATTTCAGTATAAAATTTAAAATTAATATATGTTCAGAATTAATTAAAAATATATGTCGAACATAATTGTAACGATTGATGAAAGCGATTGAAAAAGTATTTACATATCTTTAAAATTTGCTTATTTAAAATTTTTGTGTAAATGTGTAAATGCGGCAAAAGATAGCGCTATATAATTTTTTTCTCTCTTGAAAGTAATTATTTGGCATAGTATTTCTTTATAATTTTATATATTATCGGATATATTTTCAATAAATTCAAGCAAAATGAAAAATTATTCCACATTTAGCAATATTTTAAAATTCTTTTATTTACATTTTATAATATTAAAATAAGAATTAGCGTTTTTATTATTTCATGTTCTTCATATTTCTTGATCTAATTTTAATGCAGGCAGCACAAAAAGTTTTATAATTATTTTAAACTATAATTTTATGGTCGGGGTAATTGTTTCTCTGTACAATATAAAAATAATAAGAATCTATTCCAGCGCTAATGAATAAAAGTATCAGCGCCGAATAAAACCACTAGAAAGTTTCAGATATATTGTGAATAATATTTTTCATTGAAAGTAATGTATAAACTCAAGAATCTGCTCACCATAGATTTGCTCAGTGTTTCCAGATAGATTGTAAATTTATTTGAACAATAACGAAATCATGTACAAATAAGAGAAAAGATAGTTAACAGCTGTATATATCTTCCTAAATTTGCTTCTTCTGTTAAATCAGGTAGCACATGCTTTGCTATATAAATATTCTTATTTTTTGCTTTATAAAAATTTCCACTTCCAAAGTTATTATTTCAGTTTTTAGAATATTTTACAAACATTTTTCAAATAAGTAATTTAAGATAATTATGGCGTTGTCATTGCATATATGAAGGCTGTTATCTAATGGGAAAAGATACGATTTTGTTAGCAAGTATTACTGTTTGAAATATAATAGATTTTTTGTTGTACTTTAAGTACATCATGTTTAATTACATGTGTTATACATGTGGAATCCTGATGGTGTAAATAAAGATTTTTTCAGAAAAAGTATTTGTGTACTCTTATTCTTATATTTCTGTATCTTCATAAATTTGAAATAAGGACATTTATAAACCGATATTTCGTATACTTCGTTTGACTTTAATTAAATAAATTAATTTTGGTTCCTGTCGTGGCTTTTAGTCACATTGGCCATCTTGATTATCATACCTCACTCCTTGATACAATAATAGTTATAATTTTCAGTCACAGATCTTTTTAAAAAGACGACTATTTTTCTCGAAAGACATACTTGTAGTACTTAAACTGAGAAAAACAGAAAAATTTGAATCAGACGCTGCATGTGATTACGCCTGATAGGTTATAGAGAGGGAGGGAGGAAGGAAGGAAGGAAGGAAGGAAGGAAGGAATGGGTGGTGTGTGCTTTGTCAAACCTCTAGTTTCTTTCCACGTTACCCTGACAAGACGCATTATATGTTTACTGTTAATTTTGTCTCTTACTCTGAGTATTCTTGTCAAAATTCGTTTTAAAATAAATAAATAATGTATGCATTTGGAAAGGTTGGCCGCCGGGGACAGGTTATAGATCTGCTACCAATACCACTCATCCAATGGAAACTGTTAGTGTTCATTGAGATAGAGATTCAAATAAGAAAGAGGAAGTTGGGAAGGGTGGCCGCCGAAGTTGGCGCTGTAATCCTAGACTATTCATAACGAAGAAGAATATCGAATGATTATTGCTCTTTTCAGTGCATTGTGGAACTATTGTGCTATCTGGTGATAACTTTTGTAACCATACTCCCGCCAGCAAAGTGTCCTCTTCACCTTTGCAAATGGTTTATTTCTAGATGTTGCTTCATCGCTAGCCTTAGTGCCGAGTCTAGGAATCTCTAAATTATTTTTTAATTAGGACCACCCCATGTTTCCTTGTTTTATAAATTATTGTAAATTTTATAAATATGTATGTATTACATCCAGTACTCCCTATCTCTCTTTTTCTCAAAATATGTAATTAGTTTTTGAAATAGACCCTGTGCTGTTAAATACACAGTCCTACAAAAGATCGGTATACCTGGAATGTTTTTATGTGAAGGTCATATCCATCCAACTATTTTCGAACAATATTAAATGCAAAGACTATCTTCCATCAGGATACTAAATTACATTTCGGAACCGAATATGAAACTCGTTTCCTTTTCCAACAACAGAAAACTAAACTATTCTTAACCAATCACATACCAACAAGATTCTTCTTATGAGAACTTAGTACATTAATCAACGAATGGTGTCGCACTACGCATAGGCGTAACTTGGGGGTTAAATGTAGCGTAAACCGGGGTAACAAAAAAACAATTCCCAAAATTGTATGGGAAAAAATACGGTTTAGCCTTCTTTCCTAAAAACAATGAGGGAAAGTGCCCCCCCCTTGCCCCAGCCAGATTACGCCTATGGCACTACATACCTTACATTCTGCTCTGTTAAGGATGGTTTGGTTTATCTAGGCCAGTGGTTCCCAACCCTTTTCAAGCCGCGACCCACTTTTATAGCAGACAAGTATTCCGCGATCTGCGACAACCCTCTGTCGGCCGCCGCCACATTTGCATAACAAAAGCATTTTAACAGAGTAAAGAAAACACATTAAATATAAAATTATATTAATAATCTATATTACATGAATTATATTTATTATATCAATTACATATATCTGATATATATATATATATATATATATATATATATATATATATATATATATATATATATATATATATTATTAAATTATATATATATATATATATATATATATATATATATATATATTATAATATTATATATATATATATATATATATACTAATGTACATACGTATATATACTAATGTACATATGTATATACTGTAATGCAGGCTCTAAATTTATATTGAAACAAGCTTTTTGCCTACTCACAAGCTGCAAGGAAATAGATTGCTACAAAATGCAACGTAATTTTTAAGGACTTAAACGTATATCCTTCAGGTGAAGTTCCGCCGGAACTGTTATTGTGGAACATCAAAAGGAACAGGAACACAGTAATGTCGACTTAACATAATCGATACATTTTAATAATCGTAACTGCTAATCTCATAATAAAAATTTTATAACAATTCAGTGGCGTAACATATGGGTGCCACGGGGCAAAAGCCCCTGGCTCAAAATTTCAATATTCAACTAGTGGAAAGGAGTACTAACGGATTGTAGTGGGCCCAATACTTAACTTACCCCGGGAGCTGGCAACCTACGCTGCTGGAACGATTATTGCTAATAATTAATTCAATCAGTTTTTTATTATTTCCTGCTTCATTATACATGGCGCTGATTATGGCCAACTGTCATATCTGCTTCGTGTCTTAAAAAAGCATTAACTTTTTGCTTCTTTTAAATACGAAAAATAACCATTTGAAACTTCTCTAAAGATGCTCTGTGTAAAAATTTTACAAAATTTAAAAACAAAAAACAAACAAAAAAAATATTATTACACGTGGGATGGTCAGCGTTAAATTTTGTTTCATATATCAACTTCAGATGTGAAATTTAAGAAGCAAAACGTCGTTTGCAATCCAAAGCCACTTAATATTTAGGTCAATGGTTATTTTGACTTAATGAATTGCTTTTAATGGTAATGGACAATAAAATTCCCCATGCAGATGTATCGCTTAGCTGATGGAAATAAAGCGTATATAATTTAAATCGTTTATGCGCATTAAAATAGAATAGATAGTAGGAATATAACCAAAGAATACATTTTCTTGACACTTTGTAGAAAAAAAGAAAACATTTCAAACTATTAAATATTTAAATGGATATTTTTAGGTAAATTTTTAAAATAATGGACCAAAAAGTCTTTGAAAACGTACAAATATACGATCTATAATACCTTATACTAAATAGTGTTTATAAAACCTTATAAATACGATTTATAATACCTTGTATTTAATACGATCTGTTTATTTATTATAAAAATTATTAATTGTGAAAATGAGAGTTTTACTTTTTTTATGTAGTTTTATATATTCGGTTTATATCTCAGAAACAACATTATAGGAAAACCTTAGTTTTCATGATTTATTTATAAAATTTATTTAATAAACATCATTAGAATAAATTTCAATAAACATAATATATTTTTGATTTATATACGCAGTCGATTCCGCTTAATTGGGCACATCGGGACTTTTGGCTCAATTAACGGCTGCCCCTAATTGGCGAACGTCACATAAAATGAAACAATGAATATTATTTCAATCCTACAAGCATATACAATATACAATACATATAAAAAATAAGATATAAGAATATAATATATATAAGACGAAGTAATAAATTCTACTGTTATTATCATCTATATGTAAGACAAAATAATAATTTGATTCCTCATAAATTCGTCCTGTGTAATTTGCCTTCTGTTCTTGTTTGTTTGCACTTTTACAAAATCAGAAAATCGGGATCTGTGATGCCGATGTGCGTCACGTGCGTGCCAATGCAGCGTCACAACCATGGGCGCCGATGGAATAAAAATATTGGGGGAGCAATATACCAGTAGAAGGCGTGTTGTTTGAAATTGGAGGCGGGGGCATGGAAAACTGATACCAACATTGGGGGACGGGTCCCCCCTGTCCCCCCGCTAACGGCGCAACTGGTGGTCACAACATCGACAGTAAATATTAAGCAATATGTATCTGAAGTCCTGTTATATTGTATATAAGATCGCATCATATTAAATTGCCTGAACCTATATTTTTTAGACTATGGATAACGTAATATACTTAGGCCTTGTTTAGTCATGTCATGCGCACAAACTCACTAGAAAAATCTGTGATGCTGGAAATGGTCTCTGGATTTAGCAGGAAAGGTCTGCAAAAGGACACGATGACTTCACATCCGATGACTTCCCATGATGATGACTTCACGATGACTTCACACGATGACTTCACATCATCCGAGCCGACACAGAATTGAAAACTTGTCAATTGAAGGAGAAAGTACCGGACAGAAAAGCATGGAGGAAGTTGGCATATAAAGTATCCAAGGGTGGCACACGACTAAATGATATCAAGAAACACAATATGTGTGCACAAATTAATTGTAAACTTAAAATTTTGTTCCAGTTAAGCTAATTTCTGTCCCAGTTAATCGATGTAAATTACTATTAGTTTCTAATTAGGGGCGTCGTTAGGCCTTTATTGGATGGGTTCAAGGCCCCCCCAATCGAAATTATCAATGTTTTATTATTTAATTTCTTTATTATTTCGAATAATATTTATATTTTTGCATTTGAAATTTTTTACATATTACACTCACGTTTGCATTAAATGGAATTTAGTGGGAACTAAAACGAATAATAGAAAATTTAGCCACATGGGGAATCTACCGAATAGTTAATCGCGCTTGAAAAAGGCAAAACGGTACACAATGACCATCTGGTCCATCCTGGGGCATTAACCTCCCTCTCCTTATCAGTTCTTGGAACATTTCCCCCCGACTAACAGAAAGTTCTGGTAAATGTCCTTGACCAGAACCGGATACCCGACAACTGGGCTTTTTCGTCCGAAAAGAAATAAATCAAACTCATTAGTCTCTAGCTAGAAAATGACCTGACAGCAAGCCAAAAATTTTCAAAAATAGAGCTATCATTATAGTATAATTCGTATTTTCTCCAATGCATCGTTTTTTAATTAAACAACCTCGTGAAAGTAAAAGTGATCAGTCTGACATAAAGTGTGAAACTTCTACTTCAGCGAAAGATGTATCTAGTTTGCCAACAATCCCTCAGCCATCTATGCCCAATATTTTTCATAAACTGGGAAAAGGGGAAGAAGCTCCTTTTCAACCTGTTTTAAGCCAATATTCCACCTCACACTTCGGAAAACAAAATCGTGGATTTAGTCGCTCGTGGTACACCATGTTTAACTGACTGGAATACTGTGTAGAACAAGACGCTGTATTTTGCTTTCCGTGCAAGCATTTTTATGTATTAAGGTGTGTCCCACCGTGATTGTGTGTGCCATAACTGGACACGAAGTAAACCAATAAGAAC
>QLNU02014176.1:37035529-37059539 GCA_006491805.2 Dysdera silvatica | reverse complement strand
AAGGGAGGTGATACAGTAAGAGCAAAAGGATGGCACGTATATTTAATGTAGTTTCACACTGTTTCTTTAACACATATATTTTATAAATGCCTGTCTGTGACAGAAATACTCCACACTAGTTTGCAGTCGTCAAATATTAATTAATGATGCTACTAATGAGATAAATGCTATTTAAGAGACTTTTCAGAAGATGAGATGCGAAGAAAGTTTCTCGATTTTATGGGAACAAATCACTGAATTCGCAAAGTGTAATGAAATCGAATTCCATGAAAACATATTTATGGCATCCAAAAAATTCTAGTAACGTGACTGAGTAGTGATAATCATCAGTCAAGGGATCATCTGAACAATCGTAAATTGGTCATTCGAACACGGATAATATGATCATCTGAACAATCCTAAATTGATCGTTCGAACAGTGATAATGTGGTGATCTGAAACGAGATAAATAGTCGACTTTACGATGGTGAAATGATAATAAAATCAAATTATAAAATTTTATTTCCTCGCGCAATATATACAATCAAACCATAGAAGTGTGAAAGGACAGGCACTTTTGCTCGTTATATTCAGGTACTCGTTAAATCCGGGTAACCATTAAAATAAGCTTTAAATAGTGGTACAGAAAAACAAAAAACGACTATTATTATTTGCGTTTATTTTATAGGTTTGTTCATTAATCAGAATTTTACATATTTACACCACACTCAGATTCCATTGCATATTGTAAGTTGGTAACTGGTAAATTAGTTATAAGTTTTAAGTTGATAAAGTTGGTAAGTTGATAAGTTAAGTGGTAAGAAATGACGAATCGATACGTGAACTATGTTGAAATATTTAAAACAACGTTAAAACCGTATCTACAGTGATTTGTTAGCAAAAATCAACGCATTCGGGCTAACAAACCAGTCACCCTTATTCGGAAAGCCAATATGTTAAAAAGATAAAATGTGTCATTTTAGCATCGTGTATTACCGAAGAGGAGAGAATGATTTGTTCGCCCGAAACGCTTTGATTTTTGTTAACAGATCATTGTAGATACTATTTTAACATTGTTTAAAATATTTCAATATAGTTTATAAGTTGATTGGCTGGTAAGACTATCATTTTCCTATTAAAATCGTTTGCAAGTTCTATCTCAGTGGCAATGTATTTTTGGTTAGGAATATCTGATAACATCACCTCATAAAAAAGAAAGCCTCTTTAACTTTGTAAAAAAGGGGATTTATTCTAAAAATCGACCTACGCGACTTAAAGGAAAAATTTATAATACTGTTATTACTGCATTTGTTGCTCCTCATAACAGGTTTTCTTCCTCAATAAAAGAATTTCGTTCAATATATTTTTAATTTAACCAAACAAATATTTTATTTTCTCTTGTTAGGACCAGGACGATTGTATTCTTCTCTTTTCGTATAGAAAAAACAAGTTTGGATTTAATGCCCCTGGCTAATAGAGGGTCAAGATTTCTAGGTCTGACTAAACCCCTTGCTCATCTGTCAAGTGATTGAAGTTGCTATAAACTTCTGTACTCAAAAAAAATTAAAAATTTTACATCAATGTACTTTCTTTATCAAATTTTATCAACAACGCTTATCATTCATTTTATTTCTAATTTTTTCTCTTATTTTCTTCATCATTTTCAGTCAATGCAAGATTTTTTAATAGTATTGGTTCCCCGAAAAGCTTGAATGTGCATACCAAATCTAATCCAACTTTATTCATCTGGATACAATTTATACAATTTATTTGTTACGTTAATCCATCTAGGCAACAAGTGATAAAGACTTTGGGGTCTGGCAAATCCCTTGCTTCCCAGAATTGGATGTAATTAGTGGAAGTAGGAAGTAAGTAAATAAAATAAAAGAGACTGGTTAATTAGTATGGGCACGAAAAGTATAAATTATGGAAAAAAATGGTGATATCATAATTCTTTCTCTCCAATGCGTATACGCAGAAACGTTTTTTATATTAGGCAAAAAAAATAGATTTAAGCGAGTTAGACAATTCCACACCCTAGGGCCAAAGCAACAGATGAGCGAGAGTCTAAATTTCGTCGGTGAGTATTTTGGCATTAGATCGGTAAGATTTCTTGTAAAGTGATTATGATCAAGGAAGTGTGATGAACTAAGGATACTTATATTATATATAAATTATTGCGAAAATATATTGTTAAAAGTAGAAGTGAATTGGAGGCATGCACTGTATTCGCTAAAAAATTTGCATTATTATCAAGCCTTTTCTAAACTCCGGAGCTGATAAAACCGATGCACACAATACCGAGATTAAATTTTTTGAAGTCAAGTACAAGAATATAAGCATTTCGCTTAATATATTTGTGGGTTAATAAATTGCATTTATATTATTATTATTTTTTCCTCTTGCTCGTAAGCATTTATTCTAACACTGTTTGTTGTTATTTTGGTTACTGCTCTAAATTAAAAGTACACAATATAAGTAGACCATTTGCTGTAAACAAATTCTACATCTTGGGTGCACGAAGAATCATGTGTATAAAGTTACATGTATTGCATCTTCTCGAAAAAAATTTTGTATAAATTACTTATAATCTTTTAATCTCTCAACTGCATAAATAAAATTTAAAAATAATAAAAATATCGCAGTGATGATATATAACCAACAATCTCATGATATATAATAAATAACAACCTCATCATATGCAATAACTAACAACCTCATGATATGCAATAAATAACAACCTCATGATATACAATAAATAACAACCTCATGATAAACCTCATGGTATACAATAAATAGCAACCTTACGATATACAATAAATAGCAATCCCATGATATACAATAGATAACAAATTTATGTGGTACAATAAGTAACAACTGAGATATATAAATAACATCAAGAATTGGAAACAAGCTTGCCAAGGTAGTAGTAATAATATTTATTGTGGTACATATACTACTTACTCATGGTGCATGAACCATTGACTGAAAATGAATGATCATATTTGTCTAATTGACTAAATATGCTAAGAATGAACTAACTGACTAAACCAATAACAAAAATTGTGTTGATGTCTAAACTGTGCCGACTAAATATATATATAAAATTTGATTATCAATAAACTCAAATTTACTGTATTTGTTAAGGAGATAATGCGAAGACAATTCAGATCCAACTGCACCACAGAACCGCCATTTTCGTGAGGAATACGAACCCCTTGTCGCTTAGGGTGTTAAACCCCCCGAATACGGATCAGCTGAAGAAAAGACATGCGCTCCCAATATCAATAAAATTCGAATATTATTGCTTTTCTGCACAAGAGATTAACATGTTATCTCTAAATGGTTTCACGAAGATTTTCACAGCACGTTTTTAATTGTAAAAAAAAAAATTCGACTGCAGACTGTGTAAAAAATATAAACAGAGTTTAATTACTGTTACAGGGTTAAATGAAGTTTTTTTGAGTAATTAAACTCTCTTTATATTTTTTACATGGCCTGCACTCGAAAATCTGGTGTTTGTTTTTTTTTGTTGTTTTTTTTTACACTGTTACCTCTACACCTCAAAGCTCTCTATACTACAAAGCTTAGTATTACGTATATCATTATAATTTATCTATCATTAGTGCGTATGTTCATATGATTATCGCGTATTTGCTTATCGTTAATGCGCATTTACGTACCATTATTGCCTATTTACGCTCCATTGCTGCTTATTCATGTACCATTTCTGAAATGTCTGCGTACTAATAAAATTGTTGCAAAATTCGAACTATTTCCAAATAAAATATAATCATCGGTTCATTTGAGTCTTTATTTGTGGTAACAAATCCTTTCTTAAAACAACTCGGCTGTCAAATTTAAGTGTTGTTCTCAGAAACAACGAAGATCATTTGCAAAAACGGTGTAAGTCGTTTGCAAGGATGACAGCAAAGATTATTTTCGAATAAAAAAATGAGAGCTTTATTGAATTTTTTTATATTTAATTCAATTTTCAAAAAAAATAGGATCGTTACAAAGTAAAAAAAAATTACGCCTTTTTTTAATAAAAATCTTACAACTTGATAATGATCGATTGTTTCAAAAATTAACTTAAATTTTTAAACACTTAAGATTAATTGATGAGTGCCATGTGGGATAATTTAAGAATAATTTAAATCTAGAATTTCCCTTAGAATTATAAGCGCTCATGTTAAAGGTTACATTCTTATTACATTGATTCACACACACACATACAGGCATATTTTAAAAGCATATATACATATATTTAAATAAATCGAACACTACGCAGATTAAATTAAACAACAATATAAATCAACGTTTATTGGCGTAGTGATACCAGCGCCGATGTTATGGCGTGATTAGATGGTGAAACGTTCGGAAGAAAATAAATATTTCTGCGTTCGGTGGGACCTTAATCCACGGCCTTCCACTTCCACCACCTTCCGCCAATAAACATTGATTTATATTGTTGCTTAATATACACGTGTATTTAAAATACTTTTTATGTTAAATAACCAAAGAAAACAAATAATATTTACTTTGCCGTAAAATGTATTTTTACATGAATTTAATTATTTATAATTTTGTTATAAGTTTTATTTTACTACAGCTATTTACCTTTCAAATATTATTTCAAATCATTTTTAATCACCCGATATAACCGCACGTGATCTAATAATCGCGTGGTTAATTAATCGATTGTGGATCGTGGTTAATTAATCGATAGCGGATCGTGGTTAAATAATCGATTACTATTAAGACTTCTGGAGAAAATTAAAAAAAAAAAAACAGAAAACCCCTCTGCTTTAAAGCCCTGTTAATCTTCAAGAACAAAATAGCTTTCAATCATAATATTATAGCATTTTATTGAATCTTTGATTTATTTAAAATTCAAACCCCACCTCTTCCTCTTCCCCGTAAATGAACATGCTACTACTACATTGCTATACAGATATTTATAACCAGGCCTCTAAACTACTTTATGTAAGTTTCATCGTTATCACCTCCAATACGTTTTCCATATTAAGAAGCAAAATTTTTCGTCCTCTCTGAAGATGGTCACAAGCAATGACAGAAAATTCCATGCTTGTAGAAGAAGGTTTTTCTTGCTTTCTTATTTGTTTGTTTGTTCTGTTTCGTTTATAAATACTTCATTCATCTTTTCCACCATACGCAACACCGTTTAAAATATTTATTTCCTGCAATAAACAGTTACATGAAATGTAATATGACAATTAAAATTGACAGTTATTGAGTATCGCGATATATTGTAACTGAACCGATGTTACTTAATAATTGACACAACTTCATTTCATTTGATATTCCTTAATATTAGCACAAGATTAGATGCAATTGACATCATGTAAAGTAGCTTTTATCAATATTTTATCTCTTGTGGAATCCTTAAAATAATATTCATATCTCCAGAGAATCCATGCATGAAGGCTATTATACAAGTATATCGTCATTGATATATATCTTTGTTGTTTAAAGACTCAAAATTCATAAGGAAAATAATGTATTTTTGCGATAGTTAGTTTAACAAGAAAATGTCTTTGTAGTATTATTTAAGAAGTTTATTGACAATACAAAAAACGGGGCGGATTCAAACTGCCCTTTTAAGAAATTCTCACACGAAGGTTTTCATGCATACATAAAAAAATGACTTCATATCTGTAAATACAAAATTGTAAATTATGATATGAACAAACTTAAGTGCCAAGTAAATGTTACAGTAATGTTCATAAACTAGCAATCACCACACCTGTTCATTACTATTTCTTGGGGAAAACCAAGCTATGTCTAAGGGGTTGAGAAATGCTGATGTCGGGGGGGTCTCGAGTAAATACCGTTTCGCGTAACAAGCTCAGAACCCCCTTTTCACCAAGTAGTGCTTCAAAATCAGATTTTGCATTTTCTTTCAAATTTTTAAAGTTAAATATGCTAAAATAAGAATGTAAAAATATTGTTAAAGCATGAACATCTGAAATAATATATAAAATTATTATTATTATTAAATATTATTCCAGTTATGAATAAAGTCTTTTTAATATGGGGATTATAAGCTAAGTAGAAAAGGTAATTATCCCCAGAAACAATTGTTCATGTTTTAGGATATTTCTGCATACCAATTAAATATATAGAATCGCTCACACTAAAACAAAATGTATATTATTTGCTTAAATACTAACATAATAATATTGTACATTATATAAATTCACTTAAATAATAATGTGCATAAAGCATTTCGTTTTACATTCTTTTCTTTAACATTAAAATTAAAGAATTTGTACAGAGAAACGTACAGATCTCTTGATATATTGCCGTTTATCATTTTCATTTAGCTTTTATTTATATTTTACTAACTTCAAAGCATTAATATTATTATATATTCCTTCTGGCTTCATTTATTCCTTATTATCGTATATTGTCATATTATTTTATATATTATCTTTCATATTGTCAAATGAAGAAGTCTTCTCTCTAGAAATAAATCGCGGAAGACTAAATTGGAACCTTTTTTGAAGGTTCCCACAAATTTGAAATCAAGTTAGAACCATTCCTATATAAAGATGGTAGTAAAATAAAACGAAATTAGAATACTTTTTGTCTACTGTCAGTAAATTGATAAATAATTGTAAGCTTATTCTAAAATCTAAATTAATTATATTTTATGTCAACATTTATTATAAGTTGTTTGTTCACTGCATTTTAATATGCAGGCAAAGTTTATTTATTTTTATGTAAATTTTTTATTTCATTATTTTCACTTTACTTTTCTAATTTATTTTTTATTTTATTTATCTACATCTTATTTTTTACATTACTTTATCTATTGCAATTTATTAATCGTTGCAAGCGTTGCTCTGAAGTGGAACGTAAATTTAAAAACAAGCTTCTTTTCACTATTAAAACTTCCGTTTAATTCATGCATAGAATTTAAATTTAAAAGAAACAACGAATACTAACAGTAAAAATACGCGTGGGTCTTAAATCAATCCCTGTCATTTATAAATTATGAATGGCGGGAGAATAACATGGGCGAAACGTCTAGAAAAAAATGGAATTAAAATTAAAAATGTATCGTCGAATTTCAGTTTCAAATTAATGAACTCTAGCGCTTCCCTTTCTGATAGCTTCACGAAATACTCTCCATCTCTTATTTATCGGTTTTAATACATGCATATCCCTCATCGTCGAAAGTTAAAACAAATAGATCTTTTCCCAAAGAAATAAAAATGTTTTATAAAAGCACGCAGGCAATAATTGCTAGATAAAAAATAGACTTGTTAGTTTTTCAAAATAAAAATTGCAAAACTTTACTCTCTTTTATTTCAGCTGGCATGTATGCTTCATGATGAGAAATGAGTTAATGTGGGTGGAAAGAGTTAAAAAAATACGAATACAGATAAAAAGTTCTGTTTATAATTAAAAAAAAAATTAGTTCCATTGAGCTCTATATTCGTTTCTTTGTATCTTCCTAGCTAGTGTACCCATTCACTCTTTTTTGCCGTATTTTCTTACGTTTTAAAAAATATTGGATTTTTTTTTTCAGAATTAAGGCCGTACTTTTTCGTAATTCGGAGTAGGGTTTATGCAGAAAAAATCACTAAATTCCTCTCCTACCAAGAATAAAATTAAAAATTTTATATTAAGCATCCGAATAAAATAAAAATGTAGACCCATTTATCAATTTCATCTGTCGAACGTTCTACGTCAATGATAAATGTATTTTAAAATGGTTAAAACTAAATTCTTTTTTTAAAATTAAAAAAATCTTTCAATTGAAAGATGAACAATGATTATTCGATAATCAATTGCTATCGAACACATAATAAATCCTAAATCAACGTTTCACAAGCTTTGTTAGCTCACGACCCAATTTTACATTTCTTTAGTTTTCTCAGACTACCAATGTAGATACCCCGTCCTTTCACCAGCTAAGAAAATTTAATACATTTCCTGGAACTAAAATTGCCAAAATCTAGTTAATGATACTAGGCTTTACTACCCTCTCTCAGTTGCAAATTTAATAATTTTGTAGTATCTGTTATTAATAAACCACTAAAAGGATCCAATAAAACCTACATCATCAATCGCAACTGTGATTCAGAGCAACGTTGAAGTGGTTTAAAAATTCTTTAATAGAAAATAAACGTATTTTCCTCATCAGATACACAAATACGAAATGGGTCGTTTCATTAACAAACTAAACAATACTCGTTATAAATTAAGGTTGATCATATTCCGCTAGACTTAAGTACAATATTAAAAAGCACAAATTCTTAAAATATAATAAATAAATTATACAACCAAACATTTTAATCTGTACTGTTAATCAGGGAGGACCCTGCCTTGCTAACATTTATCGGATATTTAGAGTTGCATACAGTATTCTTCTTATCAACTATCTACAATGACTCCCTGAATCTAAGTGATCAGCTTTAATTTACCACGAGTATTGTTATTGTTTAATTTTTTAATGAAACGGTCTATTTCCTATTTATGCATCTGATGATGGCCATCGTTTTCAATGGTCGAAAACATGTTTATCAAAGAATTTTTAAACCACTTCAATGCTGTTCTGAATCACACTGAAAGGATATCTAATATTGGCGAACGCAGGGGAGGGGTTACGGGAGTTGTAATCCCCATTGCGATGAAATTTTGTAATATCTAAATATATAGAGTTGTAAGTATATATCCCCACTCCATTTTAAGCCTGTAACTCTCTTTATAAACTTTCTGCATATACCTATGATATTTGATATCAGATTTTTACATCTACTAATATACATTTCTTAAACTGCTTAAAGATCCGTGTGGATATCCCTTCTTGCATTTTTGCGAACATTGATATTAGATATATTATTAGTAACTTTTTGCCTTCTTTTTCTTTTCTTTTCTTTTTTTTTTTTTCTATACAGAGGACCCGATGGACCATTTGATAGGCGACCGCGGATGACCAGTGGTTCGCAAACCTCACTTTGGGAAACAATACCTAAATTTTAAAAGAAAACAAAGTCACAGCTTCAAAAAAAAATTAAATGTTTAAAAAATAATAATAATAAACCTCCAGAGAAAAAATGTTACATTTACAAAAAAAAGAAA
Source organism: Dysdera silvatica (assembly GCA_006491805.2). Lineage (NCBI taxonomy): Eukaryota > Metazoa > Arthropoda > Arachnida > Araneae > Dysderidae > Dysdera > Dysdera silvatica. The sequence continues at coordinate 37,050,446 of QLNU02014176.1, read as the reverse complement.
AAGAGTGAACTAAAGACCTATGAAACTATGAAATGCTTAAAAAATCCCCATTGAAATTTTTTAATAAAAAAAATGTAAAATGTTTTGAAGTTTTTTTTGCTTCATCCTGCTGGCATCTTCTATTTTCTCGTTTGAAAGTCATTAATGCGACGACAGATGGCGCCGAGATTGCAGAATGGAGAAGGTTATCAAAATATCGAGATAGGGTAAGGCAGAGGCAACTCCTTGTTAATAAAAGGTAGAGACCAGAATATATTTAGGCGAGCCCTTACTGTATACTCCAGCTGTTGCCTGTGCATTCAGAGACTTGCGAGAGTTTATTACTGGCCATGCTCACTCTCACACGCTCTCGGTGAGATGATCCCGAAATATTGATTTTCATCCAGGCTTTCCATTCCGGAAAGGTGGGAATTTAAGCTTGAACGAAAATCTCGCATAATTAGAATGCTATTACCGGCCCTTGTGAAAGCTAGGCGGAAATTAGCTCAAAGCATCGGGATACAGCGATGCCGATGACAATAACGAAAGAGCGTCTTTGTGCGTTTAAAAGCAGATTAAGTCTTGACAAAGAGGCAAGCTGCGAACGTTGGAGGAGTTTACACACAAAACGTAGTTTTTTAACCCTACGAGCTACTCGAAGAGATATTCGGATCTGACATTTAGGGATGGATCCAAAGAAGAGGCAATAAGGACTGGCGCCGCCGTCAGTGTTGCCATGTGAAAATGCGGGAAGTCACAATGGCTAAATATATTTTAAACTTTTACAAACTTTCGAAAGTTATTTATTGTGCGTTAGAAGTTATTTCTTGGAACTAACTAAGCTAAACGGAAACTTGTTAACAGTAATTTTAATCGCGAGATTTTCCTTATTTCTTGTCAAACGCATTTCAAATTTTAAAATAAAATAGTAACAATACTAAACGTCTATAATTTAGTAATGAGAAGGATGGTGCTTCATTTCACTTATAAACCTTTTTATAACGGGCTTAATATTTGAAAGTTGTATTCTGAGATCCGACGTTGTTCAGCTAATCCCTATATTTATTTTTAAGATAAACGGGATCAGGTTAATATTTCTTCCAGCCTTCGTGGAACCCTTGCAAAGATTTCGCCCACCCCTAGGGTTCCACGGACTGCAGATCAAGAACAGCTCAACTAATGTATTCTTATTCACTAATTACTGTTCTTTAAAGGTGCTGTCAATTCCAATAGTTATTTTTAGCAAGTGAAGAATATAGAAATCAATTCGCAGTTTAGTAACAAAGCAATTACCTGGAATAACAATTGTTGAATGCACTAAAATTAAGCAAACAAGTGATAAATAATTAACAAATTGGCAGTTTAAACTAAACGTTGGATTATAGTTCATATAAAGCATTTTTATGAAACATCTTTTGTTATATTTATGTCGTTTTAACACAAAGAACAAATATACTGTAAACTATATAAACTATAGCAAAATTTCCATCACGAACGCTCCTGAATAGCAGACACCTTTATTTGAAGGGTACTTTTCCAATTCCCAGTCCCAAAGCTCGTTATATCCTTGTACTTTCAAGCAGTGCCGGATTTATAAATGGGCACGCTGGGCACTTGCCCGGGGCGCAAAATTTTAGTGGCGCAAGAGGCAGGGGATATTTTTTTTTTTAATTGCAATTTATTTACCGTAGAATTCTGTCGATCAGCTCTTCGAGAGAAGGCGCCCTCCACCTTTTTTTCTAAATCTGAAATTCTGAAAAATTGTGTGAAACAACCCCTGCCCCACAAGCCGAATCCAGGCGAGGGCGTACGCCCACCTGAGAATAATATTTGCATTAAAACGGTTATTTTCAAGTAAAAAGATACTTAAAATCAAATTTACAAGTGAAATTTTCGAGCTTTGCGCCCTCTCTTAAATTTTGTTCTGCGTACGCCCTTGCTCCCCGCTCCATCAATATCCAAAAAAATCCAAACAATCGTCGTCAAATAAACTAAATTTATTTTAAAAAATATCGTTATTATATCTTATAATAATGCACATAAAGCAGGCTGCTCATAAATGTCGTCCTTTCCCTATCCTCCGCGATTTTTTGTTGCATTTGAGGGGGCGGAACGAAGAATTTTATTTGTTTTAGTTAATACGGCGGGAGGGTCATGGACGTAACTAACTTCGAAGTCTAGGGGTCTAAATTTTTTCTAGGCTGTTAGCCTATTTTCTAGTGGGCTAAACCCTATACCTCAATGCTTAAAAGAAATTTTCTAGGGGGTTTACCCCTTAGTTACGCCAATGGAGGGGGAGCCAAAATCATTGTGCAGGGGCGCATCGTATCCCAAATTCGGCCCTGCTTTCACTAACAGCAGACAGACTCTCTAGTCCGGAGATGTTCGCTATTCAAAACTTCTGCTGTATAAAGAAAATGGTATATACTAGTTGGGGACAACTATGAAACAACGTATTCATTTGCCTTTAATGACTTCTAGGGGTTATATAACCGCTTCATGTAGCTAGCAAATGGTATTATTATCCAGTCTAAACCACCCCTATAAATTACCTCACTGGTTGAACGTTTAGTAAAAATCAACCATAGTGTGAGATCGTAATGCAAAGAACGTGACAGAGGTGAGAAAACTTAATTATAGATTTGTCAATTCTGAATTCCGTGATCGAAACTGAATGTGCGCATATGGTATACCTTAATGGTTTCATTGAATAATAACTGTTATTTCTGCACTTGCACAAAATTTAAGAACACGGCATTTCGGAAGCGGACTTCTTGCTTTGTCAAGTGAAGGCAAGATGAGACATTAAGACACCATTGAAACACACACAATAGTGGACTAGCAGTTGAAGATTTCGTGGCTGGCCAAACTATTGCTGACATTACATGGGCAACGAATGACTAGCATCTATATCCTGACATGAATCCCAGGAAAATGATGCATTGCGCATGCCCACGGACTTTGTCGGATTGTCGATGCTTCTGAGCCTTTCCTAAGGGGTGGTATAAGAATTGCGGAAATACTGTACTTCGACAAATACATTACGACTGTAATCGTAAACAGAGAAGAATAGTAAATTAGTGTTGACGTTTTATCCTGCTTTGGATCCCAATATGTTAGGTATTTTCCTTCTTTTTTTTTTTTTTTAAATGAGTGTTACGATGTGACTGAATTTGTAAATGCATTCCCTCGAATACTTAGGATACTGGCGTAATCTGGTAGGAGCTCCTGCCCGCAACTCCGGTTTTTTTAGAAAAGAGGCAAAATCGTTCTTTCCTCCATACAATTTTGAGTTCCCCCCCCCCACACACACAAGTGACACCTATGCATTGCGACTACTATAATAATAAAAATTAGCGTGAATATTTACCGAGTTTCTTCGTCACATCAAAAAATGAATCCAGAGAGGGATTTCGGTGCAGACGCGTAACAGCGCGATTCTTTCTCTGTTTACGATTATAGTCGTAACTCATTTATCGAAGTACGTTTCCGCAATCCTTTCTTATGTCACCCACTAAAGAAAGGTTCAGAAGCATCGACAATGAAGTCCGTGGGCATGCGCAATGAAACGTTTTCGTGGGATTCATGTCTGGATATAGATACTAGTCAACGGCTGCTTCAATTTGCATGATGTCCCAAAAAAAGCCCCAGGAACTTGGAGAACCATCTTGTTTGTGTGCATGGATAATACAATAATAACCCCATAATAAGACACTTAAGGACCAGTGTACAATTCTTTTTATAAATCAATAAAAATATTATACTTGCCTAATTATCTGTAAACCTTACATGTACTACAGGCTTCCACATCTTTCGAAACTTTATTCGTTCGACGGAATAGGCTTACGTTGCATGTTTATAAGCCCTTCAGGTTTGCTCCGAGATATCGTAGTGGCGTTGAAAGCAATAAAACTAAGGCTATAAGTAGCGTTCCAGACAATGACGTAAAAAACCGGAGGGTTCAGAGGGTTTAATCCTCCACTGAATATCAAAACACGATATTTCCTCTAAGATGGCATCACATAACCTTCTTTAAAGCCACTTGAACACGCCCCCCCATGGGTTTTGAATTGCTATGCTACTGGTTCTAGGAACATATTTTTGGTCGACAATCGTTTCCGCACAGACGTCTTGTCTGGGATTACAGCGCCGCCTCCGGCGGCCACCCTTCCCAATGAAACCCTTGCAAAAAAAGAAGAAGAAGAACCGTTTCCGCATTTTATCGATTGCCGTTATCATCTGGTTTGAAACACATGACCAACAACGAAATGTCCGTAAAGTTGGCAATTATAGTGGACATGGTCTGAGCGGATCTTATGAGTAATGGAAAAACCCCGCCGCGTGGCTTCTCAGGGGGGTCTGTCGCGGGGGAAAAAAGGGCCGGTTAACCGCCGATTCCAGAAAATTGATGGTCCGTCATCACTTTTAATCTGAACAAAATTACTAGATATAGTGTAATAGAGGCTTCCAGCTAGGTTACAACCACACATAGATGTTTGACATGGTCATTCCCTTACTAGTCCAGACAAATTTATCAGCTTTAATATGGAAGAATATGTTTATTAGTATATTTTATTTTATGAGTACACTACTATTTTTTTTGTTCTGTTCCGTTGTATGATTAGATCTTTCCGTCATACCATATAAATTGAAGCATCTAATATTACCTCTAATTTTATGTAGTGTGTTCCTTTGCCCGCAGTTATATATAATTCATAAACAAACAATTTTTATTTATTTGTCACAATGGTTGTAGTAACTTCCCATTTCACATAGAAAATACACATGTATACAATAACACTGCAATTCAAAAAAAACAAACAAAAAAACACAAATAACCACAATCCATCGTGACGGGTCCCCAGTAAAAATCATACGATTTAACAGGCTGAGGACCCTAACAATGTAATGGCGCAAAATCACCTCTTAGCAAATAATCTAATATTTTTTTTTCTAAATAGATTAATATTATTTATGTCGTTAAGAGTGTTTGGTATTTTATTCCAACTCCTTAAGCCCGAATATTCAATGTCCTTGTTATAAAATTCCGTTCTAATTTTTGGTAGTCTATATTGACCTTTTCTCTGGAAGCTCGATTGTTTCCATAATCTATTAATTCAATATTCTCTATATATTTATTTCCTTTTATTCTTTTGAACATTATTTTTAATATACTATAATCATATATCTTATCTATTGGTAGAATACCATATTTGCTAAACAATATAATTTGATTTAAACTTTTAGTTTTTTCAATTATTTTTATAAATTTAATCTGTAGCGATTTAATTAGTCTGGTATTTTTCTTATTTAGATTTTCCCAAATGCTATTACAATAGGTCAAGTGGCTGTATATAAATGGATAATATAAACCCAGTAATATATATAAACGTAAAAGCCTCACGGATATCTAAACAAATTAAAGAATTTATATTGGGATGCAAGAACCGCATACTCGTAGGTTTTTAATGATGTACAGATTAAAGATATTTAACCTGCAACTAATAATGATCAATAGAACCTACTAATGATCATCATGAACAAATCATAATTGTACGGACCACAAAACGAATACTATGCATATAGAATCATTTTATGAACGTTGGTCAATGAATGAGGGTTTAGATAATATGGCTGACATTGTCGATGCCTACCTTACCGTTGTAATTGTTTTATTAAAACACTTAACATACGCCGAAACTTCGTTGGGGGGGGTTAAAGGCTTATAAGGGCGGTTGTAGAGCTACCACTCTATATATATACATACGTAGGCCTATATATGTAAAATTTCTTAAATTAAATAACATTTTTCCGCGAAATGGGAGAACGGAGCATCATCAATACATAATTGTCGTTACAAGAATTATAACGAAACGGAGCATCATCAATACATAATTGTCATTACAAGAATTATAACGGGCATCATCAATACATAGTGTCATTACAAGGAGTATAACGGAGCATCATCAATACATAATTGTCATTGAAATTATAACGGGCATCATCAATACATAATTGTCATTACCAAAATTATAACGGAGCATCATCAATACATAATTGTCATTACAAGAATTATAACGGGCATCATCAATACATAATTGTCGTAAAAATTATAACGGGCATCAATACATAATTGTCATTACAAGAATTATAACGGGTATCATCAATACATAATTGTCGTACGAATTTATAGCGGGCATGTAAATACATAATTGTCATTACAGAATTATAACGGAGCATCATCAATACATAATTGTCGTTACAAGAATTATAACGAAGCCCAATATTATTAACCAGACTTGACAACCTTAATTTTAGTAAACATATATTTTTCACTTCTCTGCCGGAAAGGACCAGCTCTCTCCCCACCCTCGATGATCTACGGTAAGTGAAAAGATTGCTTAAAGTTGTCCGTGAGCGATGGAAGTTTGGAAATCGCTGTCATAGGGACATTAAATGTGGAGACATTTGAGTTTGATCTTTAAGACACTTAGGATCGTGACCTTTGAAATATAGATAGAAATCTGGTCGAACAGAAAAAGTTCATACCTTTTTCGAAAGAAATTTTCCCGTAGTTTTTACATCCCAAAATATAGTTTATATAAGTGACAGTTTATAAGACATTATTGTATATAATTAAGATATAAAAATTATAGCATACTAAGAATACTAAGATTAACAATAAAAAACACAGGCCTTTGTTAGTTTTGAGAAAGGACGGCCATCGCCTCCGAAACAATTGTCAATCGTTTACATTAAATTAAACTGTTCTAGTCGTGTTTTATATTGCTAATCATAGTTTTTGCACAGTGATTCACCTTTTCAGTACATACTTAACGAAGACAAAATGATTATAGCATACTTCTTCAATTGGTATATAACAAGTATTTGAATATTATGCAACTTCTTATACAATATAAACACCCTTTTTATAAAAATTTTCAAGCATATTGCTAAACATATTTCGAGGAACACCTTCAACCTAAAAAAATTTTGAACGTATCAGATTTTAACAGTTTTTTGTTGTTGTTTATGAACCTACTTTGATATGCATGGATTTTCATTTTTATAGGATACAAGCTTCCACCCCAATTCTGCGATAACATCAAAAAATTTCGAAAATTATGTCACTATCTCCCTTCTACAAAAATATTTTTTATAGTACATCAATTTTTTTCAAAAATCCTATTTAACTTAAGAAGAAATCTCACCAAATTTAAACATAATTTACTATTCTCAATTCCAATTTACAGATGAGCTTTCTTTACTCATTTTGTCTGTCTTCTGCAGAATGTAAATTAAGTTTGCACGTGAGCCTGAAATGAACAGAAGAATTTGTTTAGAGTTGATAGAGCAACTCACGCAGTTTTTTGGACTTACTTCTTTTAATAATATCAGTAACTCAATAACTCCTGGACAAGAAGGTAAACAAAATTATAAAATAAAAAGTAATTAATTCCTGTGTATATATTATATATGCAATACAAATGCACGTAAGGGTCACAATTTCGCATCTTTATGTTTAGTCCCAATCCTTCTAAATATATCGTCGTTATGTCTATCAGAACATGAAAATTATACTTACCTTTAAAGACTTTAATTCTTAGTTGTTATGTTTTTGAATACCGAGAACATGTAAAATTTCTCGGAGTTTTTCTTGAACATCATTTAGAGAATGATATGCGATTTTATTGAATCTTTTCGTGAATTTTCTTAAATTTTGTGCGGTTTTCTTGAATTTGGGTAAATAACGGATAAACAGATATTTAAGCGGGTGTTTATGCACGTTGATATGATTGTGAGAAAATTTCAAGAACTATTAGTATTTTAAGAAAAATTTATTGTTGATTACCTTTCCAAGTAAAACTCAAATTGTATCACACCATGTTTGCCTCGTATGGCCATTTTTTTTATTTATGGTAATACTATTTGTACTTATATCAATGGGCTATGTAGATTATGGAATAGATTTCTCAGATTATTTCTCCATGATTCCGAAATGAACGAAAATATTGACCTTATTTATGTTAGATTGAATAAAACCCAACTTAACAAATTGGCTTTCTATTTGATTAAAATACTCATGTTTAAGCGTATTCATTTCGGTTTTATAAATACTATTATCAATTTAACAATATACGTGTCAACTTACAAAATAAGGGAGGTGACCTAAATTACCCTTCTATATTACTCTTAGAGAGTTAAAAATTATAGTTGTACTGGACTCAAGCCTTGAAAATCTCTTGCTGCCTCTATGAAATCTGTTCCTGACTCTATGAAATTTAACTCATCGTTTCTCGTCTTTAAGTTTCGTTAAATCACAAGATCGTTAAATCACTCTACTGTTTTTATGTATTTATTATTTGGTTTGTCTTGAGATTATTATCAGGGCTTAAATTGGGCGGGAGCCCGGCTCTGGCACTTCTTCATTTTTGGCGATTATTTAAATATTAGCCGGAGCCCCTCCAGGGTCATGAATTGACAAAAAAGGTCATGAATGTCATGAAAAAGTAATGAATTTGTGAGTGGGGCCATAAATTTTGTTGTCCAGAAAAATGAACATAAACAATTGATATGATTTATCGATTCTTTTGCAGCCATTCAATTTTTTAATCGATTTATCATAATATTAGGGCTCCTTCACTTTTTTTTTGTTAGAAATTAAGCCCTGATTATTATTAAAAAACTGTCATTGACTTTTATTTAGGCATATCGGACTTTTCAGACTGATTTTCAGTCTTTTTTTCAATATTACATTGTCGGTATATAATATTATATAATGCTTTTGTACTACCATGCATCTTTATTCTTACTTAATTGGCTCTTAAAATGCAAATGAATCTAGTATTATTATAGACAAAATGTATTTATTGGATTTGATTCGGTCTTTTTCGTTAAAGCTTATCAAATAAAGAGATAAGAAACAAGGAATTACATAATACATAATAAAGAGAGAGATTATTGAGGGATTTGTGTGCTTTGTTATGCAGAGAAAACAAGAAAGAGCTGAGTGATATTCGGTATCTTAAGTTCGCAATTACGTATAGATAAGTATCCCAATTACAGTTTCGGTCGGCATAATAGTTAGCTACATCTTGCTGCTTTTGATCTCATTTAGCTAATTAAAATCAGTAGCTAGCTAATAGCTAAACATTCTTTGGCTAACTTAACAGTTAATCCCATTTGGTTAAGAAAACAAAATTCTGGCTAAAACATAATTTCGAATTTCCTCAAAATCAAAAGGTATGTTAGATAGGAGGAAGTGTTGCTAAATTTTATTTTTATGTTCATATTTGGAAATATTTCAAAATATATCTCGAATTATTCAAATTTTCCTATCAATTATTAAAAAATTTATCTGCGAAACCTATTTTGCATTTTAATAGTATACATTAACATTTATTCAAAATTGGTTTAAATAATATCAAATATATTATTTATAACTATTAATAATCTAATTATTTAGATATATTACCAGTTATCCAAACGCTTATTTTCATATTAAATAAAACCAAAATTTTCCAAATCCAGTGGGAGTCAACTCTAAACGAGTCATCTTTGGAAAGCTAACTATTTCAAAAAACTCACTGAAACTCATACACCTCAAATATAAATAAATATGTAAGGCAGAAGCATCAAAAAATAACCGCACCAATGTTCCAATAGTTGTTACCAACTAATGGATCACTGATAGTTTTTAAAAGCTGAGTGGGATGGGTTCGATCGAGTCTGAGTGGGATTGGCTAAGCAAAATCTGTATGAAAACGTAAGCTACTAACACAACAAAACAGCTCCGGTACACTCAAAAAACTTGAAAATGCATTCTCCCTTTCAAAGTTATAACTTTCCACGTTAGCTGAAGTAGTGTCAAAATGCGCGAGGCATGCTTTCATAGAAAACTTTGAGTACCTTGTTTTGGGTGAACCCTGAGCTGAATATTCAAGTCTACTTGTTGCACGTAAGTCAAGCCTATTAATTGCATGCCTATTACATATAAGCATGATCATTCACTATCCTTGTGATAATCGTGTGTGCGGCTTCCATCATAAGTAAATGCATTGGCGTACGCAGGGGGTGTTGATGGGGGTTGTAACCCCCATTGCAATGAAATTTTGTATATTTAACATAGGAATATGTGAATTAAAGCTCTGTAATTCCCATTAAGCCTATAACCCCCTTATGAACTTTCTGCTTATGCCTATGATTAAATGAGTAGCATTTTATATAGTAGGCACTATTATAAAGTCGTCTCTAGCGACAGCACTTTCATTTTATGACGTAAATATGCGTTGGTTATTTAAATTTCTATTGCAAATGTGGTCCATATATACACAAGCCTCTTCAATGTAAAGGCTCTTAACGTGAATTGCTTTAACATGAACTGTTTCCTGGATTTCCATCAAATTAATGTAAATAGTAATCGGATTCTTTCCTTTCTGGATAACATGAACCACTTTTAACATTAATAAACTTGTGGTGTTCACTTTTAATAAGGTTCGAAGATGTTAGTGCATATATTAATATTCCATTCACATAATATTTTTATATATGGAAATATCGCGATATTTTTTCAAACACATCATTTTTCAATTTGCTTCCATTTCTATGTGTTTTTCCGTCATCAGTACATATGTCAGATTCATTAAAATCAGACGACTTACATTCCCTGTTCTCTGTTAATATTGTCTACTTGTTTGTTGTTGCCTAACCTTATTGTCTGCTTGTTTGTTGTTGCCTAACCTTATTGTCTGCTTGCTTGTTGTTGCCTAGCTTTATCGTCTGCTTGGTCCGCTCTCCCATATTTTAGTTTCTGTTTTGAACAGAAAGAAGTCCCTTGATGAATCTACATGTGATTGATTGAAATGTGTTTTATTATCTCATATACAACATAACGTATAATTAAAGTTTCAAAATTTGTTATTAAACCAATAGAATAGAAAACTCATTCTCCAATTCTCCTCCAATCACTCTCTACCGTTAAGTTGGAAATATATCTACGCAACGTTTCCGTTACTATAATTTGAAATTAATGTTGCGTGAAAGCCACTTGGGTACTTTGTTGGAAATCGATTAACGCAAGGATAATGCTTCTACCACCCTTATACAAATTTAACATCGGAATTCGTCTTTGCACAAACCGCTTAATATCGTGGAGCAGTGCTCTTTTAAGCGAATGTGGCTATGAAATTCGGTAACCCATGGAGTGTGATGTCGTGCACCCTTAACCCAATGCAGTTTAACAGATTTAATATCGTTAGCCGTTGAAGATGCGCAAGAAGGGTGGCTGTTTATATCAGAGCACTTTCGGCTTGGCATCAGCGCGGATTTGCTTCGAAAATAAAAGAAAAAATTAATTACGGAAAACGGTTTTAACACAAAAGAAAATCAATGATGCTTGATAATATTTTCTTGGTAGAAAAATAATCCAATACTCTAAGTTGTGCGCTGGAACCGCCCATCGATGAAGTTCTCTCTATCTATTTATCTATTTCTTTCTAAAACACAAAAATGTGCATTCACACAAAGATAATAGGAATAAGGAGCAAAATTTGTGAATTGTGTAGTTCATGGAAATGGGTGAGGAGGGCACCAATTTTTTTTTGAACAAAACTATCTCGATAATCAAATTAAACCCAATTTGAGAATAAGATAGATAAAAACATATGCGACTGACACCATAAAATCATCCTCGAAATTTGATTATTTTTCCCCTCCTCAAACAATCGAAAAAAAATTGTAGAAAGTTTAGAATTCTAATCTTTTTTTTTACGCATTAACAAATCAATCTTGCAATGGACAAATTGTGCAGTTATCAGGCAGTACCGTTGTTACGGGTGAGACAACTGGACCAAGGCCCACGGCCCCAACCCAAACAGAGGCCCAAATTGGCAAAGTTCGTTTGTTATCAGATCCCGATAAATCGAGGTGAACTCTATTCGCCAGACAAGAAAGGTGCTCTCTCGCATTAATAAGAAACCTTAGGAACCAGGTGCGCAACCACGGGAGGGCTGAGGGGATTCAAGTCCCCAGAAGTCAGTTAAGGGGCCCTTTCAGACTTCCAATTTGAAATTTCAATGCACGAACCAACGAAATATTTCTGGACATCCCGTAACGTAGAGATTTCGCATGAAATTTTAAGAAAAGGTAGAGGGAGAAATATGATATTTACTAAAGTTACTAAAATTGCAAAAAGTATAATTAAACTTTATGAAAATTTTGTAATAAACGGTTTTTTAATGTGTGATAAGTGAACTCGGGGGGAAAAGTGTAATACACCCTTCTAACAACCAGCAAGCCCTCCCCAATAGAAAATCCTGGCTGCGGCTCTGCTAGGAGCCTATTGGATAGAGACTATTTCCTTTTCGCTAACTGCAAAAATCTTGTCCACAATGGCGACTGGGTAACTGGATTTGTTGAGTCCTGTTTATTACATATAAAGTTTTACCTCCCGTAAGGAACACCTCTGTTTTAGGGGCGATTCTTCTAGTCCCCCGTATGTGTACGTATTAAGACATGTACCTCTGAAGAAGGGACACCTCTGTTTAAAGATCAAAATGTCTAGTCCCGTGGATGTCCCTTATTGGGAGAAAACATTGTGGGCTATATTATATTTTTATTATTGCAAAAATTTGATAATTCAATAATCAGTGGAAAAGGGCGCGGAAAACTGATCGGACTCTAACGAAAAATAGCCAGGAGGTGCAAAACTTAAAAATCAATATAGACCTATTACTAGAGACTTACATTATTAAGTGCGAATTTAATATTCGTGAAAGGGGTTGTGCTTCTGTGCCCCTCCTGGATCTGCCCTTTGGCCCTGGGCCCCCAAGTAGGTTAAGGCGACCAGGTCCTTTCCTTGTTTGTTGGCCGCCCAGGTGCAAAAATAATATCGCCGTCCTTAAGTGGCAGATTGAGGAAATTACTTTCATCTTCTTTCCTTTTTTTTTTAAGTACTTTGGAAAAAAAATACGCAAATTTTTCACTCCTAATTTTTAAATGTTAAGATGAATTCTCACATAGTTACAATACCTGTTCTGGGTTGTTGGCCGCCATCTTGCCATAGATATTTCGCACCTCCCCCATAACCTCCATCCTTTTTGTTCATAAGTGAATAAAATATTCTAGATTCCTAAACCAACTCATCGAATGAGTCAGCCACTATATTTTTATGACCGTTCTATTGAATTAGCAAAGGCGAAAATTAATTTGAGAAGAAAATCTTTATTTTAATTCTTAACAAAACTTTTTTGCTATAGAAGTACATAATCAAATACTGTCGCCCTAGAAATTGGCCGCCTGCGTGCACGCACGCACCGCACACCCGATAGAACTAGCACTGCATAGTTATTTAAACTATTAATTTTATGCAGAATAATACATAGTGCACCATAACAAATAAATTTTTAACTCCCAACTCCAGCCACACTCCCTCTTTCAATATTTGCAAAGAGAATTATTATGCATGCAATACAAAAAGCATCTGAAATTTGATATTTTGCGCAAGCTTAGACGTTGTCCTATTCACGTACAATTTATGTCAACACAGATTTATTATATTGATTCCGTAAACTTTCATTCATTTTAAAAAACTTATATACATTCTGTATTTGTGCACATTTGCACAACAGAACATCTTTTTCAATAATGTCGAATTTGGTAAATTTTATTTTGACCTCTCAGTGTTCTTTTGAGCTTCTCTCTACAACAGATACCGTCCTGGACATCTGTTTTGCCGTCCTACTTAGAAATCGCGAGCTGTCACCCTTAAGAATTTGGTGTTTGCATTTATATCCATATTATATCCAGTATATCCATATTATATCCATTTATATCCAGTGTTTACATTAATATCCATAGAGGGTCTGACTGAGCCACCGGGCCAATGCGCCCTCATGGGCAATAAGACTCAGGCTCTTCGAAAATCAGAAATATGCGACCTTTGAGAGGACGTAGTCTGCCTCTGCTTGAGACCCCACATAATATTTTAATTGTTACGCGCCTGTATACAATTGGAGCTTCTTGAATGCTGGATTTTTAGATTATAACTATGCGACTCCACCAGCATGAAAAGATTCCTCACCCTTACTTTATGCAAATGTAAAAAAAAAAAAAGGTTTTTCTTATGTCTGCTCATAAACATTTTTCCCCTTTTCATTCGAAGTTTTCAAAAAAGGGAACTTCCTTCTTCATTTGCAGAAAAAAAAATCCCCACGACAAGAATCGTACTTCTCTGTGAATGTTCTGTTGTCCTGAGGACAACATATGTGTTGAGCACCATGCCACACACACTGTTGTGAAAACAATCCACAACACGCACACTGTTTCACTATTTTATACAACAGTATTGTGGCCAAATATGCAACAGTTGTGTAGGAGGTTAAAGCAACAGTTCTGTCATGTATTATGCAGCAGTTGTGTCAGAAATTAAAGCAACAGTTCTGTTGTGTATTAAGGGACAGTCCTACAGATATTATGCATCAGTTGTGTTGATAGTTTTGCAAGTCATATCAAGTATTTAGCAATAGTTGTGTTTATACTTTTGCAACAGCATTTTTGAGTAATTATTATTATAATATATAATTATATTATATTAATAACCAGTACAAATACCTGATTATTTATGTTGCAGATTTTTGAAGTGTTATAATTATATGTAGAAAGTTTCATAGATATTATTATGCAGCAGTTCTATTGAATTATTTAAATAATAAAGAAATTAAATTCTTAAGTTAATTTTTAAATCCTTAATGTTTCAGATATCATCCTACATTAGAAATTCTAATGTGGGAAAAGAACTGTGTTTTAAGATTTTAAAACTCATTTAGAACTTTAATTTTTTATTTGCATACACATCTGGTGCAATCATTCTCAGGAGCGGTTATGAACAATTTAAAAGCTATGTATTATGGAAGGATTCTGGAATCCATACATTATACAT
>QLNU02014176.1:36997400-37035429 GCA_006491805.2 Dysdera silvatica | reverse complement strand
TTCCCCCATTTGGGTGTTTCCATGTCCATTTTCTTTGCGGTTTCTTCTTAAAAAATGAATTCATGATGCTAAGATTTTCAGCTTCTGCAAATTCGATGAGTTGATCGCCACGTTCATTCCTTTCCCCATATCCGTATTTACCAACCGATGTCTCTCCTTGTTCCTGTTGTCCAATTCTTGCATTGAAATCCCCCATGATGAGCTTGATATGTTGTTTCCCTTTGGTGTGTAACTCTTTGATTTCTTCATAAAATTCTTCAACCTCTTCGTCGGTATGGCTTGATGTTGGTGCATATACCTGTACTATTTGAAGTTGGTATCGCTGGGTTAGTTGAACAACGAGCCTCGCTGCTCGATCTGACGTGCTTTCGACTTCAAGAAGGTAGTCTTTAATTCTTTTGTTGATTAAGAAGCCAACACCACTTGTTCTTCCAGTTTCCGTTCCTCTATAATAAAACAAATGTCCACTTTTAAGTTCCACCAACTCTTCACCTTTTCTTCTAACTTCACTGAGTCCTACAATGTCCCATTTGATCTTGTCAAGTTCTTCTTCCAATTCCTGAAGTTTTGCTTCAGAAGCAAGGGATCGTCCATTAAACGTAGCCAAGGTCAATAACAAACGGCAGCCTGGGCCATTCCAGTGATTCTTAGCACCCCCTGCTTTCATGCCACACTGACCGCTGCCTTGATCAGGAGCACTCCAGCACCTGGAGACTAGGGGCCATGGTTTCTGGTGTGTCAACATAATGGAGGAATTAGCCATAATTTCACCACGCTGGCTAGACGGGTTGGTGAATTAGCCCTCCCCTTCCGCCTTTCTATCCGTGTAGCAAATATTAATTTGCCACATAAATAGAAAGCTCAGCCTGCACCACTTGAAGGCGGGGTAGGACACTAGGTTACTGGCCTGGCCGGTTCCACACATCGTCACATACGTTCAGCGTGTGGGTCTCCTTCCAGTTAGATACCAGCAACCCTTTTGCAGGCCATATATATATATATATATATATATATATATATATATATATATATATATATATCAGATTCAAAGCGAGCACTGACGTCATTTTTGTATGAAACAATTTGTATTTTTTCATGAGCTAGCGGGCCGCATAAAACATGTCCGTAGATTGAAGACCCCTGACTTAAAGTATCTTCTAGATAGTTTTTAGTTTCTTTTACGTTCCATAGATGGCGTTTATATCTGGCAAAGTTTTGTTGCTAAAAATAGGCGCACATTTCAGGAAGAAGAAAATAACACACGCGTGTTGCTAAAAGCACTCTTCCATCCCGAAAGAGACCTGTGGAGCACTTCCGTACTTACGTTCACTGTTGTCACATCATTTAGAAAAGTTACCGGTAAGTCCAATACTTATATCTATCTTTCGCTTACAATGTACGTATTTCATAAAGTAAATTTTGAAAAATCCGCACATGTTGTCTCGTCCCATCATCGATATTCGTTCAATTTCATGGGCGCCCATGTAGTGTGGGGGGCGGGGTCTGTATCCCCCCCGGCCGTTGTTTAAAAATCTGATTGGTCGGATTCTGCTATGCATTTACTTTCAAAAGTTTTACAGTCACATTTTAAAATAAGGTACTTTTTAGCCTGTTAGTAGTATCAATTATTTTTGTAATATTTTAATATACTGTACATTTACTAAAATGTTTGACAGCCTTGAAGAAGGTTGCAGTTTTTCTCAGCCCCCCTCCCCCCCAGAATTACTCAAGTGGACACCACTGTTCAAATTTTTAAAGTAATATTTAAATTGTACATTATTCCTCCTTTTTCTTTAACTTTTAATATTGAGGGTTTCATGTTATGTTGTCTTTTTATGTTGATAGTATCGAGTTGGTGTCAACATATAAGAAAATTATCCTGAAAAGTTTTTTATACAGACACAGTTAAAAAATATAAACATGAAAAATATAAACCAACAGGCATATCTAATTTCAACGACCGTCTTTTACATGTAATAAATGCAGTTATAGTTTAACATTTCCTAAACATATTTCAAGCAATGCTTTTTGTAGAATGTGTTATAATAAGTTTAAGGTGTTAAGGTTTATAAGTGAAAGGTCTCTTTTGGATTTGTAATTTTTTTGGAATAAAAAGAAAATTTGTAAAAATGTATCGTTCATATATGATTCATTATAAATATGTTTTAGTATCCTTATGTAAATTTTTAATAAAGATATAAAGAATGTTAAAATATTAATAAAGTTATAAAGAATGTTAAAATATTAATACAGTTATAAAGAATGTTAAAATATTAATAAAGTTATAAAGAATGTTAAAATATTAATAAAGTTGCTTCAATTGAATTGTACCAATATTCGAAGAGCTTAACTTAATACTTCGGAATTACTTAATACTCAAAGTTTAACTTAATACTTCACTTTATAGTGAATAAAATATGTATCGTGCAATAAATTATTTCTTTAAGTGCTAGTGACAAGAGCTTTCAAATTCTTTCAACTGGATCATTTGTAGATTTCGCCTGATCAGCCATCCTAAAAATAGTGTCATCCACCGTGGGTAGCTGCTTTTTGACACATACCTAATTTTAGTTGGTATTTATGTAAACCGCCTTCTGACATTTCTCCACATCTGTAAAACACAGATGACTTTGTTTTAGAATTTCATATTCCTGTACTAAGTCATTCCCTCCCCACTGAAATTTTCAAAATACCGATTCTTTCAATGTCTAAGTTAGTATATTAAATGCTATTGATATCATATTAAATTACATTAAAGCTATCATTTCAACTTTAATGCTTCCATTTTATTATTACCGTATGTTTCAAAATTTTAACTTTTTTTTTTCTATAGCATGTGACTGCATAGAAATTAAGTACATATAAGGACTGATACGATAGACAAATTAAATAACTTAAACATATATCGTTCTAGATATAAATAAGTAAGAAATATGTGAAAATAATCATGTGTCCTGAAATTGATCTTAATTTGCAATGCCTGAAATGTTTATATGCCTTTGAAGTGCAGTAACTTTGAAAAGCATCTGTTTTTGAAAAAGGAGGTGGGTGGGTTTTTCACTCCTTAACTTTTCAATTTAAAAATGGGAAATTAATTTAAATAAGAATATTTTTGTAATGTGTGCTCTTTCCTAACTATAGTTTTCCAGTTAACCTACTACTAATTATAAATAATTTCAAAACAGCAGTATATTAAGAAAAAGGAATATGTTATAAATAAACATAATTAGATGGATAGACAGACGTATAAAGATATCTGTACTGGCCAGCAGCCTAACACATACTAAGGACTGAGGATAATGCGGGGCAAGGGGACTAGTTCCCAGGACCCCAAGATCTTAAGAGGGTTCTGTGGGGAACTTTAATGGCTTAGCAAACATAATTGGTTGTGGGGCTTGATCTTCTAAACTGCCTTGTGGCCTGTAAATCCTCTCTCAGTCCTGCATATGCTAATAATGTAGAATTCCAAAACGTTTAAATAACTGTTGCTAAGTATAACAAATCTACTCATCCATTTTTAAAGGGCCAGTTGTCATACGATCATTGAGGTTAAGCAATGTGGAGCATAGCCAATTTTCATAGAATGACCACTCTGAGCTGACTATATACTGTAGGCTGGAATGATATCAATCATTTAATATGATGGCCCCTGGTAAATGATTGACAACTATTCGTTATTATCTGTCAGTACTGAATAGAACGATCAAAGGACCAAGCGGCTCATGTTAAAAAAATATAAGAAATTTTGATTACAATGTTTAATTCTGACAGGTAATCTCACCTATTGCAGTAATTTGATACTGAAGCTGATCCATTCGGAAATTTTTGACTACCTACCAAGTCCTCATGTACTCTTAATAGCACCATAGCTAGATGTTCTTGCATCCTTGGCAGAACCATCCAGATTTTGCCTCTATCCAAAAACATATTCTTCCCCGCGAATTATTTCAGTCGATTTTACGTCCCACTATGCCTGCGTCTCTGGCATAGACCCTCCATGCCACCCCTTAACTACCTGATTCTTAAAACCTTAATTTAATATATACATAAACATTTATATGCATGTAAAACTTTTTAAATATGAATTGCTAACAGTGGATGATGATTATTGATGTCGAGCAAATATAATATGTGTGGTCTAAGCAACCCTTCTATTTCTTAAACGTTAATTACAATACTGAAAGTAATATTTTAAATATAATATATTGTTTAATTCATTACACAGTTTGCTTATATACACACGAAAATTTTTTATGAAATTTAATTGAATATTTATTTATGTAAGCAACTAAATTACCAAATCGTAGTGGTAACATATTTAGATCCCATGCAAAAAATCCAGGTTTGATTCCTTCAGATAATTAGCACTTATCTTTTTTATATGTGGGTCATTCTCCAGAAAGTGCAACATTTCTGTCACATGAATTTTACAGTAAAATCTTCGAAGAATAATTCATTAAAGTATATTTTTAATGTCAATAAAAATATGTCCATTTAATTTAAATCAGTCAACAATTTTTTATGACAATTTTTTTTTTTTTTGTGGGTGGGGGTTCACAGTTTGTGAATTCTCACCTCGTGGCATGTCACACACTTAGTGTGACTGCTAATGTTAAATAACTTGTTTAATTGAAAAAAATAATTGAATATTTATTATTCCTACCACACATGTCTCAAATACTAAATATTTAAGCATATTTAAAATTTTTCTATTGTGTTTTAGTATAAGTATTAATGGTGTCATACAATAAATTCTCACTTCCATTACCCAAATATAAAATAATAGTTTTCACTAATAGAAATAGATAGCAGTGCTACTAACACATGTTATTTCCCATGATACGAGTCATTCATCTTGTTTATTATAGCTATAAAGAAGTAAGTGAACTTTTGGTTTAGAAACAGTAAGATAGATTTTCTTCTGAAAAACAAAGTGTGGTTATTAAGAAATCTCACCTCTGTGTACTTCAAGTATATAAAATAATATAAAAATACCAGCTTACCTGTTTTAATAATCTTAACATGTGGAGGTGTTGATACCAAACAATAAATTTCTTCCCTTAAAAAGACATCCATTGAGCCTATTTTTGTTGAAGGTTTCTCACCTCTGTGATACTCGTAAATTCCGTTGTCATGGAGGTGAGATGCACTAATTTTAGACATTCTACAAAAATTATAAAACTACTAATTTGAGAATATACTGATATTATACATGTATTAAACACAAATTTCAAACTCCTAAAGTGTATGACTAAAATTTAAGTTATAATTTAATCCAGAAAGCTTGATTTTGGTTTCCATTTAAGTATAGATATTAGGAACTTCTTAATTTATTAGCTTACTCATGGCATAACACACATAGCAGTAGTCTTCCATGTATATTTCGAGAATGCAGTATAATAAACATTAGATAAAAATTACTCACCTTTTGTGTAATTAACATATGAATGCTTTGTTGATATTACAGTCCTATATTTGAAACACTGAAAGAAGTTTATTTCAGAATGAGAAAGAAAAAAAAAATAGTCCTGAAATGAGTAGGCAGTGTATTAAAAATAAAAGGAAGAATAACCCAACTAGTAGTAATCAAACGAGGTGGAAAAATGAAAAGAAAAAAGAATGCATGAGAAAATTGCATGAATCAATTAGGAATGATCCACAAAAATATGAGGAACAGAAACGCAAGGAGAGAGAAAGATGTTATGTGAGGAAAGAGGCTGGTAAAATTAAAGGAATACATGAAATAAGTAACCAAGACCAAAGGAATATTAGAAAAGATGGAGAGAAAGAAGCAAAAAATATTATCTTAAGAAGAAGTGTAATGAAAAACATGAAGCTGTATTAGAAGATAATGTGTTCTTATTATGGCATCGATGTACTAAAGCTGTCCATTAATTATAGCAGAACCATAAAAAATCGAAAGAACAAAAAAAAATCAAACTTGTCTACTCTGACACTTCTTTTAGTGAAACAAGTGATGAGGACTGTTTTGGCTCTATTATAGAAACTTCGAAGATGGAAAAAATACCAACAAAATTAAGCCTAAATGCCTACATTGTTGTGAAGTGTGCCACAGAAAAGTCATTCAAGCATTTTGTTGCACTTGTTCTGTCATGTGACCAGTAGCATAGCTAAGGGGGGCAGCTTCTTCAGATGCCACAATTAGGAGGCAGCAATTAGCCTTTAAAAAACAAAATTTATTTGTTTTGTTACCCCATTGGGTGGGGTGGGGGCAATGACAGTCATTCGCCCCGGGTGGCAAAATATCTAGCTACGCCACTGCATATGACAGTTCTGATGAGTACATTGTTAAATTCATGAAAAGGTGTACAGCTAATAAATTTGTATTTCCTAAAATGGATGACATTGCTAAATGCAGTTGATACTGTGAGTGTATTGAGTCAGCCTATAATGAATAAACGTGAACAATACTTTTTCAATGATTATGTGAATAAATTTGACAATTTATGTTATACTCATATAATTTTTTAAGATTTCATTTCTTCCTCTATTTCATTTTATGGGCTGAATGAATGTTTACAGTTTATTATATGGTAGTGACTATTTATTTTCTCTTGTATTGTATCGCCTCCATGACTGAAAACTCACCTCCATGAATAAGGTTGTATGTTTTTATTTATGAGTAAAATAATTGAAATTTAGTGGGGCCATTGTTCGTGGTTACTTCTAGTAAGTAGCAATTTCATATAAAAATGAAAAAAAAAGAAAGAAAGAAAATTTAAGGTTTTGAAATCAGAAAATATTTGGGTTCAAATGTTATACTTTCCGGAGAATGACCCATATATATATATATCATCAACGACCATTTTCAATCCACCTCAAGATCACAGTCTTTCTGTTATCGCACATACACATAGTATGGTGAAAGAAACGCAAAGTAGTCAGTCTTAAGCTCACCATTTTGGCAAGGTGATGGCCTTTAGTTTAAAGAAGGTTCTGTATTTCGCTCACCATGGCTGAATTTCTATACTAAGGCAGGAATCGTTGTCATTCCATTACAGAGTAACCACTACTGAGGCTGCTTCAAAGTAGTGTTCTGCTGAAAACCGGTATTCTTGGCACAGGATGGCTGTGGGACATATATATATAAAAAAAATATTGATATACAGTCCATGGATTTATTCCTTAGGTGAAAAAGAATTTCCGCATTCCTTGAATTTCAGATTTCCCCGAAAACTAGTGCCTAGCATAAAATGACCTAAACTGTCCTTGTACTATGAAGTACACAAACAATACTTTTTCAAAGTACATCTAAGACATTGGCAAATTTAAGAAATCTCTGTCCCTGGGCACATGGTATGTGTAGCTGCATTGCGTGTATAGCTTCTTAACCTGCTTTTTTCCTTCTTAACCTGTATATCTTCTCCTTCCCTTTTTATTTTATTTTTTACTAAAAACAAAAAATACTTTAGACATAAAATTACATATATTACACGTAATTTTCTATATATGGGAATTGTAAATAAAGTAGTGGCAACATAGCTTCTACACAAGTTTTATTTTAAATTAAAATCAAAATTTGCATTACGTCTCTTCAGTATGATCACCAATGAAGTCTTATGCCATTTGCCAAATGTCGGGAAGCCATTGGATGCCATTAGCAAAGTAGTTTCTGTTAATCACAGCGATGGGGCATGGATGCAACGTCAGAAAATTAGATGCCTCTGAAGGGTTCCTTCAACTGAGGAAACATGTCAAAGTCATAACGACTTGTGTCAGGCGAATATAGAGGGTATTCCAAGACCTTCCTATCACAATCTTTATCTGATGATCGGAAATGGACAAGCAACCTGTGCTGGGTAAATCAGCTGTTTTGTTCCAATGCCCTCGAAGTGGTTTGACCCATCATACAACTATCCTGTACGCTAATGCATTGTTGCCACAGCCTCCACGTAATCTGTGCTGACATTCTTGCACACTTTTGTCATGAGCCACCTTGATTTTAATACACTATCCCTGATCTCCTTTTGTAAATATGCTTTATAGCAGTACGAACAACACTCTCCATTTCAATCCTGCACAGCAAGTACCCTTCTGACTGGATTGACTGATTTACGCCCTCTTCATATCATCACCAGTGTCACCTAATGGTGTCCATATCATGTTTGTGCATATGCGAACTTCTGCGATTTTACCTCGTACGTTGCAGCTACTTTATTTACAACTCTCATATGAAGGTGATTTTTCATTGAAAGGTGGTCATTTTTCATAGTTATTCAAACTAATATTCTATCTAATTTTAAATACTAACCAGTAGTGTGTAGTAATGATTATTTTTGGTCTCGCAGCCATAGGCATAGAGTTATTGGGGCCCGAGCCCCCCAATAATCTGAAATAAATTGCGATTTTACATATACTGTAATGTATAAACGTACATAAAATGTGCTTGGGCCTCCGCCAATAATTTTGAAAACTCCACGTTGATGCACTCAGCTACCTTCTCTAATGGGTGTTGCCTTGTTTGCTTGTTCTCAAGAGATCCTATGGTAGTACAGTGGTAATGCATTCACCTGCATACTGTTATCCCGGGTTTGACTCCTGACAATTAAAAAAAAAAGAATGCTTATTGGCTATCTGCCCACCATAGTCCATGAGTTGGTTCCCTAGGCCTTAAAACGCTTGGATCCCTTTGAAAACCGTAGGTCCCAGCACAACATGGTCCTTGCACCATAAATCACAATCAAAAGCCTATTTTCAATAATCCACCTCTGATCTAGAATAATCATAATAGTAATTAAAGATGTTATTGAATGTTTATTATTATTAAGAGATTCCTTATATCCAAGTTTTTGAAATTTTTCATTGAAGAAACTTCTTTTCATTTTTAGTGACATCTTATTATGGACTAAGTGTAGAAAAAATCCATACATAGCTGAAGAAATTCTAGTTATTATTTATAACAAGAGGCAATAGGATGGAGTATCTAATTTACCTTTAGAAAGATGGCGTGGAATCAGTGGAATCGGCCACAACCAGAGGATGCTTCTGATAGTGCATCCTTTCCATGGAGTGCACGTCGATTGGACAGTGTCGATGAATCTGCTAGTCGTGTACTTACATATAGTGATATTATTGCTGCTCAGTCACAGGATTATGTTGACGAACGAGAACTCGAATTTCGACAAACTATACAATACTTAGCTGGTAAGTGATTTTTATAAATTCTTTTAAAATCTTAAAAGCAATAGTTACAAAACCAAATTGTATAGTTATTAATTGCCAAGCAAAGGAACGTTGAATAACCAGAATTGTAAGGATGTACAAATGTGTAACTAAGTAGTTGGTAATTTAGTATATTTCTATAAAATGATTTTTATTTTAAATAACTTATTTAGGATGGAAAGTATGTGTTTGTAGAAGATAATGGACATTGAGATATTACTGATTCACAAAGATATAACCCAACAATAAAGACATAAAATCCAAGAACAAAGCTAGAAAAACTTATATATATGTACTAATTCTTTAGGAGTACATAGAATTTAGGGCATCTATATGCCTGTTCTTGCTACCAAGCATGCAGTAGCATTGTACCAAGAATAGAAGAATATGTGTATAAACATATACAGGGTTTGACAGATCCAGCCACCTGGATCATCATTAGTAACTGGATTTGTGCTATTGGCGAGAGTAGGAAATTTGAATTATTATTCACACAAGATATTGAAAAATGGTGTTACTATGCATTTGGAATATACATTATATTTTATGTTTTGTCTTTTTGAGGTAGAGGAAAGTATTGTTCCTGTCTGACGATGTAGTTATCAGTGATATGTCAAACCCTGTATATATGTGCTCACATATATACAGGGCTCGACAGATCTTGGCGAGGCTTACACATTAACAAATTAAGCTTACCATGTTTTTGTTATTTTAAAAATTATTGTAAAATAAAAAAAAATTATTGTAAAAAGCTTACCATGGCTAAATTTTGCATTGTTGGGCACTGCTGTCTTAATGAGTAATCCAACTGCACCTGAGGCCATTGTATAAACAGAGGCTCCAAAGTAGCAAAGTTTATATATTTTCAGGGTTTGAAAACTTTTGACAAACCATACTTGTCAGACAAGACCGATACTTACTCCCTTCCCCCCCCACCCGCCCCCACACACACACTTGGAAAAATCCCTTAGAGCTCAGTAGAAAAATAATATTTATGTACCCAACTGCAAAATTTGGGTTACAGTGGCTACCAAGCAAGTTTTACCCGTGCTAAAAGGTTTTATTTAACCCCAAAAATGTAAAATCCTTGCATCACTGTGTACTAAGACATCAGATTATATCAGACCCATAAATATTTACTAGACTAAAATAGCAAGCTGTATTGAAGATACTGTTTGATACATTACAATGAATTCATTTCATTTTCAAATTCAGAGGGAAGAATGTACAAAGTCAAAATTTATAGCAATTTTTTATATATTTTAAATAAATTAATTCTTTAATCAAAACTACAGCTTCAATTCATTTATTGCATAGTGCCATTTTTTCACACCTATGCAGCAAATATGCTTTGATGTTATAAAAAATTTAATAGTTACCAACTTACCATTATTCTCATATTGGACGTTAATTTTTAATCTACAATTTAGAACATTGAATTTTATTATTGATTCGAATTCATAATCAAGGGCAGATCCAGAAGTCTTTCAAGTGAGGAGCGATTTGTTTCCGATTCCTATTTTTGGCCAAGTATCTGGTACTTTTCATTTCATGATGTAATTCTGGGGGTGGTCGCCCTCGTCACCCCCTTAGATCTACCGGTGTTCATAACTATTATAAACAATCTCCTGTTGTTAGTCCTTAATTAATTTTAGTTCACTTTATGTGAAAGTTTATATTTGTTATTCCATAGAATAAAATATGTATACCTTTTAACACTTTCATTCACTTGCCATTCATAAAAATTTGAAAAATCACTATGTAATTGTCAATAGCATCAAATTATTTTTTTCTCAAACTATTATTATATATTTCTATTATTAGAACTAATAGTAGCAACCTTGTTTCTTGTTAACGAACAGTAAAGAGAGTAGTAACAACTAGTAAAATTTCATCACTCGTCCAACATATTAAAAAAGATTCTGCAACATTTCAAGAACTACTGTTCCCTTTATCGTGTGAAGTTCGCTTGATAAAGAGAACAGTATATATCGAAATGTTACACAATTTTTTTTATAGGTTGAATCAATACAAAATTTTACTAGATACTGGAAGCCCTCAGTCATATTCTTTTGTTACAGAGAGTAATATTTCAGCTCATATTTTTCATTTATTCATCTTCTTTTTCTTTTAATATACATATCTGGATTCCAACAGGTAAATAATTTTTTTTTAATTTAAATCAATTTCAATTCTGAATTAAATATTTATGGGTACTTCATTATTATAGCCCCCCCACACACCTAAGATTCAATCGCCAAGCAACCGAGATAAATCGCCAAAATAGTAGTAAAATCTATGTGAGTATATTGTATAATAACTAAGTATTTTTCATGCAATTAGTACACTTACCTGATTCACAGGGACCAAACTGGGAGGAGACCTCCACACACACACACACACGTCATCATCGCGATTCGTGACCGTTCATATCACATTCGATGTGCTCTGCCTGAATCAGTAAAAGGCTGAATCAATATTATGTCGCAGCTTGGCGTAATCATATAGTCAGGAGCCGCTATAATAAGGAAGTACCTATTTATGATTATTTCAAACTTTCAGTAACCTATGTTATTGTTTATTAAATTTATATTATTGTTTAAATAACTTGAAAGTCCATTATTTGAAAATAATAATATATAACTCTGAAAAAGGAAGTTTTACAGAAATTTTAAATGTGTGTTTAACTGCATGTGATATTTATTGCATCCAAAAAAAACTTTGTTCACTTTCTTTGTTCACTTACATGACTGTATAAAATTTGAGTGTTGTTTAACCAAAACAGTCTTATTCATTTCATTCTTCCATGGATATGATCTCCATAATTCCTTTTGCCAAATAAAGCAACCAACCATATATCCAATAGCAGATCTTTCTTTTTTTAAAAAAAAGAAGGCGGGGTGGGGGATGAACTATGACTCCCGTTAATACCAATCTAAAGTTCCACATTTTTCAAAGTAATATTCTATTCAGCATAAACCTAATAGCGATTTTACCGGTAGGTTAAGTAGTGTGAAGCTTACGGAAGCAAATTTTTGACGACGACGAAATTTCCACAGCGAAAAATTTGCGAGGGCGGAACAACTCAACTAAATATTTTGGCCCATTGAATTACTAAATTTCTCAGAAGTATTTTCTACGTATCCAAATACGGCAAGACTTCGTCATTCGCTGCACCACCTATTTGAATCAAAATAGAAGCCAAAGCTGGAGTTATCAGTCATCGACACATTTACAGTTTCCAGTCTCAATACTGCCATACCTGTAATATAGTGGTAACGCATATCGTGCCATTAGCCCGGGCTTGACTTCCCCTAGTACCGAAGAACGGTGCTGTTTTTCTGCCCACCATAGTCCGGGGTTTGGTTTCATTGGCAGTGTAGATTCCTATTTCTCTGAAAACTGTGTTTCTGGCACAGCGTTATTATTTCTGTCCTTGCGGCCTATAAACACACACATACACAAAAGAAAAAAAGAACAATTTCAATCTCAAGTGCATTTTTCTTCACGTCAAAGTTCATGGGATGACCGAAATTTTGACTCTATTACTGAGGGATTCTGCAACCGATGTGGAATTATATACAAACAGTCTGCGAGGGGACATCCGCTTTTAAACGAAATAACCGAGTTGTCCCTACTGCCGAGGTCGTTATAACCAAACTAGACTGTATGTAGAGAGAGAGAGAGAGAACATATATATAATATAAAATGTAGCTGCTGCTAATGCAAATTGAATTGACCTGATCTGCAAAACTAACAAACATATGAATTGGAAAGTCAGCCATTTTAAACCACTATATCAATTGCAACTAACAAGCGTATGAACCGGAACTAACAAGCATATGAATTGGAACTAACAAACACATGAATTGGAACAAACAAACATATAAATTGGAAAGTCAGCCATTTAAAACCACTTGCTTGCTCTCTAATTGGGTATGTATGAACTTTTTTGAATATTCTGATTGCACATTGAAACCTACTCCCATTAAGCCGGTTTGACAAGTGTTTGTAAAGGTGTTTTACCACCATGTTAGATTTCATGTAGTAATCCACAAATCTTATTTTTAACTCGTAATCTCATTGGAAAGTGTGTCCGTACTTCACAGTAGCAAATTGTCTTGTATGTTGAAAAAGCGCAGATTGTTACGGCACAAGTGGTCGTTTTTTCGCCGAATAGCTTCAGTCTTACAACTTGCCCCTGCTTTTAAGTTTAGAATTATTTGCCGTTTAGAAAATTCGTCTCTTCCACTTCGTTGATAAGTTCTGCGACCCACGCTTCGGAAACTCGCCAGACTCAGTTATTTTTAGGATCTCCTGCAGACAGACAGGAGGAGCAAGAGTGCAACCCATCCTAATGTGCTATCTACTTGGAAAAAGCCCCGTATACATATCCCTCCATTCAGATTCACTTCCATCTACGAACCTAGTAGCGAGTCATGGCGAAGTACGCTATAAGAGCCCTTCCTTACATAGGAACAGAAACCTTTCATGACACTTGTTTTAAAGTAAAAGTCAACGCAATTTCAGTTATACAGTAAAAGTGGATATTATTAGTGTGGTAACGCGTCATCTCTCCAAACATTAGAATCTAAACAGTCCTTTAGATTCTAGTGTTAATCATAATAATTTACCAATGCTTAACTTAAGGGGCAAACATGACACCGTGTAATTAGGATTACAAGATAATTATCTTATTTGCCACGCCTTTGTGTGGTACATGGTACTAATCAGTGCCTTAGCTGAGGATGGGGCAGGGCGTGCCAGACCTGTCCAAATATATTTTGGACCCCTCCATTTCTTTAAAGTCTACACCTCTACCGCGGAGTAACATATAGATCAACGTCAGAAAGTTTATGTGTTGGCCGTGCCAAAATTTTGGTGGGCCCTAACAAGTATACCAAGCTAACTATGGCAATGGTATTAGTCATTCCTAGTAGCTTCGAAACACTGATTGTTACATTATGATTACCCTGGTTATATATATATTGCCGGTCGTTGTAGATGGTCAGTATTTGCTTGATGCGAAACTCTAATGAATAATCGCATTTTATTCTGTTATTGTTACAATTTAGTCGTTATCCAGGGGAAATAAATCACAAAGTTTCTCTCCCAAAACCTAAACGCACTCAAAGCAATTTAATTAAGCTTTGCTTTAAAAACAATCGGAACTTTTCACGACAAGTTTTAAGTCACGTAAACGTGTAATCAAACGATATTCCTATAATTCCTTGCGTTTTAGAACGCTTTGTTCCAACTAATTGTTGAAAAGGCTCAATTGATTCGTTGTTACAGAGTTCCCGGCACCTCCATTCATGCTACATGATTGTTAACACCAGCATAATTTAAATAATAATTTATATTATAATATTTTACATGATAATAATAATTTAGATAATAAATTTTTAATGCCAGAGAGCATAATTATGCTAAATCTCCATGGGGAAGTAATAAGCATAATTAGCTCCATGGTGGAGTGGAGGTGACGCGCTTATCTGTGACATAAATCCGAGTTCGATTCCAATGGTATCGTAATACTCTCTGACCAAACCGTTATGTAGTAACAGGTTAAATGTTAT
The DNA here is from genome assembly GCA_006491805.2 of Dysdera silvatica. NCBI lineage: Eukaryota > Metazoa > Arthropoda > Arachnida > Araneae > Dysderidae > Dysdera > Dysdera silvatica. The sequence continues at coordinate 37,020,667 of QLNU02014176.1, read as the reverse complement.
GTTAACAGGTTATGTTGTAACAGGTAAGATGTAACAAGTTTGACACCAATATTATTGTTCCAAAATTTTCTGAAGATCGGTATTTCTTTCTGAAGGGTAAATATGGGACCAGGGATCACAGTATGGGTTGTGATACAGCATATAAAACCAATGTTATTTATTTAATAAATATATCACACTTGCATTAGATATTTAGTAATTGAAGTGTTGGAAAATTTTGCTTTTCAAAATTTTCCTCATAACCCACGTCACTAGTCATAACACTTGAGTAGTTTTTCTTTTGAGGTATAGCCTAAGCTTGAAGGATAGCACAAAGAAGGGAAGTGGGGGATTAATTTAGAATAATTTAAAATATTAGCGTGAGACAGCGAAACAAAGAAATATTAAAAGGTGATTTTTATATATGTGTGTGCGTGTTGCGGAAATATCATCAACCAGTACTAATTCCTTAGCAGTAGGATGTTTAAATGGCTATTGGTGTTTTCAATTTTTGGCACTCGTTTTCCGGCAAATTCGCTACCTCGGCATTTATATTCCATGCGTTTCAATTTAGCCTCTGAAAGCTGACAGATGATTGTAGTTTAAACGATGACTAAACAGTTTTTTACGTTATTGCTTTGTCTATCAATTAAATATATTCGCTCTAAAGTTTGCGTTAAGCGTTTGACAGATTCCAAAGTGAAATATATATATGTGTGTGTGTGTGTATATATATATATACATGCACAGTGCTACTTCCCAATAAAGGACGCCCACGAGACCGGACATTTTGTCCCTTAAATTGACGTGCCCCCTTCATTGGCGGTGTCTATATTGATACATACTACATATATTAAGGGCCAGAGGAATCATTCCTTAAATAGAGGTGTCCCTTACGGGAGATAAACACTGTATATATGCTTCTTGTCGACTCTCTCTCTCTTTGAATATGGTGAAAACAAATTTAATAATGATTTTTTCCAACTTGCGTTTCTGTCTCTAAATAGTGTTTAGAGAGACAGATATTTTTTCGAAATATTTCACGCATGTACGCAATGCCATATATTATTGCAATGTAAGTTATGTATAGTCCATTCACCAAAAGAAGTTCGATGGTACCGTTAGAAAATAACGGGAGCTGACGTCACAAACGGCCTAGCCGATTACAGCAAAGGGAAGGACGTCAGCTCCTCCCCTCCTGAACTGGTTTTTGGCGCAGACAAACGTTCACTAAAAAACAGTTCTGAAATGACACCCTTCCCTCTGCTGGAATCGGCTATGCCCTTTGTGACGTCAGCTCCCCTTATTTTCTAACGGCACCATCGGACAATTCCCCGTGAACGAACTATAGATAAGGATGAGTTTATGTATTTAACTTGAATATTCACAAAAGTGGGCAATATTCCAACATAATTATACACATTGGTGTGGTTTGCCCCGAGGTCCCGGGGAGGTTCATTAGCCCCACCCCATGTTTCACATATACACTGGTGTGCAAAAATTAAGGACGAGATGGAAAAAGTTAAATAACAGTGTAACGAACAGATAGAACCGACTAAAAGACCAATCAGGAGACTGCCTAGGGTCCTACACGGTAGGGCATTTGCGTATACGCATCATGATGTAATGTGGGCGTGTGGGTAGGGTATAAAGTGCAAGGGCGGTGTTCGCGCAGCATTTCAGTGGAAGCAATTACGCAGTGTGCATTGGTTTGAACGACAGCGAGTTGCTGTAACAGTGCAAGATGTCCAAATGACAGTCCTGTAGACAACGTCTGAATGACATAACTCGAGGTCGAATCATTGGAAAGTTGGAAGAAGGTCAAAGTGTGACGAGTGTAGCCGAGGAGTTCGTAATCGCACACAGCATCGTGTCACGAGCATGGACGGCATTTCGAACGACAGGAACAGCTGTCCGAAGGTTTAGTGGTGATTGTCCACGAGCAACCACGGCAAGGGAGGATCGGTATCTTGTTCTACAGGCGAGGAGAGATTGACGGCTGACAGCGGGTGAAATCACAAGCCACATGCCATGCACTACTGGACGGCTGTTATCTCATTTTACCATTGCTAGGAGACTGCCCACAGGCGGTTTATTCGCTCAGCAACTAGGACAGTATGTGCCAATGACGCCTATCCATCCTGGACAGCGTTTTCTCTTGTGCCAGAAACACAAGGAATGGGGAGTTCAGCATTGTAGTCGAGTGCTGTTTACGGATGATAGTCGATTTAGTCTCATTAGCGATTCTGGATGTCTATACATCTAGAAAGAGCGGGAAACACGCATTCCGTTCCTCCAACATCGTCGAAAGGGACTAGTTTGAAGATTACAGAGTTCTCATTCGGGGGGGCATAATGCTTGATGGCCGTACGAAGCTCCACATTTTCCAAGGAGGTTCAGTCACTGGTGACCACTATTGTATCGAAGTTCTCCTGCCTTATGTCCATCTTTTCCGGGGTGCTGTGGGCCCTGAATTCCTCATCATGGATGACAACATTACACTTCATCGTACAGCTGCTGTCGCTGAGCTGTCAGAGAGTGAAGATATTCATCGTATGGAATGGCCCGCACGGTCTCCGGACCTGAATCTAATAGAACACGTGTGGAATGTTCTCGGGAGATGCCTGGCAGCACGTTACGATCCACCATCAACGATTCCCCAGCTGGGTTTGGCGCTACCAGAAGAATGAGCTGTGATACATCAAGAGCTCGTCGACAACCTCATACTGAGCATGAATAGACAGTGCACATCCTGCATCGCAGTCAAGGGTGATCATATCCCCTACTAAAAACTATATTTTTCTTGCCTGCCGCCTGTAACATGGACGTTTCTGTCTTCTGTCCTCCTGTGCTGAAAGACCACTTTTGAATAAAAGTCCTTCGTGTCCTTTGTTGGTCAGTATTATTTACTTTTCCATAACCTTACATCTCGACGATTTTATGGTATGCTTTGTACCCATTTGAAACACTGAGGTGTGACGCTACATGCGAAAAACTATCCCATCCTTAATTTTTGCACACTCGTGTACAATTCATTTATAATTTTCGTTTTTCCAGGGTGGACTAAGCCAACTTCAACTCTGCACTTCACCCTGCAATAATTACGGCAATGCTTATGCAGTATGACTTGCTAGAAAGCGGTATATACGTTCCTGAAGAAATTCGCGCTTTAGAAACAACAGGATTTTAGAGAAATTAGTGTTAATAACGAATTGAAAAAAGACATTTAATCAGAATAGGGTACGTATAACAAAACTTTTATTTATCAAGCTTGTACAGAATCTGTCATTGTTATTATATTTGGCAATCAATCTCCAAAAAACGTATTATCCATCACGTAGCTTTTCCAACTTACTCGCAAAAAAAACTTTGATTGGCAGTGTTTCGTTAAAGCCCGTCATCTCAGCATTGAACTGTATTTATTTCGTGGTAAAAATATCACCTTGATGGGTGGTAGAAAGAGCTCGGAAGTTTTCTGGGGACATGGATTGAGGTACTTAGTTCAAAATAGGAGATTTTTAGCGTTCATTTTGTTCTTCTTCCAGTATTTCCTAAAAACATCAAAAGCATCAACTATTCTGAAACGTTTTGCCTTATCATCAATCCTGTCTTATTTATTTAAAATTCACACCCACAGTGGTACTGTTCGTTCACGAAAAGAAGTCCGATGGTACAGTTAGAAATAACGGGAGGTGACGTCACAAACGGCCTATCCCATTACAGCAGAGGAGGAGGACTCCAATTTCAGAACTCGATTTTTTGGCGCTGACAAACGTTCACCAAAAAGCCAATTCTGAAATCGTAGTCCTCCTCTGTTGTAATTAACTTGCCCGTTTGTGACGTCACTTATTATTCTGTCATCGGACTTCTTTTCGTGAACGAACAGTAAGTTACACACACACACACAAAAAGCAACGCGTTCGCACATCGTGTCGTTAACGCGGATTCTAATGATACTTAGTAGGCTGGCTGTTTTTCAGTCCACCGTAGTCCGGGGTTTGGTTCCCTAGGACACACGTTCGGATTCCTCGGAAAAACTGTAGACCCCTGCTCAGCATGACTTTAGCTGTCCTTGCCTAACATAAAACACAATTTAAAGTTCACTTTCCGCATATAATATCCTCAATTGATTAGTCGCCTTATAGCAAAATTTATCTGTAAACTGTGCAGGGGTCAGCAATCAACCGCACGTGTGCCACAGATGGCGCGCGGGTTAAATTTTAATGGCATGCGAAGTGATTTAAAAGTAGAAACAAAGTTTTAAACAATGATTAACCTGTCGTTCACATTTTCGCCGAAAGGCGACGTTAGTTAGCCAAAATTCAGCTGGAAAACTGCTGAGCAATTCGCCGAAAACTTCAAATAAAATTGAAAAGGTGATGGATATTCGTAATAGACTCCATGTTACCAATGTAAACCATATGGTGAACGTATCAATGGGCAAGAGAGAAAAGAATTTGTTTTTAAGACTGCATATCATGCACGGTGTACGCGCTGGCAACAAAGAATCCAATCAAAGTAAGAAAACAATTAAATGACGGTACTGTTTCTGACCAAAAATTCTTGTAAACTTAAAAACAACTTTTCTAATTCAGCTGCAACTTTTAGGTGCAAGTTGGCCAAAAAACTACAAAAATCTGTCTGGCACCTTATTTCCTGGTTCTGAATATAGTTGTTAAAATTCAAAAGAAATGTCTTATTTGTTTTGAAGTAGCACCCCCTCCCTGTCTTTCCTGTTTAAATGTCGGTTGAAGAGAAATGTTGCTAAATATTGATGGTAAAAGTGCACAAAACAGTGAATTTGTAGTAGGACTGGCTGACCTCTTGAACGAAGGTTAATTCTATTCTATTCAAAACATGCTCTTTTCATCCTTGTCTCAACTTCCCCACTAACACTTACGTCTTCTCTTTCCACCATCACCACATGTTGTGTGACAGGGTATGTAAAATGCTAGTGTTATAAGTAACTAACACTGTCAAAATGTGAGGTGTTACAATGCAAAAGAATTATATTCTCTCTCTCTCTCACACACACACACACAAAAAAAAAGCCTCTTTACTAACGAATTCGTATCCATGCAGTAAAAGGTCACGCCATGTGAGTTTCGTATTGTTTGTTTGTTTGTTTGGCTTTTTTATGGCGCAAGAGCATCTGGGCTATACTGCGCCAATGGTTAAACTGTTATCAGTTGTACACCAAATGTATAAAAGCATTTTCAAGAAAGGGAATGCGTTGAATGGGTTAGTGACGTAACAAAAGATATACTTAATTTGCACATATACTTACACTGAATAAAATAAACATTCGCGGTTTGGGAGGTGTAAGCTGGCATGTGAATTAGAGTGAAACACACATTAATTCGACACAACACCTCTAAAATATTGCCGACACCTGGTATGTGTATCTCTAGGCGTATGTATCTATTGCAGCTGCCTATTTACGATAAATAAACATCTATTCTATATTTATGCGTAGTTTTGGCCTTGCGGTGTCGGCATGGTTTATCAAATATCTGGTGGTTCAAACGGTCCTGAATCTTAATACCATATACCCTTTTTAAGCAATCGCTTGTATCGCCTGTTTTCATAGTAAGATATTTTTGACAGCTGCTGTGTTTCACAAACTGTTTTAATACGCAGTTTAATTTTCTATTTTTGGAGAGCACTGCTGACTTTTAAACGAACCTTCAGTGGCATTTTTTTGCAGGTGAATCCAAAGCGCTTAACTTTTCCAGTTCACTGGGTCTCTTCCATAAGCTTCAAAGTGCAAAACCGCGCTGTCAGCAACTTCAGCAGACACACCGAATGTAAGTGCGAAATGACATGACGCAAAAACGAAAATATAAATTTAAAAAAAAAAAAAAAAGACAGCTTCAGTCATCCTCTGAAAATAAATGGGAAAGAGGAGAGCATTCAAATGAGAACACCTCAAGAGCAGATGACATTACGATGGTTTTTTTGGTTTTTTTTGTTTTTGGATGAAAAGAATGAGGGCATCATGTTTATCAATCGTCTAATTAGTATGAATTACTGATTACTTAATTAAACTGGGATTATTTTACCATTGAGCCCCCTGTGGACGTGCCTTCTGTCTTCGGGCTAACTGTACTAAATTCGACTCTCACAGGTAACTTGGTTGTATTTAAAGGTATCTTGGTTTGGAGATCACGTGAAGGCATAGGTTCCGTCCCAGGTGACACGTGGCACACATTTGGTACATAAAACATACAAATACAGTGAAATCTCGTTAATGCGGCTTCGCTTAAGACAGACCTCTCGTTAATGCAGACAAATTCCGTTTTTCCCATTTTAGGTATATGTACATTTAATGTTAGTCGTCGCTTAATGCGTACGGCTCATCGGATAATTCGGACAAGAGTCTTTTTTGCAAAGAAAAAAAAAGAAAGCCCTTTTCTAGGAAAACTTCAGGAGATATCGGAAAGAGCGTGATTTTTTTTTAGTTCTTAGGTGTGGTCACCAATTTTTCAAAAGCGATCTCCCAAAGTCTTTCGGATTTTTTATACGTCGTGAAATAAAAATAAATGACTTTCCACTATATGTAAATACAATTTTTTTGTTACAAATTCTTCCAGAGTATATGTTCGTAATACGCTATTTTGTTTTAGTAATTTATTCATTAACCTTTTGTGCTGCATTACTATATAAGTTATTGCTGAATAGACTGAAGTTTCAGCTACTGAAATTTACCCTCCGTTTAATGTGGACTTCCGTTTGTACGGATAAAAATTGGCAACCCATGACAGTCTGCATTAACGAAATTTCACTGTATTATTTACTGTTGAAAATAAATTATTTAATATTGAATGCATTAATCTTTATATCATGTTATAAATTCTTCACGCTTATTGCTCGCCCGTATTTGAGTAGGGATATTTTACCCACTTTTTCCTTATTTGCCTTCTCCTCCCTACGGATAGGGATTTTTTTTCCGTCACTATTTTATCTGTCATCTGATATAGACACATTGTATATATGTGTTTTAATTATACCGTAAAAATAGAGCTGCAATTTAGAGTTACTTATAAAAGACTTTGAGTAAATGAAATAAATTTCGTTGGAAACGACTGAATTTCTATTAACTATTATTGTAACTATTTCATTTATAGCGAATGAGATGTAATTTTAAATAAACAGAATTTTATCTATAACCAGATAATTACATTTCAGATATTATATTGAATAATTTATAACGATGCTGTAGTTTCAAGTATGATGCTATATCTTAGATGTGCGCTGTTTTTATAAGATTTTTTTTAATAGCGGGCTGTTTCCGTGCATGTGACGGTGTGGCAGGATGTACGTTTTTAAATGAAACAACTTTAACATTTTAGCCGAAGCCAAAATACATAAACAACGTTTTCTAAACGTTTTTGGTAGTCTTCCAATGTCAAACGTGTAGGTGGCGAGTCGATTGCAAACAATCCAGACAGCCGAAATGCCAAATAAACGCTGATCTTCTTCCAAATCATTTCTTCGTGATCATTTCTGTCATCTCGTTCCAAACCGTCCCTTAAATACCGAAAACAACTTCATTAAGTCACATGATAAACGGTGATTAGCATTGAAATTGCATGTTTGTCTCCACTTACAAGCTACAATTGCCGTCTTAATGCTTGCCTTTAGTGTTTCGTTTGCATTTAATAGCCCGTGTGAATCGTTTTTTGTGAGTAAACTACTCATAATTCGCTGTCGTTGGACATGATTAAAAACAAATGATTTCATTTCATTTATTTCAAAGATTAAAATTCCCACTAATGGTTGTATGTATTGTAGTTCAAGTACGAAATTATAATGCGCCAAAAAATAGAAAGCTCGCATGAAAGTACCTGTGTAAGCAACGGAAAAAACGATACACAATTGGTAATTATAAATTTAAGAAAAAATATGTTTATTCGTGCTTTTCGGTGCAAAGACCTATATTTCCCCTATGGAATCGGAACCTCTTTTGCTTTAGGAATCAAACTCCAAGTGATTCCTAAGTAGCTCATCCATAGAGGCTAGAAAAAACATGTTGCCTACGGTACCATCGGGATTTAAGCCCTGTTAAGGACACGATAAACGAATGCTCTATTGCATCGTAGGGATAAAGGGAAATTGATAAAATAAATTAACGTATAAGAAAAGCGATTTTGATAAATAGGGAAAATGTAAGATATCGGAAGTAGAATAAATGTGAATGTGACAAATGACACACCCTTTTTTAATTCCCATATTTATCGTCATGTTGATGCTCATATTGAGTATTGTTTCCAAGATGCTGGTGGGGGTTTCTTGATAAAACGTTTTCCTATAAGACCACACACTACAATTAGCAACGTAAAATAATTTTAAAAATGCATGTAATGCTAGTGAAAGGATAGGAAAACCATTAAAGCGACTTTAGCCCTCTGGATAATTTATGGTTAGCCGTAAAAAGTAACGAGTTCTAATTATCAGAATGCGAAAAAACGACGTTGACGTTTGAAACCTCATAATTAACGGTCTACGTACCGGCTGCTTCACAAAAAATATTTTGCCATTTCGAAACCAACCAATGACTGAAACCGTATGCAGAAAAATATGGTTATGACACTATTAAAAAATGAACATTTCACGACTAAAATAACAAATATTTTCAGTGGGGTTCTAATAGACTTGGAGAATGCAAGTCAATTTTGCGTATTCCGCCCGTGTTAACGATGACTTTTCTTTAGAGAGTTGTCGACATGCTACTCTTCGAAAGAAAAAAAACCGCCAACTTTTTAAACGGAAGTTGCTCCACAACCTAGAACCAGTTTAATGTATTTCATTCATTGCGTAACGCTCGCAGTCGGCCGTAAAACGTTCTTGAAAGGCTGTACTGCATTAGCAATTGCGATCGCACTTTGTCTTCACTAAAACTGGTTTATAACTTTCGTCAGTATATGTTCGCTGTTCAATTTCCCCCTGGCTTTTCCGTTGATAATTTTGGGTCGCGGGATGCAATTGGAAGGAACCCACCGGTTGTGTAAATCTTTCCACCTCGAGTCTAATAGAACATTTAAGCTTGACTCGTGTAACTGAAATACGGTAACCCAATACCTCTTGTTGAAAATATAAGCTCCCAGCAGTGCAAAAAGAACGCTTACTCAGAGATCTCATAAAGATCGCACTGCTCACTGTAGTCCGGGGTTTGGTTCCCTAGGCCTTAAGAGGTTCGGATTCCTCGGAAAACAGTAGGTCCCGGCGCAGCATGACCACTGTAGTCTTTGAGCCGTAAAACCAAAAAGAAAGAAAGAAAGAAAATGTAAGAGGTGAACACACGTAATTGTATGCGCAAAATGGTATGACAAGGCAATCCGCATTCGCCAGGCCATGGAAGTCGGGATTCTTCGTAAAACTGTAGGCTCTGACCAGTGCCGTATTAAGGTTCATATGAGCCCTATACTGAAAAAAGATAATGGGGGCGCCCTGCGATTTAGTCCATAACTCACAAATTTTTCTTTGAAATTCGGTATCTGTAATATTCAAGTTTATCTGTAACAAAACGTGGACATTTATGAAGAAACTTAAATATTAATTATTAAATATTAAAATAACTCTTATATTTAAATAATATCAAGGTCCCTGAGGAGGAGCCCCTAAACTCGGGCCCATTTGACCGATGCGTAAATCCGGAACTGGCCCTTGACATATATCGTAAAGTATAACTGAAAAATGATTATAGATAAAATTGTTAAATATTTGAAGGATTAGAAGTAAGGAGTGGGTGTGAAAAATACGTTTTATGTTATGCAAGAAGAATGAAATTGATTAAACGTAGGAATAAATTTTTAAAAATGAAACAAGATTATAATTCGATGGAGAAATAGGATTTCTTGATTTAGAAAAAAATTCGTAAAAATTTAAATAGTGTTGAAAAAAATAAAGTACAGTGTGTTTCTTGTACAGAAAAATGCGTAGAATTTTTTGACGTTGGTTGAAAAAAAGTGTCCAGATCGAGCAAAAATATCGACAGCGGGAATCGAACCCTTAACCTTAGCGTAAAGAGGTGCGCAGAACAGGTAGATGCGTTCTTCGAGCATCCTTGGGCGAGTGTTAGGGTAGCTGATGACGTTACGGGAACGGAAAAAATGACAAAGTGGTAGCACCTTGAAACACTATTAAAAATAGAATTTAACAGGAAGGCGAAAGATTAAAAATAGCGAGGTGGTGTGAAGAGATGTGAACTATTTAGCGGTAGAGAGAGAAAAGATATTTCTCAAAATAAGAATCTATCAAAAATAAAACAAGGGTAGAGATCGATGGGAAAAGAATAGTATATACTTCGTAAAGTATGACGCCATAAATCATTAGCCATCAAGAATTTTAAAAGGTTAACTTTCTATCAAAGTGTTATTTTATTCTGTATCTGTCATGCTTATTCAGAAAAGAGATTAAGATAAATTCCAACCCCCACCCACCACCACCATAAATTCGCTAATGATGGTTAACATTATAATTTTAATTTTTTGATATTAAAATCATATGTACGGTCTCACCTTGCTTGGCGCAGAATGACCATTGTTGTCCTTGCGCCATAAAAATACAACTAACCAACAACAATGATGGATGGAAAGTCACGTTAAGCTATCTACTCAGTCTCAAATAATTTTGCGAATGTAATTACTCTGGGCGTAGAAGTGTTCAGTCAACCAATACGTACCTATCTGTTGGGAAAGTTTATTACCCACGGTAATACTATATACCCCTCGTTGTGGAAAACCGCCGAAGCTGGCGAGGGAGTTAGGCGAAGTACTGCAAAGCTATTCGTCGCCTTCTAGAAATAGCCTTGGGGTAGGTGGATCACAGAAATTATAAAATAAACGTCAACACATACGGAAATTGCATATTTGCCGCAATCCTTAGAGATGGAGTTTTCAAATTGACCCAGTTGCACAGTATAGCTCAGATGCTCTTGCGCCATAAAAATCCAAACAAACAAAACAAATTGATCCATGCCTCCCGTCACTTCATACAAATTATCGACAGCTTGCAACTGTTCAAAAATGCACAAATCACATAAAAGCATTTCCGTGTAACATGTTAAATAAAACGTTAATCAACGTTGCGATACCTTAACCAGAACATGCTATGCTCAGTTTGAAAACCCTTGCCCTAAGCCACTCGTGTTTTCCGCAAAGTGTTTGCATTTATGTTTTAGCTACACGATTCTTAAAACATGCATTCAAATAATATAGATTAACGTTTGTAAACGCATACTAATACCCAATGATCATGCTCTATACCAGGGGTGGGCAAATGCGGCTCTTCGTTAAATTAAGTGCGGCTGCCATTGAAAATTTAAATCCTTTTTTTTTCCAGAAGTTTTTTTATGAATCTTGTTAAATTGACTAAGAAAGTGAATCGGTTAATGAAGAATAGAAGTTGTACGTAATCGCTTCAAAAGTAAATCTTTTGTTGCATTGATAGGTCCGTCCAGGAGTTACTATTAAATTTTGAAATAATTATTTTGTATATTCTTTCTCTTAATTATATTTTCTTATACAGTGAACCAAAAAAAAAAAAAAGTTGGACGGCAACTGGAGTAGATTTCATTATTTCATATTTTTGTAACCTGTTATACTTTCAAAATGAAACGAAATGCAAAAGAAAGAAAATTTCCAAAGTGATTGAAACAATTTTATTTGACTTTAATAAAATGTCGCATTCAAACAAAAACTTAACAAAAATGGTGCCTATCTTCGACACCAAAAAAAAAAAACCACTTGGACACTTATTTCACCAACACTATTAAGTCACGTTATGCAAATTTTAAAGTTGTTGTTTCTCTGTTGGCAATAGTCCTAGTCAACACTGTAGCATTGAAGCTGTTAGACGAGTTTTTGCATTACGATAAGCCGGCAAAAATGAAGAACAAGCAAACTTCTACAGATATGAAAGAATTAATTCTGAAAATATGTAAAGAGGAGAAAAGTATAAGAAAGAGTGCAGAAATATTAAAAAAAACACGTGCAACAGTTCATTACATAATAAATATGTATTAAAAAAAATCTGGTTTTTGAAAAGTCCTAGCGGAAGTGGTAGACCCAAAAAATTTATTCATCTCAAACAGAAAGAAGAATTATTCGTTGTGTCAAAAAAGATCCTAAACTTTCTGCAGTAAAGATTGCTAAAGAGTTAAAGGAAGATTCTATTGTAAGTGTGCACCCACAGACTATAAGAAATTTATTACATTCGGAAGAATACAACGCATATACGCCCCAATAAAAACTGTACTTGTCTGCTAGAAATATAAAGAAACGAACTGAATACGCCAAAAAGTACATAAGGAGTCTACAAGAATTTTGGAAATCTGTTATTTTCACAGACGAGTCAAAATTTAATTTATTCGGATCTAATGGTCGTCGTTTTGCATGGCGAAGGCAAGGAACAGAGCTTAATTCAGCAAATATAAATGTGACTTTAAAGCATGGTGGGGGCAGCCTAATGGTATGGGGTGCGATGGGTACGACTGGAGTTGGCAATTTGGTGTTCATCGAAGGTGTAGTGGACAAAACAACGTATTTAAATATTCTAAAGCGAAATTTACCAAAAACAGCTGCTAAATTAAAACTAAATGAAGGTTATTGTTTGGTTCAGGACAACGACCCTAAGCACACCTCTCTAATTGTAAAGACATGGTTGGTCTATAAAGTCAAAAAGTACTTCCCTATCCTCCCCAAAGCCCGGATTTAAATCCGATGGAACATCTGTGGGCGTATATGGATAAAAAATTGAGAGAGAGAGGCATATAAAGAATGAAAAGGAACTAAAAAGTGCTCTTCAGTACATATGGGACAATGTACCTTCTGATTTTACTGAAAAATTAGTTCTTTCTATGAATAAGAGGTTGCACGCTGTTATAGAAGCCAGAGGACATCATACGAAATATTGAGTTTTATATATTTTAATTTTGAAAACACTTTTTTCTTAATCCACTCCAGTTATCCAGTTGTTTTTTTTTTGGTTCACTGTGTGTATACTTTACATAGCACTTAAACTTGTGTACAACATGTAACCGAATTTAATACTATGTAACTGTGGTGTGGCTCTTTATGTGATAAAATGGAATGCGGCTCTCACCCCATGCGTGCCCACCTCTGTTCTATACAGTAGCGTAACGGAAAATCTCGCCCCCCCCCCCGCAATAATTTTTTGGGGACCCGCTTTTACAAAAATTAATTTGTGTATGCATATATGAGTATATATATGTTGTGTCTTCTATAAGAAATTGACCAGTGACGCATTCCAATATTTTAAACAGAACACATATCGATTAGTCACCGTTTCACGAAGTAGGGTTCTGATGCAAAGCGTATAGCTTCAAAACTCGTCCAGACTTCATAATTTTCGGATGTTGAGTTCAATTTTAAAGGCAATAAAAACAGCTAAAGTAAATACATGTAATGAGTTTGCCACAATTGGAAAGCGTTCATTTTATTTTATATTTTACCTAAAGATTAAGAAAAATATCCTTATTAACTAAAAAATATAATATCTTTTACTTATAAATTTTATGAAAAATAAGCGACAACAAAAGGGTCCCCGCCTTTGGAGATTATCAGTACGCTATATAATACGCGCGCTTGCGCGCACACATACGTATTCTTTCGGTATTGTTCAAGTAACTGTTCTTTTGAAACGCTCATCTGTTGTTAAAATAATAGTATTTCGAGAAAAGTGATGAATTGTCGTGTTCTCGTAGAGTAAAGGTATAAAATTAGAACGGCTCATGCCGTACCTAAAAAGGGCTCTCCCGTTTTTAACGGTTTTTGTTACGCTTCCGGTCTTTCTTTAAATGTCAGACATAGAATCCTGACAACGCACGCCGGGAATCCACTCCCGCCCGTATCTCCTTTTGTCTTGAAGACTATTCCGAATCATTACGGTTTGAATGCAGAAAACAAAACAAAAAAAGAATCATTGATAATTCTAAGGAGACCGCAACATTGAGGAGATGCTTTTGTCGTGGTATGGAACGGCACTTTGCCGAAAGCAGGACAACTTGGTTACAAAACGTTCTACTGTGGTTGCAACAGCGAATATCTCCTCTTTGTACATTCCTCCAATTTATGGTTGAACCGTGTAGGAATATCACAATTCCCTGGTAGGTGCTTCGAAGCTACTTTATTCGAAAATATTTTCTGCTGAAGCCTACTTTATTACCATTTATCCCAGGATTGTGTAACATACGGCCCGCCTACAACTGTTTGGAATGAAAAAACAAATCCAAACAAAAAATTCAGATTTCTGTTTTTTTAGAAGTAAAGAGAAACCGCGGGGACAGCGTGGGTGTCCTTTCGCCTTTCCATATCGCAAGTGAATAAACAAACAACTCAGAAGGGAGGCTTTTAGTTAGTTAGTTTCTTTGCGAATAAGCGAATGAAGTAGTGGTTATAAATATGCGAAATATTCCAAACTTTGTAACTTCTCACTTGCAGCAGGCGACCTTTTGCGGTAGTGCTGTAGTTCACTGCTTGGCGTAGTCTGTAAGCCATGTTAACACATTTGCATTTAGACATTTTTTATCTCCTTCCGTAGCCCAGTGGTGTCTTTTGGTGAAACCTTCTCCTCCACCGTCCGAATGTCCTTGTCATTTTTCAATGAACCAGTAATCTACATTCTGTTAGTAGTAAGTTTCTCTTGTAAGATACAGCAGAAACTGTCCAGAATGACCACCTTTGGGACTGGTCTGTGCCCTATGGTGGCGCAGTGTGGTAACGCGTTCGCCTAGTGCGCCGTTAATCCGGGTTCGACTCCCAACGGTGCAAAGAATGTGTACTCAAAGATCGCACTACTCTATTCTGGGGTTTGGTTCTCTAGGCCTTGAGAGATTCCTCGGAAAACTGTAGGTCCAAGAGGTTCGGATTCCTCGGAAAACAGTAGGTCCCGGCGCAGCATGACCACTGTAGTCTTTGAGCCGTAAAACCACAAAACAAACAAATGGGACTGGTCCGCGATAATCACCATAGACAGGTGACATCGGCGCCGAAGGCATAAAAATATTGAGGGAAGGGCAATATACCTTTAAAAGGCATTTTGTTTGAAATTGGAGGGGGATATGGAACCCTAATACCAACATTGGGGGGATGTGTCTCCCCATATCTCCCCCTCGGTAACGGCGCCCTTAACAGGTGGTCACTATACACGGCAGACTTTGATATGATCAAGTCCCTACAAGTTCTCTCTTATAAAAAATGATCACATTATTCAGATGGTCACTTTACAATGTTCCATTGTATTGGCATTGCTATATACATGAAAGAAAGGAGATGTGACGCTATTGCATAGGGACCGTTTCAGTGTGAAAATTAAGTGCATGGGTGTTTTAGGGAGGGGTTAAGGGCCCCGCGGTGGTGCAGTGGTAACGCGTTCGCCTAGCGTCCAGTTATCCCGGGTTCCACTCTCAACTATGCCAAAGAAAGAACGCTGGCCAACTACTCACCATTGTCCGGGGTTGGTTCCCTAGGCCTTAGCGGTTCGGATTCCCCGGAAAACTAAGTCCTGGCGCGTCATGACCCTTGCACCGTAAAACTCAAACAATAAAACACGTAGTTACCTTTGCCATGAAGCATATTCCAAAATCTGAAATGTCCTCTGCCCACAAGCATTCCAAAATATGGATGCTCAACCTACATTGTATTTATAATAGTGATGTTGAATAGATCCATTTTTTTTTTCTTTGTGCCGTTACTGCGTTTTATGTAATTTGATAATTTATAATAAATTTACTAATTAAAATTATTAAAGTAGAAAATTTAATAAATAAAAAAATTAAAATAAAATTATTGAAATAATTTAATAATTGCGTATATATGGCGCAAGGCCAGTTTAGCTCACGCTTGTGCTGAAACCTGCAGTTTTCCGGAGGATCCGAACCATTTTCGCCTACGGACTCGAACCCCAGACTGTAGATCGATTTTTAAAAAAAAATACGCTCATGGTAGTGAAGCGTGACACCGTTATGGCTCCGTAGAGTTTCCTTATTGAAGTGTTTTCTCAGACGCTGGGTGCATAATTTTATGCGTACTGGTTTGATTTGGTACCAGTTACGTTCGTTTGGATTTTTATGGCGTAAGAGCATCATGGCTATACTGCGCCCGGGTACCAGTTAAACTTCTGTGTTAGCGTGTTGTAATTCAGATGTCAGGTTAAACCGTCAGTTCCATCTTTCAAATGATTCACTTTAGAGAGACGGTCTTAAGACGTAAGAAAAATATTTCGTTGGCGCAAAATAACCTTTACTCTCTTTGCGCCACTAAAATTCAACTAACCAAACCCTCAACAGGGTCGCGAACTAGTTTCTGGGGGGGGGGGGTCCGTCGCAGTTGTAATTATTTTTATAGGGGATTGCATACCAAATGTTTCCAAGGCTTTTATATTTCAACATGGCTACATATGTTGTCATATTCTACTAATGATTGTTAACTTTATAGAATGTGCATTAATACGCATAATATAATTTACATAATTAATGTAATACAGTCCGACTTCGTTAAGACGAACACGCTTAAGACGAATTACTTTTAATACGAACCGTTTTCTGAAGTCCCGTCAGATTGTATAGCATACTATCCTTTCCGGATAAGACGAATTACTGTTAATAGAAATAGATTTTTTGTTCGTCTTAACGAAGTTCGACTGTATATATAATTAATATAATATAATTTTATATTTAATGTGTTTTCTTTACTCTGTTAAAAATGCTTTTATTATACAAATGTGGTGGCGGACGGGGTCGGATCTTTGGAGTTGCTGTAAAAGGGGTCGCGGATTATTTGGCTACTGTAAAAGTGGTCGCGACTTGAAAAGGGTTTGGAACCACTGCTCTAAAGGAATTAAAACCATAGCCATAACTGGGGGCGGAGTATATTAGTGGTGACTTGCCCACTCCCCTCCCTCTAAAAAACGAAAATTACAATTTAATGCTATGATCGAAGAATTGGGGATGAGACGGAGCTGTATCCCTTTAAACCCTTTACTTAAGCGCTTTAATGCCACGCCGTGTGAATCAATGTCTCACTCAGCATTATGAGTCTACTATATACTCTGAGCATCCTGTACATTCAGTCACTGGGTTGACGTAATTGTTTGAAAGTAAGATCATTTTTTCAGGACGTACTTTTCCATCTATGTGCCAAGTTTTATCTCATTTAAAGCATTTCTTCGTGGTACCGCACGTTCTTTGTGGAGAAATGTATTTGGAATTTTGGCGCAGTAATCTTGGAATTTTGGACCCTTAATAAGGCTATGAAAGAATTTATCATATCTCTTGTAAGTACTGTTTACTCTGATTTTGTGTGCTATCCCACAAGTCAATTTCTTTTCCGTTATTAAAATTTTGAAACCTACATGAAACTCTGTAACGAAAAAATCCAAATGTTCAGTTAATGGAAAATCGCATCCTCGCGATGTATAATTAGCAAATAAATTAATCTAATTAGCTAATTGGATATCAAAAGAATCTTTCAAAAGATTTTCAATACTCGAAACGTGTTTTATTTGAAAAACTGTTTTATTTGAAAGGAACTTTCTTTTCCTTTCCACACCTTATTAGCAGACATAATAGGGAGAAATAAATTCATATATATATATATGTATTTCAAACTGTTTGTTTTACACTAATAATCATAGACGTGGAGTTATATGGGGACTTGAGCCCCTAATAATTTAAAATAAATTGAAAGTTTGTGTGTATTGTAATATATCAATATATATATAATATTTGCTTGCCCCCCCCCCAATAAATTTTATACTCTATATTGCTGATCATAAAAAAAACTTTCGGGCTACAAGGACGTATTGTAGGCTTAATTTCCAAGTGGCTGTTACTGAATTGAGAACCAAGGTAATCCCTGATAACACCAGTGCTGGAGATGCAGCAGTTAATTGAGAACCACTGCCGCACCCTGAGCGGAAGAAAGAAAGGAAATATTAAGGGGGACGTACAAAAATTTCAGTAAATCATTTCTGCTGTATCTGATTCTAGTCGCGTCTTTTTTTTAACTAAGAAAAGGCGTAGGGGTTAATAGCAAATTGATAAAATATTGGTGTCTATATGGATGGATGGAAGGAGGAATGAGAGGAGGGGGCGGACGAATAAATGAACGAATGAGGGTAACCTCATTTGAACGCAATTTTACTAGTATACACCCCCCCCAGAAAACCGCAAACCCCGCCTGTAAATTCCAGAGCAATATTTGGTTCTCAATTCAAATATGAATTCTGAAGTCACGTCCTTTTGGTTGTCAATTCACGAACTCCCTTCCAAGTTATAATTTTTTAAATATTTATATAATTATTTATATTTACATATATTGGTTTCCCACTTCCATGAGATGCCGCGGATAGGATCAGACAGAGGCATAGGCCTACGCAGAATGATCATAAGGGAAGGTTATAGGCTCAATGGTGGGGTATTACTACTACAACTCTAGATTACTATGTTAAATATACAAAATTTCATTGCAATGGGGGGTTACAACCCCCATCAACACCCCCTGCGTACGCCAATGGATAAATGCCGAGAAAAATAGGGGAATATCGATTGCACCTTATTTAGAATACAGTAGTTGGCCTGCAGTGGTAACGCTTTCATCTAACTTGGGAAGATCCCGTGTTCGATTCCCAAACTTCCAAAAAAAATGTTTACCGACTAACTGCTTATTGTAGCCTGGAGTTTAGTTCCCTGGGCGTTAAAGGGTTCGGATTCCTCGGAAAACTAAGTCCCAGCACAGCACACAAAGGGAACTAAATTACAACTGGAGTGCGGACTCCATATTCAACAGCCCAGCGGCACCTGAAGCCGTTTATTTGCTGCGGAAGGATACACTTCATAAGCTAGTTAGGCAAACAATCCTTGAACGAGCACTGAAACTCTGCACCTATTAATTACATTTAATTTAAAATAATATTTCGGCCAGGCATTATAGGCGTAACTGTATTTCAAATATAGCTTAAACTGAAAGGTAGATAAAACTAAAATTTGCAGCAAAATAGATTTTGCCTCCTTTCTAAAAAAAATGGGGGTAAGTGTCCCCCCTTGCCCCTGTCATATTACGCCCATGACTCTGTGTGTTTTAGATTAGTTTTGTTATATACTGTATATGTATGTGCTTTTTAAATTCGAAAATTATGTTCTACTTTTATATACCATATGTATGCCATAGAATTTTTTTTATCACTTTCTAAACTAACTAATCTTTGAAGGTTAATTAACTAAAGCATACACTAATGATCATTAATTTATAAATTTGTAGAAAAACACAAAAATAAGCGTTGAATATCGGCCTGTTAACTGAGTATATAGTTCTCAACTAAAATCCAAATTATTCTTACTTCTTAATACAATTTGAAAATAAAAGACATTTTCACCAAAAGTCCTGCGTTATTTCTTTGCTTTACATTAACTTAAAATGAAATAGTTCCTTTATTTTTTATCCTTAAAAGTATCCGTTAACATCACAAGTCACATTGAAGCTGGTTGTTTGCCTACCGCGTATAAATAAAGGAGTGATGTGGTCCTTCGAAACCGGCACGGTCAGTCTGCACTCCAGTTGTAATATAGCTCAGTTGCGCAGCATGACCCTTGTTAAGGCTCCTAAAAAGAAGAGCCGCCATTTTGATGCCATCATACGGCGTGATCGCATTCATCACTGCATGCAGTTGAGTGATTTACAAGTGCGTTATTTTTAATAAAATAGGGTGAAATGGCTTGGGTGGGCCCTTGAATTGTTCAAACCATTCGAGGAATAAACACAATGTTTAGATTTCCAAATAGATCCTGTAAGAAGAACAAGAAAATGGATTATTGTTATGTGCCATATTTTTGGGTTGTATACCGGAAGTGTACAACAAAATGGCGGCTGACGCATCTGCTTATAAAATTCTAGGGGCTCTAACCCTTGCTGTTCCTGCGCCGTAAAACTAAAAAAAGAATAAAGTAGTGTAAAAGGTCATATAACTTAGGTGTTATTTCCTTCGATGTTGACAATATAAGTTATTATGCAATAATTTTTGCCACCCACGTATATATAGCTCCACCTAGAGTTTTTTTGCTTTTGGAGAAAAAGAGATGCTTTCCTCGCCCTGGATTCGAACCAGGGAAAAAGAGAGCGTTGTTTCCTGTCCTCATTCGTCTAGCGGTCCAAGACACTCCGGGCTAAACGGAGGGACCCTGGTTCGAATCCAGGATGGGGAAAGCGTCTCTTTTTCTCCAAAATTACATAAGCTCTAGTTTGAGCTACATATACGTGGGTGGCAAAAATTATTGTATAATAAATTCCCCCACGAAAACTCACAAAAATCTCGCCCCGGAGGCTTTCTTGTGTTGACCATATTTGGCAATTGTGTTATCCCTGTGAAGGGTAATAATATCTTACAATATAAGTTATGGACTTTTTTTCCTACTTGTTATACAATTCAGCAACGAGTTTAGACAAGTATCTAATTTCCAAACTGTGTTCGTCTTTATTTTGACTTAGCGATTTTTGTTTCTTTGTTTGATTTTTTTTATTATTATTTATGATACATTTTCATAAATATTTGTAGTAGGATCCATTTATGACGAGGTCACAGGTAACGAGTTTTTGGATTAAGCGAGGACAATATGAGCATAAATTGTGAAAAAATTCAAACGAGCATGAGTTTATAGTTCATGGGAAAAAAGTGTCTACAGCATTAGTTATACTACTACCATAGTCTACACCAGCGGTTCTTCAGCTGTGGTCCGCGAGATCCTCCCAGTGTTCCACAAAGGTTTGGAAAAATACTAAAACAAGAGCATTTACTCTTTAATGCTAATAAAAAATAAGGGAACAAAAATTTCCTTTCTTGAGTGGTGAAATCGGTGATGAAACACTAGAAATAAATATGTATGATGCAAATTCCGGGCTTTAAACTTTATGTTAATTTCTGGGGGTCCGCGAAGGCGAGTGGTCTTTTTTCAGGGGGTCTACAGTCTAAGAAAGTTAAATAACCGCTAGTCTACACCACTACATTCTAAGCGACTTCAATGCCGAATATTGTATGCAATTTACGAACACACGTTACCTAAAGAGGCTTGATTTCCAAAACCTGAATTTTTAAGTTCCAAAACGGATTTATGGAAGACTGGATACAGTAATCATTTTCACTGGGCCCAAGCTGTTCTTTATATAGCCCATGTAAACACGCATGAGGTAGCTAAATTATATCTCCCTTAATCGCAGCAATAGATATCAAATGTTGAAAGATAATATACTGAAAAGTGAACTTTTCACCACTTGGGCGTTACCACTTTTTTTTTTTTTTCCTCGTCATTGAAAATGGTGAACCGCCGAAGATGGCTCTGTTTTCCCAGGTTTAACACATGTAGTCGTCAGAAGCAGTATTTTGCGGTTTGAAGTTTAATATTTTTCCTTGGATAAAGAGAAGATTTGCTCCAGTATCTAATGTGACAAGATTAAAACATTTTTATAGATATTTAACATCAAAATGTAACTGTCAAAAATGTTCATATTACTATGCATAATTATTTTTCGTTTCTGAGAATAAACATTCTATACTTCCTTCAAACGTGATATTATTAGTGCAATTTCTGTGCTGCCATCTATTAATCATAAAAGCAACTATAAACGTTTATTTAAAAATGGCCTCGTGTCTTAAAATTGAATTATTTTGTACCATCAATTTTACTTGAAATGCAAGATTTCATTCTATAAACATCTTTAGTTTTTTATATTTTTTTTATTGGAGAATTTTGTGTCTAACGTAAGTGGAAGTGCATATTTCTTATTATGCATATATATGATTGATAGAGCAAATAATATTGTATGTATAGGCTGGAGTATACTTTTATGCACTTCTTAACTGACAGTTATGGAGAACGAGTTTAAATACCATTGCAAAATAAATATTTCGGATAAAATTGTACAAATTAAGTTATTTCGAATTTAACCTGTCAACCAGATCCAACCTGAAACAGGGAATTGATTTTTAATCAATATTTCGGTCAATTTTATTATGAATATTCATTGTTTGTCGTATAATAGAAATGGAAAATGTCACGTGGTTTCTCTAGTGATGGCTAATTTCACTAATTCGTAGCAATTTTACATTTACAGTTCGCATGTAGACGCTCACGTAATGTACGCCGAGCACAAAATATACTAATTTATAACTCTTATAAAAAACCACCCATTTCCCCCCCTTTGAAATTCCTTTGTTATAGTTCGCCTGCTAATTGCCTTCTGTTTATCCATGTTCCTATCCCAATCTTATTCCCAATCCACCTTTCCGATCACCACTACTGAGTTCAGGGGATCGGCAATTCAAAAATTATGGTAGTAGGTTCGAGTAGTTTTAAAAATATTATGTCTGCATAATTCGATGTTAAAGTGATAAATGTGTCTGAAAATCATTGGGGGATGAGCTCCCTGAGCCCCCCACTTCCTACACCACTGATTGAAATATGACAAATTTTGCTACAACTGAGTGGCTAATGTGATAATCTAAATAAATATGTAGTTTGCGGTATATAATTTCGTTTGTGTCAACTACGCATTGTCTCATGCGTTCTGCAAATAATGTCATATTATTCTTTTATCCATACAGACGAGTTACAAGGTACACAGATATTTTCAGGGATGGATTGGCCATTAAGCAAAATAAGCACGTACTGAGGCATCAAGGTAAAGAGGCACCAAGTTTGAGAGGCAAAAAGTTTCCATTGTCAGATTAACCATAGCTCACGTGGTGAAAAGGGAGGCTGCCATTATAAATTAAAAAAAAAAAATACAAAACTGTCCGGTTGCCTTATCTCTATTAAATATTAATGCAGATGTATTATATATATGTAATATTTCGAGATCCAGTTGAAGTGTACGGATGATTTTATTTAGTACCGGACCAAATTAATTTTGAATAATAACATTTTTTTCTTCGGTAATTTAAATTTCATAAAATAGGTTAATTTCAAAAAATCCCCGAGTGAAATTTTAAAAATGTTATGCCGCAATAAATATGTGGGATTAGACACAAGAATTCATGCATCAAATTTAACAACTTTTAATAAAAAAAACAAGCGATTTCAAAAAAACCACAAGCTATTCAATTTTTTCTCAAACCTTATCGTTATAAAGTTTTATGCCCACGTCCCTCAATATTTGCTGTACAACCAAGATTAATACTAAAATGCAGGATTCGAATGCAAATTAACAAAATACGGTATTTCAGTCAAACTGGTATGCCATTGCAACAATTCATGTCCTGCGGAATCTACTAATAAC
>QLNU02014176.1:36962932-36997300 GCA_006491805.2 Dysdera silvatica | reverse complement strand
TATTTTTTTCGCAGCAAATGAAATCATTCATCATGAAAAAGCATGAAATTGAATGTGATGGTCACTAACAAGAAAGGTGGTTTTTCCGCACTATAGGGTCCTGAGCTCGATACCGAACTTGCGAAAGTCGTCATTCTTTCTTTCTTTAAAAAAAAACCCGCCGATTTCGACACTTGGCAAATAAGAGTACTCGCCGGGGGGGAAAAAAAAAAGCTGAACACGTATTATATGAGAAACACTCTTGAAACACTAAAGGAAAGGAATATGGTGTTTATATATATATCTATACTGTATATTAGGTCAAAGATGGGAAACCCGCGGCCTTACAGCCACGTGTAGCTTTCGAGGCCTTTTGGCGACCGAATTAAAATTTTGCAGAAAAAGCCTTTTATTTTTATTAATATCACTACGTTCATCTTTCTCGTTTGTGTTATAATCTTAAAATGAACCGAAGTGAAGTATAACAGAATGGAAGATGATTTAACACAAAATAAACTTCCTTAATTGACCGACACAATCAACACCCACGCGGCATTCTAACATTAACAGCTAACTTAATGCGTCCTTCTGACATTAACAGTTAATTTAATGTGACCTTCTAATATTAACAGTTAATTTAACTTGACCTTCTAACTTTAACAGTTAATTTAATGTGACCTTCCAACATGAAAATGTTCCCCACCCTGTTCTTGGTGCATAATATCTTACACTCTATTGATGCTGAAAATTGCCTTTCGACACTACGTATGGCCCTAAGTTCAATACCAATTTTGCAAACGTGCTTTTGCCCCCCACCCTTAAAAGCCCTAAACCCCAGCTAATCTTTTACAGCCGCAAATGCTACCCTTCATTATACAATAGCAGGTTCACAGAACCGGTTAAATATCTAAAATAGGTAAGCTTTGGAAGAAAAAAAATAAAAGAGAAGTTTGTCTCGTTTCAGATTAATTAAATGATTGGGAATTTTGTTTCTTAGAAAAACTAATCAGTCGAATATTGACGCAAGATTACAAGATAATGGCGTTAAAATATCGCGACGAAAATCACACGAACTTCTCATTAAGACCAGGTTCAAACATGAAATATGCGGTATTTGTATATGATTATATTACTGTTCTGTGGTCACAATAAGCCCACCCCATCCCAACTCACCTATATGTGCAGTCTAAGATATAAAACTGGGCAACCAACGAATCTTTCCATTCGGGAATTCATGCATATTATATATAACATTTTGCATTTTAATTAGAATAAATTCTAAATCATAAGCAATTAACGTTCCTATCGATTTTAAAGTAATTAATCATTTTGAGGGCTTAATTAACATTTCCGGCTTCTTTTTAACGTAAATGGCTCTTAGCCAAATAAACAAAAAAAAAATATCCTATTTAAAATGATGTAATACACGCTGTACGAAACCGTCTTTTTTATTTTTTTTATTTATTTATATTTTTTTTTTAAGCTGAAAGCGATAGCACTTTAGTTGGTTGTCAAAATAAATAACCCAGACGAGATCGCGTAGGCCGTTGCCATTCCGTGAAAGGGAAAAAAAAGTGAGAAACGGGGGCGTAAAAAATGGATTAGGTAACGACTCTATTTTTATCGATTATTCGGTCTAAAAACACGCAGATAGTGTGACACTTGCCGAACCTTGACCGTGAAGATAATAAGATGCAGAATTTTTCGTTTTAATTTGCGGTTTTGGAAGTTGTTGGTCGGCACCCACTTGTTTTTAGTGGAGTAACCGGTTCCACTCGCAATTAGAAGTGGATCGCTTACATGGGAGACTTTTGCTCTTTAATAACCGGTTAATTATAAGGTTGATGGGTTGATTAATTGCAGGCGATTGTCATTGAATTAATAAGCCACGAACGTACCTAAAAGATTGGAACGCACGCACATATATGCAATGGTCTACTGCAACCTTGAAATGATTAAATGACTTCTATAACAATTTTTTTTTTAATAAGTGGAGGATTTAATACAGAGTTTGTGATTTTTATAATGTCATTTAGAGATACACAGTGAAACCCCTATTTTTCGTTTTTTCGTAATAAATTTTGTCTGCTTTGAGCGTCTATTAATGATCTATTAATTAAATTGAATGTAGAATGACACTCCCTCTTCGTGCATTTCTCCCGCATAGTACACCTTTTTTTTTTTTCTTCACAGTCTCCAGAGAATCGTAAAACCGGTCTGATTTGTTTTAAAAATAATAATTATAATAATTTATTTCAAATGATGCGTACACTAAACGAAGTATAATTCGACTTTTCTTTGGCTAACATCCATGCTATGTTAAAACCATCTGTGCTGCATCATTTAGCTCCCCTGACTACATCGGACATGCGTTTTTTTATCAAAAGTTACGCATTTTCTTTTTTTGATCAAAGGTTACGCATTTTCTTTTTTGATCAAAAGTTACGCATTTTCTTTTTTGATCAAAAGTTGCGCATTTTCTTTTTTGATCAAAAGTTACGCATTTTCTTTTTTGATCAAAAGTTACGCATTTTCTTTTTTGATCAAAAGTTTTCTTTTTTGATCGAAAGTTACGCATTTTCTTTTTTGATCGAAAGTTACGCATTTTCTTTTTTGATTAAAAGTTACGCATTTTCTCCGATTTAAAAGCGCTTGGTAACGTGAATGAAGTGAAGTAATATACGCCTTCAAACAGTCTTAAGACGCAGTTAATAATATGCTGTCCCGTTTTAAACTGGGATTATTTAGTACTGTGGTTCCCATACTTTTCGTCTCGCGGAACCCTTTTCGAGAAAAAAATTTAATCGTGGAGACCCTGCCCGTTTTTCACTTTTAATATGTGTTCTTTAGGTAGGACACAGTGGCGTGGGGGAGAGTGGGGGGGCAGGTGGTCTCAAGGTCCCCCATTGAATATCAAAGCACATTATTTTTTCTAAAGCCCTCACATAGTCTTCTTTGAAGTCGCTTGAGCCCCCTCTCCTCCCCTTATGAGCTTTAAATTGCTAGGCTACTCGTAGGGCCTATATGTAAGCTAGTAAAGATTATAAATTGTAGCAACTAATGAGAGGAATGGGGTTGTTTAGTTTTGCATAATTCGTCAATGATGTCTACTTTTATTGATAGCAGCTGCAAACGAAGGTCACGTTCAACGTCGGGGCAGCTTCTGTATTAGTTTTAATTGCTGCATAGGTAGAAAATCCGGATTTATGCAAGTAACTTATGACAAACGGGGGAAGAAATGTTGTTGCTTTATCAGCCTGTGGTTTACATTCGTTCTTTAAACTTAACCGAAATTCAGAACATAACTTACTTTAGAAAGCAATTTTCAAAGCACTACCTGAACGTAATGTCTGTGAAGAATCTACTAGGGTAAGTCATAAATATTGGTACCCTTGGTGATACATACTTCATGAAGAAATATGTAAGAAGACAAAACTCATGAATCTTCAAAATAAAGTCCATGATGTTCAATGGTATTTAACCAACTTTTGAATTCCAGCATGATACCAGCCTTTTGGCTTGGAGGAAAAGATGTCCTGGACCCCAGTTTCCACCTCTTCTTGATTTCTGAAATTCCTACCACGCAGGAAGTCAGCCATGGACCTGGAAAGATGATAGCCACTTTGAGCAAGATCGAGACTATAATCTGGGTGAGGTTCTAAGGTTCTACACCACCATCAAGTTCCGGTATTTTGGAAAGGGTTCATCTTGCCACGTGGGAGTGAAGCATTATCATGCTTCAGCAAAACTCAGTATACAGTTGACCAAATTTGAATGTTTTCTGTGACAAAGCAGCGTACAATTGCTGGATTTGTTCAGAGTAAAACTCAGCTATGATTCCACAGCCATTTTTAACAAATCCGTGATAGATCACTTCTTCACTGTTCCTCCACACGCACATCAGCTTGTGCTCAAACCTTCCACGTTACAATATGCACTTTATATCTGTCGAGACTGAGAAAAAATACAGTTTTAAGCAGTATATCGTTATAAATAAATTTCACTCGGGCGGACTAGGTCCTGTCAAAGCAGAGTTGGCTTTTTGCCGTGCCAGTGGCAGAAACTGGTTTTAACCGGCAGAAAGTGGGAGAAACTGGCAGAAACTAATAAAAGTACTAAAAATATGCGTTTATTAAATGACAGATTACAAATATACATATTTACAATAATTTAGTATATTATAAAGCTTTATATTAATAATTTTAATAATTAAAATATTTTAAAATAATTAAAAAATACTAGAGTACATCAAAGATTTGTTACAAAAACCATCTTTCGCAGGCCATATTATTTAAATTATTACGCCTATTTCGCCTTATTTATCTTCTCTACCTCATTAGACCTTTGGCTATAAAATAAAAAGCAAAAACATTAACAGCTTGGTGGTAAGAAAAAGCCTTAGTGGTTTATAACCAATCGGTTAAGCTGTATTACAGCCAATGAACCTTTTTTTTTTTCTTTTTTTTGACGTCTGTTGTAAAGAATGTGGTATCTGTTTAGAAATATTTGAGAAATCATTACAGACAAGGTGCTTGGCTAAAGGAATACATAAACACTGTAAAGCCACAAATACCCAGCAATATAAGGTGGTGAAAAGTCAGGTAGATTGCTCGGAATCATTCATAAAGAATCATCCATGTTACTTGCAAATCATGAAAATGATATGGGTGATAAAGGAGCTGTTCAAGTCATAAATAATCAGATGATTAATAAAGACGTAAAAAGACTTGTTGCAGCTTTTAAAATCTATTGTTTTTTTCCCTGTTTGAGATTCGAAAAGATAACTTTTCTATTGCAGATGCATGTGAAATTAACTCTAATGGATGATGATAATCTCATAAAAATGAATCAAAAAAGGGTAAAAAGTAAACTTTATCAGGCAATAACTCAACATCATATATGCCAGTTTATATGCTTAAGTACATGTGATCTAAATTGTCACATGAGCAGGAAGAAAATACTAGGAAATTCTTTAATGTCATTAACCCAAATTTGTATTTCACATTATAGCTTTCTGAGCAAAATGAGCTCCTTTTCCTAAAACATACTACTCCAATAAAATCTTAGAAAATGTCCAGACTTCTGTTTGGTGGCATAGTTTAAAGAAAACTATAAATGAAGATTTTATAACCGTTTATTTATGAAGTGATGATATGGCCTGTAGTGCTGGTGGGCTTGGAAGAATATTTTTCTTAAGCTATTGGTCTATTCCTAATAAATTAAGAAATTGTTTGAATTAGGAAATAGCATGAAAATGGATCTTTTGCTATAGACTGCTTTATCGAAAAGATCAGCCTGAACTTAAATGCTAGTGAATTTGCTATGATGTAACCTTTGAATAAATACTATACACATTGTAACTAAACCTATTTTACTTTAAAATACACTCCCTTTTGCCATTTGGGGTATCTTGGTAAGTTTTTAATGCACAAAATAATTATTTTCTGGGTTTCTGCCATGCCGGTTTTAACCGCTTTGGCAGAAACTTGCCAACGCTGTGCTTGTCCATTCGAAGGCGGGAGTCCTATCAGCCCATGAGGGCGCACCGGCCCAATCCGCCCCAGATTTCACTGTATAATGACCCCTGTGGGATGAGCTTTAATACAAAGGTCCCCGTATTGCTAGCCGTACCCCATTTTGATTAAATCAACTGTTGTTCCAAGTTAAACTAATGTAAAATTTTCTTAGGGATCAACTCGTCAGCGTCAGGCAGTGCATATTCCCAGTCCAAGGGGTTCCTCAAATTACCGTTAGTCTTTCCTCACTATGATTTTTACCCTCCTTTCTTCGTAAACAGATGTTTAACTGTTTTTTATTATACGATTTTTCTCGCTTGCACTTTTTGTCGATTTATTTTACAACGCAAAGTGTGTCTCGATACACTTGCTTACCCAATTTTGTTCATAAATTTAAACTCACCTTCGTGGGTGGAAAGGAGAATGCCGTCTCTCATTGTTTGACTAGTTATCGAACAAAGGAATGAGTTATACGGCGTCGGGAGAAATAATGAGTTGCCCGCGGCCGCCTTTTTTATTTCCCCCTCGCTGGATGAAGCAGACGGGCCTGTTAACCATTTATGTAAATCAGTGAATACATGAACAACGAGACGCACCTTCACGACAGTGTTGGCGTAGACGTCGGGTTGATTTATAACACACTATATCAGTTGCCCATAAATTTATTACAAGGTCTTTTTTTTTCCGTACTTGTTATTCTGCTTCAATCACCTTCTGTTTCATTTATATTGGGCGTGTAAGAGACCAATTAGGTCGTCTGGAGCTGTAACCCAAATTCTATATATTTTGTTTGTTTGTTTGGATTTTTTATGGCGCAAGAGAAACTGGGCTGTACTGCGCCAAGATATACGGTATATCCATAAATTCACTGATGTTAATTGAATTTTAATAATTTAAATTAACACCACTTATTAGGGAAGGGCATGAAGTGGAATTTTCAAATGAAGTGTACCACCAGAAAACTTGCAGTGAGAAACCTCAGAAACGGTATGGTGTTAGCTCCTCATATGTACAGTGTGCTCAGAAAACACAGTTGCACGTTTCCGTCCACCACACCGAAATCACCTCAACAGTGCCCAGAACGCAATCCGGACCTGAATCTGGGGCAAATATCCAAACCAAAATAATATACAGTCGGACGGACTCAATACGAGTACGGCTAAAACGAGCAATGTGCTCGTTAAGTTTGGTTCAATGGTTAACTAGATTAAGAGTTTCACGCTTTTTACGAGCACAGAAATAGAATCTCGGCCAATACGAGAAAAATATCTAACTTTAATGCGATTTTTCCCTTTTCCATGCCATTTTTTCGTCTTTTTCGACGAAAACGGAGGAGAAGAAAGTGTCGAGATATGCAAGATGCACAAATAAATATACCAAGCAAATATTTTTAGTAACTGTTGAGGTGCAATTATGTGAAATGAGACCATATATGCATTTATTTACAGTGTAATAAAAATAAACCTCATATAGGTAAGGCCTAAAATTCTATGTTTATTAAATTATACGAGTATAATGTTAATTTTGCACTAAGAAAATTACCCAAGTTAATTTCTAGTAATTATTTTATTACGCGTGTGTCCGTTCGCGCAGACGGCGTCCGATTCCGTTTGCAGACGGGTTGTTTCATTGCTGTAGAAGGTAGAGGATCTTCCAAGACTCGAATTTTTATTCCTTTCACGGGTTTTACGAGTAACGGTTAGTACGAGGAATTTTACATATTCTTACCTTATTGTATTATCCGAGTTCGACTGTATAATAATAAGCTTTCTGGTGGTACACTTTCATTTCGAAATCCAGATGTAGCACTTTATCTCCTTCCTAGTTGGCAGCTGATTTATTTTCTCAAGTGGCTTTGCGATGGCTTAGTTAGTAGTAATACGTACGACTCAATGATGCCAAAAAAATAAAACGATTATCGATTAGCTCACAGTTCCGGGGTTAATTCCCTAGGCGTTAAAATGTTCGGATTTTTGTGGAAAATGGTGGTCTAGTGCCTTATGGTGACATAGCAGTAACGGATTCACCCATCATTTTATTAACGCTGGCTTGACTTCTAAGTTCCTTGTTCTGGCGCAGCATATCGCTTGCTCTCCTCCCGCCCTAAAACTCGCACAAGCAATTCTCTCTCATCGAACTCAAAAGAGCTAAGGTCTAGGTTTGAAGAAGGATTAAGTTACTGTTGTTCACGATTACTCGTACTTATTTTATTGACTCGTACTGGTGTACACGTGAAGATAACTCACAATCATTAATTAATTTCATTAACACTGGGCAACACGTTCCACAATATGAATCGGAAAGTACTTAAATCACGTGAAAATATATCCTCGTGAAAGTCGTTTAAGAATAATAAAATCTGTTGTTGTGTGAATCATAGTTTGGATGGTATGGAAGCAATGTCTTTATTGTGTCGTGATAGCAGCAACTATTTCGTGATTTTCGCGGCTGTTTTTCAGCATGACCTTAGTAAGTCGCCATCTATTGGCATTGATAAGAGGTAATCTCCATTTTTCTCACTTTTAATATATTCTATAAGAAGTTTACTTTATGTACTACGCTGGGCTGTTTCTTTAATAACTGCTTTTGTTCCAAGGCGATTCAACGAACTTGGCTTTTTGGGGAATATTGGAATAAAATTTGCACCATCTAAAGCAGCGATTCTGAACCTGTGGTCCGCGGAGCATTTCCCAAAAAACCCTTTCAAGTGCTCCGCGTTCTCCGTTGCTCAAAATTTACAAAATATCGCTGAATTTCCTGCTAAAATATTGAAAAAAAAGATTATACACTATTCCCGCTGGTCACCGAATCGAAAAATTTCCATCTAAAGGAAGTCTTTTGTTACTGATTTATATTTATATAGTTAAGTAAATTCCCTATTTCTCCAAAATTTGTGAGAAATATAACATTTTGAATAAAATAAAACGGCGTTTTGCATGACAAAATACTTAAATATACCTTCCATCGTTAATACTGCTGTCATTGGGTTTAGGACCTATGTTGGTGAAAATATTTTCGCCCTTATGAGAAAAGAAAAGTATAAAAAATAATAATAAATGAAAGCATATAAGGAAGTATATGCATAATTAATATTTTCCGAAAACGATATTTAAAGTTCCAATTTTGATGACTTTAATTTGGATAATTAAATTTGGATTCAAATTTAAGCAATTTAAAATTTGAAAACAAATTCGTGCATTTACTATTATACACTAAAAGGCCGACTAATGGTACTAAAGCTTGGAAAATATAGTTAGGTAAAAGCATCCAAAAATGCACATACTTGCCTTTGGCATGAGGGCGACGACGATAGTGCTCCGCGAATAATTTTTCTCTTGAAAAGTGCTCCGTGATGCAAAAAAAAAAAATGTCGAGAACCGCTGGTCTAAAGTTTCTCGTCTAAGCTATGCATAAATAAAATTTTTTGGAGATCACCCCATTTGATTATTAGCTGCAAAATAAATTTCCCCACGAGAGAAAATTTAGTTACAACCACAGCCCCACCCTCATTTTCAGTGAACCATCCCTCTTTTCGAAATGCTGTGCAAGTTCAAAATGGCTCTTGCTGTCCTTTTGTTATTAAAATTCAACCAACGAAACAAATTCTATGTAGAGGCTTGTGCCCAGAGGCGTAGCCAGGGGGCGGTTTTGGGGGTTGTAACCCCCCATCGCAATGAAATTTTGAGGAATATGTGAGTTGTATAGCTTTGTAACCCCTCTCATTAAACCTATAACCCTACCCTTACGAACTTTCTTCCTACGCTACTGCCTGTGCCCTGTAATATTTATTATGTCGTGTATGAAAACATTTATAGAAGGAAAAAAAAATACAAGTTTTGATATATACATGAAGTGAATGGTTTGGTTAATTAAAAAATGACGAAAGCAATGCAAAAACTAATGAGAGAAAACTAATTGGAGATTTTAATACTCAGAATGGCAAGAAGAATTGAACCCCCAAAAAAAACAGTAAATAAGTGGATAAAAATTTGGAGACATAGCAAACCTGAAAAATTCTAAACAGTAACGATTTAAAAAAAAAAACCACCGATCAACACTAGGCTAAAATGCCCAAATGAGTAACAGAAAACCCAAGCACACCAAGAGTAATAGCGGAAAAAAGTGGATAAAATTATTATTGTAATAAAATGGAGAGTAGATCAACTTTGGGTAACTATGTGGAAAAAAATTGAAAAATCTTTGTTCAATAATTGGTAAATAATGGCTGCATCTGATAAAGAGGTCGCCAATATCAACCCTTACCTGTTTACCGTTGAATGAAAGTTTCGTCTATGCATGTCTGCAGTCATAGTCATGCGCAGAAAATTCATAAGGCCGGGGTGGGGGGGAGGGGTTATAGTTTCAATGGGGAGAGGTTACAGAGCTATAACTCCATACATCAGTGATTCTCAATATGGGGCCTACGGGCCAGATCAGACTCGCGAACAGTAAAAACTGGCCCTGCTACAAAAAATAAGAAACTGAAAATTTCTTTCTAGGAGATGGGGCTAATTTTTTTTTTTTTCTATAGGTGGCTAAAGCTCTTACCTCAATGCTATTTCATTGAATCAGAAAATTTGTAGGGTGATAAGCCCCCCAGTTTTGCCAATATCTATATAGCGCCTTTTTCAGTCCACTGGCCAATTTTGTTTATTCCTGTTGGTCCGCATTATTCTACCAGCAATATTAAGATTGAACAAAGGCGAATCTAGGAGGCATCCCCCTCCCCACGAATCGACCTGTGTTGTCTTTTTTTTTTCTAAACCCTGCCCGCGCGTCTACCTGGGAATATCTTCCGGATTCGCCTCTGGGACTGAATATATATATATATATATCATCATCATATTCAACCATTATCTATCCACTGCTGGATGAAGGTCTCTCCAAATGTTGAGTAGGTAACACCGCTTGACATAAATATAATAAAAGCAATCAGACAACTTTGAGCGGTTATCTAACAAAATACAGCAAAAAAAAAGCGGTTATCTAATAATCTAACAAACCGCTCAAAGTTGTCTGATTGCTTTTATTATATCTCTCCAAATGCTTTCCACACAAGTCTATCCTGAGCAATTCGCTTCCACGTCACCCCAACCTGTTTTCTTATTTCATCCACCCATCTAGTTTGAGGACGTTTTCTAGGTCTTCGGTGGTCTCTTGGAATCCAGTTCAGAATTTCTGTTGTCCATCGTTGATCAGTTCTTCTTGCAATATGCCCAGCCCATCGCCATTTCAGTCCTTTTACTTTAACAATGATGTCCTCTACTCTAGTTTGCTCTCTCACCCAAGTGTTTCTTTTTCGATCTCTCCTAGTTATTCCAAGCATGCACCTCTCCATGCTCCTTTGCGTTGTCTGTAACTTTCGTATTGCTCCAACTGTTAGACTCCATGTCTCTGATCCATAAGAGAGGACTGGCAATACACACTGGTTGAAGACTTTTCTTTTTAGACACAAAGGCAATTTCCCCTTCAGGATAAAACTGTTTCTTCCAAATGCACTCCAGCCAAGTTTAATACGTCTGTTGAGTTCTTTCATAATGTTGCCATCCATTGAAATCAGCTGGCCAAGGTAAATATATGAATCAGCAATTTCTAGCTCAGTGTTGTTGTGGCAACATTGAGCAACATATATATATATAATAAAATAAAAAAAATTATGTATAAGAGGTACAGGTAAATTTAGTTAAATTGGAATCACTCTGGCGCCAATGTCTGCCTGGAGTAAAGCCAATTAAATATTATAATAGGTAAGGTTAAAGTAGTATAAGACCATTTTCAGCATTACATAAAACAATTTCGCTGCAAGATATCAGAACCAACTTTGCGAGAACTATATCCACAAATTGAAAAATACCTAAGTGCAATGCAAAACAAAACATATACAAACAATAAATATATTTACAATATTTTACATACAAACCTTTTTCGAAAACTATGAAATATTGCTAGGATACAAATGGCAATATAGTAAAATTGTAAAGAAATGAACCAAAAGTGGAATAAAAAATTTAAAGTAGGAGTGTAATAATAAATGAAATATGAGAAACCCATAGGACAGCACTTTTTCAAGAGAGACGCTTGTCCCAATGAGTTCAGTATTGGATGTTTCTGTCTGAGTCCTAGCCAATGCTAAACTTAGGATCTCAAGTCTCTCGACATCCAATGAGAGAAAAATTCGGAGCAGTACCATAGAAAAGTAAGCATAAAAATTGTTTTAAATGAGAATGAACACTTTGCATACCCGAACCAAAACTAAAAAAGCCCGAATGTAAACAAATTCAAAATGTTTCCAGAACTACATCCACAAAAGCTGCCATTTCAAAGAGTATTTAGTGCAAAAGTGATACGTCTTCGACAGCAGAATTCATCACTTACACAAATCACAAAACCAGCCTTGCTGTGCATATATAGTTGCTATAGTTATATGCTATACATATATATAGCACATATAGGTGATATATAGTCGATTAACTGTCTGCAAATGCAAACTACAGAATCGAAAGACACGGATTAATGACTATATTGTTTTTACCATAATATCAAATACTTCCTACAAAGGAAGCGAATGTATTTGGTATTAACACGTGGAAATTGCCAACAGTTATTAATACTAACTTCGCGAGTTTCAGAAAAGTGAGAACAGAAACATTTTGCAGGTACCATTAAATGTAAACAACATGGTCGATGTTGGCATTGGGCTTTTTGCACAACAGAGCGGTTGAAAAAAGAAAGCAAGGTTTTAAACAGAAAATTAAGAAGGAATTTGTCTCCAGCAAGTGACGCGAGCGGCATTTCATATCTATCACAGTTACTGTGCGGTTCAGGCTCCCATTTATTCTGATAACGGCACTATTTCTTATCAGTTTCATATGTTTTTTTTTTCTTTTTTCTTTTTTTTGCCATACCGGCAGCAAAAAAAAATATTAAGTGGTTTTAAATATAAGAAACTTGCCGACGAAAAGCAGAAAAATGAATTTGTGTGACACATCTTGCTTGTGCCGGATTAAAAAGAAAAACGCAATAAAGAACTCTTGAACGTCTGAAAGAAAACGGGGTGGGGAGGAACAGAGACTGGCAATTAAAAAATAAATGCAAATATGAATAAAATATATGTGTATAGCCTACGGCTGAATGTATAATTAAGAAATTAAAATTAATAAATTGTTACATGGTAGGATTAATACGTGTTTATTTCATTTTTTTATAACCACCAGATAAATGTGGATGGGGGGGCAGCCAAATGTGTATTGCACCCTAGCGGCCAAAGTTACGGGCACGGCCTTGAGCCCGCGTATTACTTCAGTTCCCTTACGTTTTAAAATATTAAGAAATGTGAAAATGTGAACCGAATAAAATACAAAAATTTAAAGCTCATAGGGAGTAAGGGATGTTATTTTTGTGTAAAATAAATTGCATTTTTTCCATGAGTCAGCGGGCCACATAAAACATGTCGGTGGACCGGAAGTGGGCCGCGGGTTGAAGACCTCTTATATAGCGTGTAAAACAATTTCTTTTTCGTATCTTCTGGCCCGCCGATCGAAAAAAAAAAATCCAAAGTGTCCCACGATGAATAATTAAGAACATTAAGAACCACTGCCATACGTTCATATGATAAATATACAAAATTTTAGTGCATTGGGGGTTACAACATCCATCAACATCTCCTTGCATACGCCAGTGTCTGCAGTCCATAGACTTTAAATGTTCGGATTCCTCGGAAAACTATGGGTTCCGACTAAGCTTCACCTTTGCTGTCTTTGCGCCCATGGGCGGACTGTGTCCTCTCAAAGGGTATCATACCTTGGATTATGAAAGGGCGCGACTCCCATCGCCCATGAGAGCGTATCAGCCCGGGGGGGAGGTGCAGCTAGCCGGCAGCCCAGTCCACCCCTGCTTGCGCCGTAAAACTCACAAACGCTCAAAGCTTTCACACTTTTCCCAATTACAGTCAGTTAACGCTGTAAACTGCAAAAAACACTCACCACGCCAGTTCTGTTTAATTTTATAGGCTGATTTAGCATTAAGTACTATTTTCTTTCTCGTAACTTCGCGCATTCTGTCCTTTCACAAGAAGTCTGGTGGAAAAGTTGGTAATAACAGGTGTTGACGTCACAAACCGATCAGCCGCTTGCAATAACGTAGGACTCCAAGTTCAACATTCGTTTTTTGGCGCCGACAAACGGTCTGAAAAACGGTTCTGAAATAAAAGTCCTAATCTGTCGTAAGCGGCTACCCCGTTTGTGATATCACTTCTCGTTATTTCTGTTCTCCCGGACTTCTTTCGGTGAACGGCCGATAGCATGGATTTATGAACTGTTGCTATGGTGACAAGAGGCCGTACGGTTTCCCAGTGATAACGTGTTCGCCTGACTTGACATTGATCCTGGTTCGACTCCGAACAGTGCCAAAAAACAGAACGATTGTCGATAAACTTATTCACTGTTGTCCAGGGATTGATTCCCTAGGCTTTAAGAGGCCCTGATGTCCCGGGAAAATGTTGGTCCGCTGCCCCATGGTGACGTAGTGATAACGCGTTCGGCTATCGTGTCAATAGTCCAGGTTCGACTTCCACTGATCTCTTTGAACATGTGTGCCGTTCTTTTACCCACCATAGTTCGAAATGTGGTTCCTTTGGCACCAGATATTCAGATTCTTGGGAAAACTGTAGGCCCCAGTGCAACATGACCCTTGATGGCCGTAAGACCTACAAACGTCTCCATGCCGCCTTAGTCACCCGGAATGGGACGGACTATCTCTTGCTCTCTCTCTGGAACTAAACTTGACAATGGCCACACCTCCTCGCTACCATGTCTTCTTTGATATCTTTGAACTAATTGAGCAAATCGTCCTTAATTTAAGCAGCAATTACATGATTATTTAGGGTTCCCACGCAACTTGGAATTATCAGGGAATTTGAAATCGTCCCTAAATGTCAGGGAAAAATGAGATTTTTTGGTCAAACCTGGACAAGTCGGGGAAAATCATCTTAGCTTCTGTTTTGAATAGCTGAATCTCCCACGAACGTGAAACCATTTTTTCTACAACCAAAATTTAGTTGAAAGTTGCTTCTGATCAGTCAGGGGAATTTTGCTGGAAAATTCAGGGAAAAACTGGG
This sequence comes from Dysdera silvatica, assembly GCA_006491805.2. Classification (NCBI taxonomy): domain Eukaryota; kingdom Metazoa; phylum Arthropoda; class Arachnida; order Araneae; family Dysderidae; genus Dysdera; species Dysdera silvatica. The sequence goes on along the minus strand of QLNU02014176.1, from coordinate 36,982,690 downwards.
AAAAGTCAATGAATGTTTTTCTTTAATATGAGTGGGAACCCTGTTAGTGTTAAGGGTGATGAGATTGTAATAAGCTGTCGTGTACTAATATATCATGCGGTTGTAATGACTCAAAAACCTTATACAATAATTTTCGACACCCACGTGTACTGCTCAATCTAGAGTTGTTTTTTTTTGTTTAGGAGAAAAAGAGACGCCGTCTCCATCCTGGAGTCGAATCAGGGTCCCGCGTTGAGCCCGGAGTGTTTTGACAGCTAGATGAACGAGGACAGGAACAACGCTCTCTTTCTCCGTATATAAGGATGTAAGATATTATTACCCTTCTCAGGGATAACACAATTGCCAAATAATGGTCAACACACAAAGCCGTCTAGCGGGTAAGACACTTCAGGCTCATGGAGGGATCCTGGTTCGAATCCAGGATGAGGACGGCGTCTCTTTTTCTCCTAAACAAAAAGCTCACAAAGAACTCGCCCTGGTGGCTTTGTGTTATCCCTGAGAAGGATAATAATATCTTACAGACCCACCGAAGATAAGCCATTGGGATGTGCCTTAAATTGCTGACTGCACAAATTCTAAGTATACATCAATAACAGTGGCGTAGTCGAGGGTGCCTGAACCCCCCATTGATTATGAAAACACTTTTCTTTAACTCCGCATCACATGACCTTCTTTAAAGCTACTTGAGGCCCCCCCATATTTTTGAATTGCTGCGCCACGAATCACGATCGTGTGTATATATCATATTCACAAGGAATTCGAAAGTAAAAGCGTTTCTGAAATTATAATTCTTGTTGGTTTTGTAAAAATTCAGTTCTTTGTATCTCTATTATAAGCAATAGCGTTGCAATTCAAAACTCACGGGGCTGAGTGGCCTTACAAATCTCTTTTATATCCAATACGTGCAAATCCATATAAATATCCTAGCTGTCGACTGTGAATAATAACGAAGTTAGAAAAATGATAATAAAGAAATAATCAAGCACTATATAAAATATCAAAGAGAATATAAATGGCTATAGAATATACAGGGTGTTTGGAAAATATCTGGCAAAACTTTAAGGGGTGATAGGGAACACCAAATAAGGCATATTTGACCATATCCCCGTGTCCGCAAAGGGGCCGGTTTGGCTGTAGAGCGTAACTACAGTTTATGCCCATCACGTTGCTACGTAGCCAATTGCATGAATTAAATGCAATTTTTGATACATAATTTAAGTGAATGAGCTAATAATACAGCAGAGAAAAAGAAATCCGGAATTCAGTTTTCTGATTTTGATCTGTGTTACTGTTTAGTGAAAATAAGCCTAAAAATGCCTTTCTTTTAACACACAGGAAAATAATTGAGAACTGCCAAGTATGTATAACAGGTGAAGAACATCAAAATAAACATTTTTTGTTCAGTGAATTTTTTTCCAAAAATTAGCCGTTCGGGCACTACAGTGAATTTAGTATTTGCATCCACCACATTCAAGGTTTTCACAAATGGCTACAATGCGCCATTTTAAAAATTTTTCAAATTATTTAATGTCAACAGACGTCGGGCTCTCTCCGGCGATTTTTTAAAATCAGTTAAATTCGCCAGAATTGTATGTGTAGAATTCGCCGCTTCAGGTGCGATTGTATGAATTGTACAATGCTTATTCACTTAAATTATGTATCAAAAATTGCATTTAATTCATGCAGTTGGCTACGTAGCAACGTGGTGGACGTAAACAGTAGTTACGCTCTACAGCCAAACTGGCCCCTTTGCAGACATTGGGATAAGGTCAAACATGCCATATTTGGTGTCCCCTATCACCCCTTAAAGTTTTGCCAGATATTTTCCAAACACACTATATATACAGACTGCTTTTCGTTCACCCGTGGATCGTGATCTTGTGCCCTTACGCTGGAAAATTAATCCAATTAGCTGGTGTTACATATATATATATTTATTTTATTTTTTTTTAAGTATTTCCGTGTCATTTCACAATTTGAAAGATTAAAAAAAAATCTTTTAATATCGATTTGTTATAAAAGGATTTCAAAATAATTTAGTGTTTAATTTGAGAAAGGATTTTTTAAATTTATGAATATTTTTATTTTCAATTAATATTAATTTATTATTTTATGTATAAATATGGGGTCGTGCGTAAGAATGTAGTCTATATATAAATATTGATTTATCATACGATTAATTTGTAAGTTAAAATATTAGCTTTATAATTCCATTTGTTTATTAATTCAATTATCGTTTTCTTAGCGAATTAGTGATCGTTAAATCGGAATAATTATTAACCTTGTAATAATTTTTAAATAATTTTTTTTGTTTTATACGGTCATACCACGCGCTTGTATACGTGATGAAAGACAACGTAACATGAATATCTTCTTTTTAATATTCCTTCAATTGCACCTTCTAGGCTTATGGATCATGCAAATTATTCAATTCATGTCAAATATAATTAATGAACCTTCTTTATAACAGATAATGACTTGCGACAAACTGCTTTTCGTTCACCCGGGGATCTGTGATCTGCCCTTTACGCTGGAAAATTAATCCAATTAGCTGGTGTTACATTTTTAATCGCTTTGGCCTTGTAGTTCATCGGATCTGTTCGGATCATGCGAAATATTGGATGCCAAGGGGCTGAACCCTTCGCCAAGAAAAGGCGAAATACTTTACTTCGCTTTCTGAAACTTCATTAATGGCAAGAGGAAATGAAAATTTGATTTAAAGGAAAAAAAGAAAAGAAAAGGCGGAATGATATGTGGCCTAATTTTTTATGCTTTGGCTATGGGCCAGCTATCAAACTGGCACCACCTGGGATTCTAGTAATATCAATAGATAAGCGATAGTTCGAAATCGATTTAATCGGTCGACGCGGTAAAAATAGCACTGATCTTCTTGATAGATCATCGTTTGAAAAAATCATTAATTTAAGGTATATCGATGACACGACATTGATAAATGTCAAAAATCTAATGTTTGAATATTAACGGTGGAAGACGTTTTAATTTTACACAACGTTCTAATTAATATTAAGCTTATGTTAGTTTAATCTTACTATAAGTTTATTAAACTGGCTTTGTGAGATAGTTATATGTGATAGCTATATATATTTAAATGGAAAATAATTTAGCGGTGTGCAGAACCTCGCAGGACCGACTCAAAAGAACGGTTCTTCTATCCATCCATGTTAGATGACCCAAATCGTTCGCTAATTCAGTAAATGTGCTGTTATACCCACTGGCTAAATCACTGGTTAAACTTTAATTTTGGAACATATATAAAGAAGTTCCATTTTTTGTGTCTGCACTAAATGATAAATTTAATTGTATCATAATAAAAACATTATCAGTTTAAAATTTGATAATTAAACATAATTAATCTTCATGAACAAAGAATTATTCACTTTTTTTTAATTACATTTTAGCAGTATATTTTATAGTAATTTACTGATAAAGCCGCGTTTAAAATATGCATCACAAATTAATATAAAATCGGTAAATATTAATTCTATTAAATTGTTTTTATATATGAAATATTAATGCCCTTCACATGGTTGATTATTACCCTTCACAACTGCCAAATGATCGGCACACAGAACCACAGAGATTGGGGGTAATAATTAGGGTTTAAGCTGGATTTTTTTTTTTTTTTTAGCTAAAATATAAAAATAAAATTTTAGCACATTTTTAAATTTCTTTTTCTACTGTACAGACATACGGTAACTTTGAAAATGTTGTACTTTAGGAGAACGTTAAACAAAATAACATAATTAAAATTTAGAACTACAAATAACATTTTTTATTTTGTACAAAATTACACAATTGGTCAAGAGTGGACTGGGCCTGCCGTTGCGCCCTCATGGGCGATAGGACTCGCGCCCTCCGAAAATTCAAGGTATGCGCCCTTTGAGAGAACACAGTCCGCCTGTATGATTGGCCATGTAATTGTGCAATGCTCCTCCTTGGCTTTACTACCCACCATACTTCGTAGACATTTTCAAAATTACACTGATTTCGACTCATCCGTTCATAAATCCACAGAAGGTCTTCAAGGTCGTTGTATGGCGGCCGCCGACGTAAAATTATAGAAATTTTTAATTTTCATGGCTTTCGCTTTTTATCGAAAATGGGATTAAAATTTTTCGCCAAATACAATATCCTTTCACAAAGTGCGAAAAAAACTTACGTAGCTTAAACTCGGATAATAATATCTCGTGTAAAAAATAATTTGTCATCTAATATTACCACATCATCTGCTATGAAAAGAAAAAATGTCCACCCTTAATTTATTTTATTTTGGTACTTTTAGCAAATATTGACCAAATAAGAATATTACTGTAAGCGCCCCCACCTAAGCTGTCCGGCTCCTCCCTCCGTCCACTCTCTCAATTTTTCGTTGGACTTTTTAAAACACTGCTACAACATTTTATGGCTGCATACCTTTCCTGGTTTAAATGATATTATTTTACCATCAGTTAGTCCAAAAGTTTCCGTTCTAGGACCTCAATTTTAACAGTATTTTTCAATATGCAGTCCAATTTTCGAATTAATCGGACAAATCACTGATCGGCTAAGGTCCCGGTTTCGTCATGGCGGGTTTTAAAAAAAAAAATTCTACTTATATATCGAACGTGTACATTAAGTCTTTGGGTATAATACCTGAATTTTGCATTATTTGATATATTTGTTTAACAGTGTTGCAATAATGAAGTTGCGAACGATTGCTTTATTTATTTACAAGCTTTTTGTTCTGAATTGCCTTTTATAAAATAGTGTCATATATTGTAAATCCATCTTTGTTTCTAAATTTTATCTGAGGCCCTCGGTAATATCCATTGGTTATCTGTTCATTGTTTTTATTATCCGTATTGAAAAGTGGGAAGAAGTTACATAAAAGGATTCGAAAAGTACTTCTACTTGAACTTTCAAGTGCTCGTTCTTAAACAAGCCAATAGTAGTGTCTATAATATGGTTTGTTTCACACTTCATGCGACAGGAAGCGCTCATATCGAAAAACCTCTACATACAATAGCTGAGCGTTTTGTCAATGACGTGGCTGTTTACATAAGCCAGTTATCAATTGTCGGCGATAGCAAACGTAAATAGAGGTTTAGCGACGTTGCGTAGCGTTTGAATAAAAGAACTCATTGCATGTTAATGGGCGAACGATCTCGCGCATCTTCTCTTCATCTGTGACGTCACTGCCGGTCAACGGATCGATCCTCGGTGACGTCACGGCTCCTCGCGGCCAATGGCGGAAAACTACTTCCTGATCTTTCCACCTGTGCTGTGTTGATGGCGCGACACTCCTACGCCGGCTAGTATTTAGGCCTAACTACACGGCGTATCGAAACCAGACTCGAGGCGACCGCCATCCGAAGAACGCAAGTGGGTTTGTGTTTGTTGTTGAGGGTCGAGGAGAGGAGTAGGTGGTGGTACAATTTTTTTTTTAATTTTTTTTAAGTCGCGACATGAATCCGTTGGACATCTTGCTTTCTCACGACGTTTTAGTGTGTTCTGTGTGCGTGGTAATTGTCACGTTGCTTACTTTCTTTTTGCTTACTGTGTGTCTCTTAACGGCTGCGGTGACCAACCGCTGAAAGTCGGGCTATGGACGGTCGCCCGCGGTCCCCATGGAGCAGGACCGACTTACTGCGCCAGGAAGAAAAGCCGCCTAGACGCGTCCAACAAGGAGTAGATGTATGTTCCAGCAGACAATATGACAGACTTATCCATGACGCCAGAGGTATGTCAGTCGCCCCAAGCGGTATTCTGACCTAATTATAGAAAGCACTAGAACCAACACTATTATTTTTTACACACCTGAAATTATGCACATTGAAAAATACCTTGAACCTATGTGAAAGCTCTTCGGTTTCCGCTCTCTTACTAAAGACACTACTTTGCCGTGAGAACGCACCTTTCCTCTTCGTGCTGGTACTTTTTTTCTTGAATACATTTACACAAACAATTATCTGCGCATTCTCCCTGTTCTGTGCACTTTTTTCTCGGACTCGTTTTCGCGTTCTTCGTTCTCAATTTTCCTTGCAGACGACATTCACTTATGCTTTTTCATTAATGACCGGTTTTTTTTTCTACGAAAATTAATTTCCCCTTGCAACCTGGTGTGTGTTCACAGATCTTTATCACAAAATTGGCAACTAAATGTTAAAATTATTATGTGAATATGGTGCCAATTAATTACTGTATACATTGGCTGTATTAATGCCAATTACTCAATGTACCAATACCGAGTGCCAATCATTCAATATATTAATAGAATACCAGATATTCTATATATAACAGAGTGCCAGATATGCTGTATATAATCGAGTGCCAGACAATCTATATATAAATAGAATACCAATTAATTTATTTGTATAGACTGTACCAGAAAAATAATTAATTTACTATAGACTCTTGTTAGCAATTGGAATATGCTATTGTTGCCATACAACAGGATAGTCATCTTTTTCCAACTACTGAAATAGACCTTTGAAATTAATTTTTTTTTTTCTCTTTATACCTCACCTCTTGCACATCTTATGCCTATGGTATGGATCAATGTTTCTCAAAGTAGGTTTCGCTGATCTTCAGGGCTTCGCGATGGGGTTCCGCAAACAAGTTGTAAAACATTTCTGAAATATTCAAGGAAACCTGTGAATCTTGTAATGCCCCCCCCCTCCCCCCATAACAATCCCTTAGATAGAGTTAACTAAACGTAATACCGTGTAACAGTAGAAAAGTAATACAGTAGAGTGTGTCGTTAATCCGAAAATCCGGTTTATTCGAACTTTTTATTCAGTCGGCTGTGTGGGTTTTTTTTTCAACTGCAACTAACCGACAAGACGTAAATAAACAGCGCAGTATGTGTTGCCAACTAATTGGAATATTCCATTAAGAAAAGGGACATTTTCCGTCATCTGTTTTAATGCGTGCATACCAAAACGCAAAAATATCAAATGATTATAGCTTACAATAAATTCTATAGAAAAGATTTCGTTTAATCCGAACAGGTCTCGGTCACGATTCATTTGGATTAGCGAGCCTCTACTGTAACCACATTTTCATACTGATTTATTTATTGATTATTTTCATAGTTAGGGCCAAGCGGTCATAAATAATAGCCCTTCAGATTTTCCTTAAATAATGCATATAGAGGATTTCCATGACTACGTGTGTAGTAGGGAGAAAATCCCGTAGGATAGAAAGTTCGAGTACCACTGGTATGAATAACAGTAGCCTTATTAAGAGCTTTGGGGAACTTGGTCAGTTCATATGTAAAACAATAATAGACAATACGTTTGTTATTACATGGATTCTCCTTTCGTAATCTGAGTGTCTACCGGTCCCCAAAGTTCCCAAAAAAGTTCCCGAAATGAGGAATAAGGTCCCCGAAATGAGGAATAAGGTCCCCGAATTAGAAAAGAGGTCTTAAAATTTACGAAATTCAATTTTTCGTCCCTAAATTTTGTTTTCATTTCCGACCAGACATTATTAAAAAAAAAAATGCATACAAGATGTGTTTAAACAATAAGGATTTTCTTCTGGTATGTTTATTCTTTTTCTAAGTAAATTAGAGCTTAAATAATTTGAAATCATTAAAGCATATTTTTTATAGTTTTATAGATATAATAGTAAGTAAATAAAAAATAAGCAAGTTACTTATTTTTATGCAGTATAATATTTTATCTGTAACACTTTTTTCAATCAGTAAAACAAATGCTTATAATATGGTTTATTACACAACATTAAGTTTGTCATAAATATCATTTTTAACCAAATATCTTTTTCCCCTTATTAAAGGAAATTCTGTAAGTTACAGAAAAAAAAATCTTATATAAAATTGTTTTTGAGAAATTGAATATTTTAAATGGTTAAACATATATAAGCGTTACATGTATAACCAATAGTAATGCTCAAAATATAGTGAATAATACAAATTTGGATGGTCCCCAAATTGTGTTCCTAGAATTTAGTAGACACCCTGGTAATGAATTATTTTTTTGTAGTTTGTAAAAATTTAGAATTTACTAAAGAAATTGTAATGTGGTGTAGTACATCTTTCTCTATGTATTCAATTACAAAATATGTATAGATAAAACGTTAAAGAACATCGCGAAACTCATTTGACACTAGGAATATTGTTAATAGGTTAAACGTTCGTATTTTTGAGACATTATCACATTAATACAGTTTTTTATTCGTATGTTCTTTTGATCCCCATTGCTTCCAATGAAAAGACCAGGAAGTGTCAAATCATGTCACATTGAGTTCGCCATTTACGCGCCTTGTGTCCTCCAAGGTTGAGTTATTGGAAATTTGCTTAATATGATTTTCATATGTAACGTTTTTTCCTTTCACTAAAATAAAAAAAAGAAATGCGTTGTCAGCATTGTCTGTTTAAACTGATTTCTAGAGTCTATTCTCAATGCAGTGCAAAGTCTTTAAAAAATACGCCTGTGCCAATTTTCAATTTCATTTTAAATATGTTTTCCCATTACATTTTTCGTTTACATGTAACTAGTTTACCATTTTTTAATGAATTAAATTTACTGTTATCTTGAATTTTATCACTTTTCAAGCAACATTTTTCCATGCCTTGAATGTGAACTTAATTTTCTCACTGCATAACAAATATTTAAAGTCGATATTTCTGAAATCAACTTTTCATTAACTGTTTTTAATGAATTCAATTTCTTTTTTATTTGTGCCAAGTAATTGAAATTATATGCGACGCGTTTTCGGTTGTCGGGGCGTGTTTGTGTGCATATGTGGATGTTGGAAAAGTTGGCCAAGCTGCACTGTGTTTCTGGATAAGTTTGGATCGATGTTCAGTAATCGAGAATAAAGGCGAGGTTCTCTGAAAAAGATCCCCTCTTTTACAGAAGTGATTATCGAACCCGGACTGAGTTCAGTTTTAGAGAACAGTATTGTTTGTAAAGTGGTTTGACATTCAATTTGAACAGGAGGGTGGTGTTTTCAGTTACTTTGACTAATTTAGTCTTACGAAATCTCTTTTGATTGGTCGTATAAATTTCTTATTTATGGTTGGTCTGAGAAAATTCATGAAAACTGGATATGTGTGTCTTCAAATGAGTAATTGATTGCAAACAGTTCGAAATAACATGTTATTGGCACGTCATTCACGTCACCTTCAGCATTGTTGTTTTTATTAGTAGAAACGAAATATGTCCTGTTAAAAAAAATATTTAACGTGTTTCACAAACAAAAATGCTGGAAGTTCTGATCGCGGAAAGTTCAATCTAGTTCCACTAAACCTTCACTAAATTTGAGATTGTGTGGATCCTATTGCAGAATCTACATGTAAATACATGTCCTGAACTTTATGAAATTATATACTTTTTATGTTTTCGAAGTATAAAAGAAAAATACATAAAAATATACAAACTCTTGTGCAAAGAAGTTAAATAAACCAAATCAACATTATTTAGCCAGTATTAAAACAAATCAAATGCGTTTACAATATAAGAGCCATATAAACAAGAATAAAGACAACTAAATACGAAATTTTTCTATAATAATACGCCGTGTCTCAGTCGGCAACGTACTGCGGCTTAAATTAGCATAAACATACTTTTGTAAACTGACACGTCGTTTACAGTTGTTTCGACTGAGATACGTCCTGCCTTCGTCTAAACCTACATCGACCGATCATTGTTACTCTCTCCATACCATCAGAATTTTGAAAGGCTAATAATGTCGATAAGGTGATAACGGTCTGGACTAAGTTCGACGAATGCAGGAGATCGACCTGTCAAAACGATTACTTCTACGCGGGAGCAAATCTTAAATAATATAATTATAAGGATGTATTAATAGGATATATGAAACGTCTTACGATCTTAAACAGTTTGTCGTTTATATTATAGTACAGAGTAAAAATGTTTATATGGAGGACCATAGAAGTAAAATTTCTCGGTAAAGGCTATTTTCCGCTCATACAAAGTAAGTTATAGGAAAAAATTAGCTTGACTATGTGACCTACATTATTAATTTTTATAAGAAGAGCCAAATATAATAAAATCTTTTATAATATGTTTAAATATATAAATGTTTATAATAATATCTAAATATATTAATATTTATAATAATGTCTAAACTAATTCATGATGTAACGTTTTATCACTTTCTTTATACCTTATAAAATGCGTACTAAAAATTACTCTTTGTCAATTAAAAAAAAAGCTGCACCTTCTTAATGTTACACAGCTTTTCACTCTTTTGCGCCCTTTCAATCTATTATAACTCACTTTTTTTAAAATAAAAATGGCCTTATTTGAGGCCTTCCATTTGATAATCGCTTCCCCAACAAACGCAATCAACTGAAAATGCTTACACGTCGCATGGGTGCAGAATATTGAAAAAATACGATTCTCAGATTTCTTTCCGTTTTACGGATAATAGAAATTAATTAATTAATTAAACTGCCGTTTTTATTTTTTAACGAAAAATTACTCAACCTAAACATCCTGATTGTTCTTTAAAATAATTTAATTTCACTTTGCGGTACTCTTCTCTTTTTCGAAAATTATAAATTATTCCCCTGCTAACTAATTAATGTAACATTTTAAATGTTTTTGATTATTTTCGGCCTTTACAGTTGAACTTATAAAAACTTAATTTAATTTTTTGTTTGTTCGCTGAAAGAAGCAAATTCAAGCCCTTTGATATTCATTGTAACAATCACACGCCCACAGTTTTCAATTAAAGAGTCGAAGAAAATGTATTATTGATAAAGAGCCCAGGAAAATATATTATTGATAAATTGTCGAGGAAAAGATATGATCGATAAAGAGCTGTGGAAAATGTACTATTGATAAAGAGCTACGAAATAATACTATATGTGCTTTATGTTTCACCAGGGCCTTAAATTGCGTTTTTCTCCAATGAAATAAGTTTTCGAGGTTTGATCAGACGCTGTCCATACAGAATTTTTAAATGTCTGAAATTACGAAAACGTTGAACGTCTTGAGATATATTTAACTAATTTAGTTAGGTGGTTCAGAATATTCCGTTAATCCATCCAACGGTCAAAAAAAGTTATCGGCTAGCTGTTCTCTATGGTTCAGAGATTAGTTCCCTAGATTCTGATTCCGCAGAAAATATTGGTCAACTACCGTACGATGGCGTAGTAGGAACGCATTCCTCTATCGTACCATTAACACGGATTCGGCTCCTAATGGTACGTAGAACGCGTGCCGTTCTCTGCCCACTGTAGTCCGGGGTTTGGTTCCTTTAGCAGCAGAACTTCCGATTCTTCGGAAAATTATAAGTCACGATACATGACCTTTACTGCCCTTGCCCCGTTTAAATACAAAGTTCAGATTATTAATTTCATAACTAACCTCATCAAGACGAACACCAAAGGGAACAAAAAATCTGTTCCTATTAACAGCAATTCGTCTTATCCGGAAAGAAGAGTATGCTGTTGTACAATCAGAGGACTTCAGTAAACGGTTGGTGTTAAAAGTAATTCGCTTTAAGTGTGTTCGTCTTAACGAGGTTCGACTGTACTGGTTTTTTGTGTATGGTTTTCGTTTTCCCAAGCCGGTAAATTTTCTATACTCGCGGCAAAGCTAACCTGGAACACTGTTAATGCGACGGCAACTTATTCACTCCCGTGCACGAGTATTAGTTCACAAATTGGCGAAAAATGAGATAGCCCTCAACATTATTAGGCTATTTATCGCCTAATTTGGAATGCAGAAAAACGCGGTTGCCAAAATTCCAGGCGCCAAATTTACCGCCAAGCGAACAAGGTCCTCTGAATGGTCAGTTACTTGAATGACGTCAGCGCTTGCTATAATGAGTCTTTTTTCTAAATTTAATAAATACCAGATTTTAATTACACAAATATGCCTATGTTTTATGTATTTGAGCATTATTTTAATGTTTTATGTCCGAAATGTATCTTCTATTAACTCTGTTAACGTAAGAAAGGGCGAACTATATTGCACTGGCGGAATCATACTGCTCTGTGCCTTGTCAGTGTACCACGTTAGCTTTGCCACGAGTATAGCTGTATGGCAAGGTCGTCGGCATACATGGTTAAAATATGTTAATGAGGTACTATTCAGGATCAGCTCACACGCAAACAAATCGTACAATTTCCTGCTAATTCAAACTGGACAAATCATTGTAGACTTAAATATTAAAGTAGTCAACCTCCTACGGATAATATTCTTGCGGACAGTGTAGATTTTATATATCAACTGACTATTAAAAATAAATAGAATTTATGAAATCGTTATAAATTAGGTTTTATTAACATACAGGGCCTTCAGCTTGAGCTTAGCAAACTGAACAATACTAACCGCATGGCATTGTAAACAAGGAATATAACTTGTGGCGATTACCGATTGCGCAGCATCACAGACAAGGAAATTTTTATGAATAATCAATCGGGTTATTCGCGAAAAGGGAAACCTATTGATTAGGGAAGCGATAAGAAATGACAATAGAAATGTGTCCTAACTGAGTGAAATGAATGATTGAGAAGGAAACAGATTTCAAGCTGCAAACGTGTGGAATAACGATTTGATTGGGAAAAACCAACGCTACGTCAGGGGCGGACTGGGTCCTCTCAAAGGGCGCATACCTTGGATTATCGGAGGGCGCGAGTCCTATAGCCCATGAGGGCGCAAGTCCTGTAACCCATGAAGGCGCAAGTCCTATAGCCCATGAGGGCGCAAGTCCTATTATCCATGAAGGCGCGGCGGCCGGTTGTCCGGCGGCCCAGTCCGCCCCTGGCATATGTTATCACCACTTCGACATGCGGGATTCTCTTACTTGATTGTTATGAATGAAACTTCTCTGAGTCCTGTAAGCCGAGTTCGAATCCTGTTAGCTTTGACCGTACTCGTATCTTTCTTCGTGCGTTTCATTCAGCTGTCAATTTCATTTCAGATTGCCCTTTAACCTGCCCTAAAGCAACATACTGTTCGTAACATAAATAGTGTGTTTGTCATTGAAATATAGAAAAAAAAAGTAGTTGGAAGCTCCCAGGTCTTTCATACGAGTATGTTAAAAAAAAATAAAGTAAAGGTCTTGCTTCAAAAGTAAATTTATACCCCCGATAACTGCCAAGGTATTGGACACTTTTGTAGTTTGATTAAACAAAGCTTTACTGAGTACTTATTAAAACTGCCGTGATTTTTTTTTAAATTTTTACACGAACTAATACATAACGCGGAAATGATATAAATATGATTAGAACGTGCGTACGAAATCTGCTTTCGATACGGCAGTGTGTTTGTACCGTTTACCATGATATTTGCTCATTATTCGTGCTTACAGACTGATATTACCATATTACTCATTATCTATGTTTACAGACTGATAGTGCCATATTACGCACTATCCGCGCTTACAGGCTGATATTACCATATTACTCACTATCCGTGCTTACAGACTTCCTCCCCACTACATTACTACCTTTCAAAATGCCTTCTTAGTCTTCCACACTATACACTTCCGCTATAAGTTATATCAGAAGTGAGGAACCTTTGCATGTTACATTGTTAGCTACAATCCAAGAAGGCCGCATTATATTAGCTATAATTCATGAAGGCCGCATTGTAGTATTAGCTGCAATTCAAGAAAGCCGCATTATATTAGCAACAATCCAAGAAAACCGCATTAATTTAGCTACAATCGAAGAACACGTTAAGGAGGGAAGTGACCTTTTAAACATAAAAAAAAAGTCGAAAAAAAATATGATTACCTTTTCTGAATACCTAATTCTTCATAAATCTAATGAAATTCACACTGTCAAAAAATTTCGCTTAGTTCAGAAGTTATTGACAAAAATCTGAAGGTGTATGCTCAAGAAATTTGTAAATAAAAGGACATTTGAATACCCCCTTCACCTTTCAGTGACTCTTTCTTTTCATTTAGTTATCGCCATTTTGTTTTAATTTTTGACATTGGTATTATTTAATCTATGCTTCCGAAAAGAAGAAACATTTCCATGCTAAAACGAAGTGGACAACTCAAAGAAACACTTTTATTTGTAGTTGTTTCCCAAGTGCCCTGTTCATTGCTTTGCTTTTTTTTATAGTTAAAACTTTAAACGCATTTTTCTCAAAATCACGGTTTTTTCATATTGCGCACACTATAACTTTAGGATGGTTATAGCTTTATACTTTAAATTTGATATACCCATGCAAAATGTCAAGTGCTATGATCTACATCAAATATCATATAAAAAACTTGCATTATCTTTTCACACCAATAAGTAATTCGGTTTAATTATATGTACATCCGGTGAATTTTTTGTACATTAATTACTTGAATAATTTTTTGTGAATTGTATTATTTTTAGGCGAAATATTATATTTAAGACTTTACGAACATTTTAATAACAAAATAATTATTTTACCTAATTTCATATTTTTGTAAGCTTGCTCACAAAACTTGACTTTTTAGTTTTCAACGACGACATTATGTTTCATATTTTATTTTTTTGAAAATGTACATATTTTTAAAAAATTTTACAATGAATTACATGGGCAAGAGACGTGAATATGTGTGTGTAAAAAAACATTATTGTGTTTGCTGTATTTTATAACCTATAAAGTTTAACAAATCAGCACGAAGTCATCTTAATTTAAGTGTGTAAAGGTCATATCCACTTAAGTTAACTACAATCCAAGAAGACTGCATATGTTGTTCTATTAGGGAGGAGTTATTTCGTTGAATATTCTTTTAGTCTTTCGTATTTTATATGTGTTCATTTTAAGGTTGTAATAAAAAAAAAGTCGAACGAAAAACACACATTAATGAAAGCGAAAGGATATGTTCTGCAAAATTTGGATATGCACCGAAGGCCGCACTTCATTGCTTAAGCGGCCGTGGATTCCCCATCTTTGGGTTAGATGAATGCCTTGTTTGTTGTATAAAACTTCAGTGTTCATTGATAGGTTAGTTTAAGATTGTGTGAAGTGGTACCTTATCGCACTGCACACATTCAATAAGAAATTCAATCAAGAAAGGAAAGAGGATTACATTATTCATTAATATAACGTATGTCTCATATATACAGGGTGTTCGGTAACTACGGCATAAACTCCATGGCACGCGATTCTATGGTCAGTTCTAAGACGAAAGTCAAGAGGAACAATTTTTTGTTGACGGATTCGTTTATGAATAATAAGCACTTCAAAATTTTTACCTGCTTTCTAGTGCTTCAAGAGAGCGTGCTTCTACAGAGTTTTAGCCAATGACTAAAGCCACGCCCCTTGGTTTCTCCGCCTCCAGAATGAAAAGGATTTAACTCGCTATGAGAAAGAATTTAAAATTTAATTAAAAATTTAACGCTCAAATTGCAGTCATCCCCGCCTTAGAATTAAGTCATTCTACGTAAAAGTTAACCTGTACTACCTAATTTGGCGGTGGCGCACTTACTGACACTTTTAAATCCCACGTCTACAGTGTATATGGTGCAGCTAAGATTATTGTCACCTATAAAATATATTGTTTCTGATATCAAAGATGCAGTGGCGTGGATAAATTTTCATTCTGGTGGGGAGTCAGACCTCTTTGGGGGCGCAGAACTAAAAGAAAAAAGAAAATTACTTGTTAATATTAGAAAAATGTATTGAAAAAACGCATTTCTTAAGGGTTCTGGGGGTTTAGACACCACAGGTCCTTTGAGTAGATACAATTACTTTTACAATATTAATCATCTTGACAAATCTTTAATAAAAACACACACGAAATCCAATTTCAGTTTTAAGGAAACACAAAATACGGCACATTTCAATAAAACAACGCTTGACGAAAATTTCGCGAAATCGCAATTTTCAAAAATTAATTAAAAATCAGCAAATGCGTTTTACGCATCAAGAAATTCCGAATCTTAATAACCACATTAGGTACTAAAAAGTGCACTAAGTCTCAAGTGTAGATGCGATTGACACCAAAAAAACTTCCCTTGGTAGTATAGTACTGACAGCTCTTGGAACCTAAAACAAACATAAGATCTAAGGTAGTACAATATAGCCCTCCACAAATCCTTGAAACGCCACTAACTTCAATCAAAATTCACCTTATGTATTACAAAAATGCTTTACGCATTTAAAAAAAATATGATGGAATTATAATTTCAAAAAAAATCCAAGGAAAATCTGAAATGCCAAAACTGCTCAACCTCACCCTTTTTGCCAAAAATAAATTATACGCTTATCAGAAAGGTTAATGACGCGTACGCTTCGGACATAACATACGCATGCGCCCCCAATTTGCGCAAAAATTTTCCTTGTTGTAATTTTCGAAGAACATTCCATTGAATTTCAGTACTTCTGTCACGTATTGAACTCATTTCGTAATTTAATTACATGCTGAGAGAAGAAAAGTTACATTGTGATAACGTAACTAACTGTTAGTAAAATTAGAAATAAGCATCCACCACGACGTATAGTAATAGTGCCGTGAAGAGGTTTTATATTAAGTGTATAGGCTACTCGATTTTAAAATTTCTAATACTATACGTTTAGCATTACAATATATATTTCTAAAATACTACTGTTAATTCTGAATTATATATTGGCTTAATATATATTTTAATGTGTAATTTACAATTTCTATCATAATTAAATTCTGATTATAATTTCATAAAGGTTTTTAGGATGCCAAAAAAAATCTGTTTGGTGTATACTCAATTTTGGGAGCCGCTGTATGTTAAGATGCTTTTCTTATAACACCGATTAAATGCTCAGGACCCTGTCTGTCGCTTTAAATCAAATATGAGATTTCAAATGCTACGTTTGTACAAAGTTAGTTGACAATTCTTTCGCCTTCTCTTCTGATACTTGGGGGACGGTTTATCTTACATTGGGTTGCAATATTTAAAAACGTCTGACGACGCTTTCTGTTACATCACTGCATTTTGCACACGCGTTACTTTTCTTTCAAGCTGAACTCTTCCAATAAAAAAGGCTGTTCATTCTAAGGCGGGGTCGACTAAAATTTGGGCCCTAAATTTAAATAGCACGTGACCAAGAAATTCTTTACAATAGCGAGTTAAATCCTTTTTATTCTGGAAGCGGGGAAACCAAGGGGTGCAGCTTTCGTCATTGGCTGAAACGACGTAGAAGCACGCTCTCTTGAAGCACTATTGGCTCTCAGATAGAAATTTTGAAGTGCTTATTATTCATAAACGAAGCCGTCAATCAAAAATTGTCCCTCTTGACTTTCGTCTCAGAATTGACCATAGAATCGCGTGCCAGAGAGTTTATGCGGTAGTCACCGAATACCCTGTGTATCATCATCATCATCATATTCAACCATTATCTATCCACTGCTGGATGAAGGTCTCTCCAAATGCTTTCCACACAAGTCTATCCTGGGCCATTCGTTTCCACGTCACCCCAACCTGTTTTCTTATTTCATCCACCCATCTAGTTTGAGGACGTTTTCTAGGTCTTCGGTGGTCTCTTGGAATCCAGTTCAGAATTTCTGTTGTCCATCGTTGATCAGTTCTTCTTGCAATATGCCCAGCCCATCGCCATTTCAGCCCTTTTACTTTAACAATGATGTCCTCTACTCTAGTTTGCTCTCTCACCCAAGTGTTTCTTTTTCGATCTCTCCTAGTTATTCCAAGCATGCACCTCTCCATGCTCCTTTGCGTTGTCTGTAACTTTCGTATTGCTCCAACTGTTAGACTCCATGTCTCTGATCCATAAGAGAGGACTGGCAATACACACTGGTTGAAGACCTTTCTTTTTAGACACAAAGGCAATTTCCCCTTCAGGATAAAACTGTTTCTTCCAAATGCACTCCAGCCAAGTTTAATACGTCTGTTGAGTTCTTTCATAATGTTGCCATCCATTGAAATCAGCTGGCCAAGGTAAATATATGAATCAGCAATTTCTAGCTCAATGTTGTCAACTTGTATTTTTGTTTCCTCTACGAAATTATTGAACATGATCTTAGTTTTTTGTAGGTTCATCTTGAGTCCAACTTCTTTACTTCTAGTTGAGAGCTCCTGTACCATGTCTTGGAGTTCTAATGGGTTCGTTGAAAAAATAACAATGTCATCAGCAAACCGCAAATGATTTAAATATTCACCATTTATTTTTATTCCCTTGTTATTCCAATTTATCTGCTGAAAAATCATCTGTAAAGCTGAAGTAAAAAGTTTTGGAGAAATGGTATCTCCCTGCCTCACACCTTTGCCAAGTTTGATAGTTTTGGTATCTTTATGTAACCGAAATTTTGCACTTGCATTTTTATACACACGTTTCACCATGTCAATGTACACATCCTCAATGTCTGTTGATCTTAAAGAGTTGATGACTGCTGATGTTTTAATAGAGTCAAAGGCCTTCTCATAGTCAATAAATGCCACACACAATGGAAGTTCATATTCATGTGTTCTTTCAATTAATTCTCTTAATACTTGAATATGGTCCACTGTACTGAATCCACTTCGAAATCCAGCTTGTTCTCTTGGTTGAGCTGCATCTAATTTTTTCTGCAGGCGATGTGTTAGCACTTTTGTGAAGATTTTATAAATAGCAGGTAACAAGCTAATTGGTCGGTAATTTTTCAAATCCTCTTTATCACCTTTTTTATGCAAAAGAATTACTGTTGCAGAATCCCATTGGTTTGGTATGTTACCGCTGTTAAGACATTTGGTAAAGAATTTTGCAAGTATGTCTTCTACATATTCTCCAGCTTCTTTTAGGATATCTAATGTAATACCATCATCACCAGGGGCTCTTCCTTTCTTCATACTTTTTATTGCAAATGAAACTTCTTCTTTTAAGATTTTAGGAGCTGTTCCTTCGACTATTTCAATGTCTTCGTTTAATCCACTGTTACTTTCGTATAGATTTTTGTAGAATTCTTCAACTCTTCTAAGTATTTCTTCCCTATTTCTTGTTACGGTGCCATCCTCTCCTTTTAATGCAATGATGTGTTTCTTCCCAACAGATAAACTTCCTTTAACAACCCTAAGGCTCTTGTTATTTTCAATGGCTTTCCTTACTAGCTCACAGTTGAATTTTCTTATGTCTTCTTTCATGCTTTTGCGCAGAGTTTTACAAAGTTCTATGTACTCAATCCTGGAACTGGTATTTTGATTGTCCACCTTCATATCTCTTCGCCTTTTCATGAGCTGTTTCGTCTTCTCAGATAATTTGCTATTGTGCTTTTTACAGGTTACACCACCAATTTCCCCAGCAGTTTCAACTATTGTCTTAACAATGTTTTCATTTGCTTCTGAGATATCACTTTCATCAATAAGTCCTTCCAGTGCAGAAAAGCGATTTTTTAATTCCAACTTGAATGCCTCGGTATTTTCTTTTAATTTCTTTAAATCCACCCTCTTACTTGTTTCCTAATGAGCTTCTGTCGTTCTAATTTAGTATTTAAGTGCACTTTACATCTCACCATTCGATGATCACTTCCAGTATTAAATCTGTTCAGTACACTGCAATCTTCAATAATTGATTTCTTGTTTGCCAGGATATAGTCAATTTCACTAGTTCCCCCATTTGGGTGTTTCCATGTCCATTTTCTTTGCGGTTTCTTCTTAAAAAATGAATTCATGATGCTAAGATTTTCAGCTTCTGCAAATTCGATGAGTTGATCGCCACGTTCATTCCTTTCCCCATATCCGTATTTACCAACCGATGTCTCTCCTTGTTCCTGTTGTCCAATTCTTGCATTGAAATCCCCCATGATGAGCTTGATATGTTGTTTCCCTTTGGTGTGTAACTGTTTGATTTCTTCATA
>QLNU02014176.1:36811226-36958787 GCA_006491805.2 Dysdera silvatica | reverse complement strand
CGGTATGGCTTGATGTTGGTGCATATACCTGTACTATCTGAAGTTGGTATCGCTGGGTTAGTTGAACAACGAGCCTCGCTGCTCGATCTGACGTGCTTTCGACTTCAAGAAGGTAGTCTTTAATTCTTTTGTTGATTAAGAAGCCAACACCACTTGTTCTTCCAGTTTCCGTTCCTCTATAATAAAACAAATGTCCACTTTTAAGTTCCACCAACTCTTCACCTTTTCTTCTAACTTCACTGAGTCCTACAATGTCCCATTTGATCTTGTCAAGTTCTTCTTCCAATTCCTGAAGTTTTGCTTCAGAAGCAAGGGATCGTCCATTAAACGTAGCCAAGGTCAATAACAAACGGCAGCCTGGGCCATTCCAGTGATTCTTAGCACCCCCTGCTTTCATGCCACACTGACCGCTGCCTTGATCAGGAGCACTCCAGCACCTGGAGACTAGGGGCCATGGTTTCTGGTGTGTCAACATAATGGAGGAATTAGCCATAATTTCACCACGCTGGCTAGACGGGTTGGTGAATTAGCCCTCCCCTTCCGCCTTTCTATCCGTGTAGCAAATATTAATTTGCCACATAAATAGAAAGCTCAGCCTGCACCACTTGAAGGCGGGGTAGGACACTAGGTTACTGGCCTGGCCGGTTCCACACATCGTCACATACGTTCAGCGTGTGGGTCTCCTTCCAGTTAGATACCAGCAACCCTTTTGCAGGCCACCCTGTGTGTGTGTGTTATAGAATGTATGTTTGACAACATGCCTCGAGGAAAAGTGCCATACGTGGTCGCCTAACACGCCGTTATCTCGTGTACGACTCCAAACTGCGCAAAAAAATAAAAACAAAAAAAAAACCGCTTATCGCCTAACTGCTCACTGTAGTCCGGAGATCGATTCCCTGGGCCATTAGAGGTCGTCTTCTTCGGAGAAACTGAAGGTTCCGGCTCAACATGACCCTTGCCATCCATAAATTTATTATATAAAATTATTGTTCCATAAACGATAATAACTTGTTGCACAAACAGTAAATTTCAAAAACCAGATGCATAGCGCTTTTTTATATGGACTACGTATATATGCTCATGTGTCGCCTAGAACAGCGGTTCTTTAACTTTCTAGACAGCGGACCCCCTTCAGAGATCACTCGCCCTCGCGGACCCCCAAGAATTAACTCAAAGTTTAAAGCCCGGAATTTGCATCATACATATTTATTTCTAGTGTTTCATCACTAATTTTCACTATTTAAGGAAAGAATTTTTCGTCCCCTCATAATTTATTCTTAGCATTAAAGAGTAAATACTCTTGTCATAGTTTTCCGAACCGTTGTGGTACGTTGGGAGGATCTCGCGGGCCCTCAGGAGTCTGCAGACCACAGTTTTAGAACCGCTGGTATAAAACGAGTTATTTTTCGTGCCTTTTCCTTCAACAGATATTAAACATGTTCAATAACATCAAGGGCGTATGCAGGGGCGAGCCCCTTCCCGCAGTAACAAATTTAAACTTGCTGCAAGTTCCTATATTGATTTCCAAGTTTTGCGCCCCCCCAACCGGAAAATATTTTGTAGAGCCGCCCTTGCATATCACTCGTGTATCATGTAGTTGAAATTTACTGCTTTTTGTTTTCAAATCCTTTTATTATCCTTTTAATCTTATAATTTCGCTTACAATAATTATATTTTTTTTATTAAACGTTGCCTTGCCTCATCTATCTTTTAAGGGCAATTAATTTGTCTTTCTTATCTGCAATTGACCTTCATTATTCAATTAGAGAGCGTTCCTTTCATTATAAACGTTATTTTTAGTTGAGGAATACCGCCTACCGTCAACGTTTAATTATAACGAGACCAAACTAGTCAAATTGATTATCATGTAGTTATAATTAATGCTTTTATACTATAGCCTTTCTTTTATTTTCTGAACCGATACGTTTGCTGATTACTTAAGTGTACGTGTCATTGCAAACTCCCATGAAATGCAATTTTCTTAGGATTTTCTGTTTTGTTTTTATTTTTCTAGCTGCGTCACACACACGTACACGTTCAGTTACTTCATATTTCCATCACCATGAAACTGCCGGAATAATTTTAAAAGTACGGGCACCTTGATGTTTTCTGAAGCGTATGTTTTAGTGAACTTTACTGCTTCTGTGAACCGAGTATTTTGAAAAAAATAATTCTGAAATACGTAACATTAAATAATAACAAGTGTACAATACACATAGTTACATTGACATAATCCAAAGTGATGAAAAACCAAATCTTTCATAATATTGTCTAAGAATTGCTACTCTAGGTGGCAAATACCTCCTATTTGGGGCACATTTCTACCATATTTTTGTCCGAGGAAGGTCAGGCCGATCAAGACTCAGTTTTGAGACAGGTAGCCGTAATATAAGGTGTCGTAATCTGACGAGTCATATTTTATAATAGGTTCTCTTAGCAGTGGCTCGGGGTGTATTGATAATGTAGTGGTACGTTGAGAAGTTTCTGCAAATAGTCGTATTGCATACAACTTTTTTGAGTACCACGTAATGTATTAAATAATTTAAAGTAAACAACATTTTGCATTCGTATAATTTCTTCTTAATAATCGTGTAATTACATTACATCAGTATGAATTGATTTTAAAGTTTCATCTTAATATGTATGTATAGTAGGGCCGTATAGAACGAAGAGTTTGAAACCGACGAAAATGATTGTATTGACGATATTTATATTAAAGATAATAACACTCTTCAAAATATAAAGAGATTTTTTGCTGAACAAAGCAAGTAATAATTACGATCATGTACACCGTGTACGTCATTGTACTCTAAGTCGTAGTACTCTCTCGTCATAGTACGTCATAGTACTCTGCTGTGTGCAATCCAGCTTGGAGTTTTTCCCAGCGAAATGGAAATTTCGAATCTAAAGTTTCGGATGTTGGCACCATTTCCACTTTGAGTCTGTCTCAACTGTGTGGCCCACTTGCATTTATGATTTACCTTTTTCTTGCGGCGGCTTTAAAATGAATATTTTGAGCGCCAGTTTTTTCCATGCTTGTATTTTACTTCCATTGATGAATTAAAATTTTAATGTGGTTGATGAATTTGGTTATTTATTTGGCATCATGAGCAATAAAAATGGCCCAGTGGGATGTCAGTTTCATCTTGGCTAGTGGTAATTTGATAATCATGTCCCTGCCTTTCCCCAAATCAAGATTACTTTTATTATTGAATTTTGGATTTTTTGTTTTTGGCAAGGATTAGGGGATATTTTCTCCTTCTAATTTTCGACTTGTTGATTTTCATTATTTTCTATTGTTTTTTTTATGTTAGCTCTAAAACTTTAAATTGTCTTCTATTCACGTCTCATAATTTTCTGCAAATTGACAATTTCCAAAATCTCTCAAGTCCTCAGGCCCTTCTGTACTGCAGCGATAACATTTTCGCCAACACACCGTTATCCTGGGTTCAACTCCCAACGATGCGGGAAAAAAGCTTTCCGGCTAACTGCTCACTGCAATCCGGAGGTTGATTCCCTTGGAGGATTCCTAGGGAAATTCTTCTAGGTTCCGTCGCAGCATCACCCTTGCGCCGTAAAACTCGCCAACAAACTCCCTTCTTCTTCCGCTACTCTTAACCCCCTTATCAAATAACATTACTATAGTCGAGGAGCAGACTGGGTCTTCTCAAAGGGCGCATACCTTGGATTATCATCGGATGGCGCGAATCCTATCGTCCATCAAGGCAGGTCCGAGGGCCGGCGGCCCAGTCCGCCCCTAGCTACAGTATGTGCTTCTCAATAGCTAATAGATTATTTTCGAGTCGGATATTGTTCGTCCTCCCCTTGCTGTGTTTTTTCCGCATGAAAGAACACTTACATTTGGATTTTATGGCCATAATGAGATTATTTTGACTATAAAGTTGTTCCTGTTCTTCTCTATAATCTCCTTAAACCCTATTGGTTATGAAGTAATACAACTTATTTTTTATTCTAATTTCATTCAAAAAACTCTCTAATTTCATTCAAGAAACTCTCTAGTTTCATTCAACTAATTCTAATTTCATTCAAGTAAGAGGTGCAGCATGACCTTTTTCGTCCTAGCACCTCTAAAATCCAACCAATCAAATTGTTTTCACCACGGTCTTAGCATATTCGCTACTGTAGCAGTTTTGGCAGTCTATCCCAGTCAACTAACCCAGACCCTCATGACGAATATGGCGCCTGCGATAAATCTTTAAATCTCCAGGTGGATGGATAGAGATGGCAGTTGGATAGGAAAAATATATGCTTGGGGTGGAAGGGTTTGTATAGTTGTTTTGGGGGTAAGTTTTCAATGAGCGAAACTAGGTGGGTCTAATTAAAATTGGAGAAAAGAACATTGATGACAATGTAATCGGTTCAAATTTCCGCCGAAGAAAGTCGTAATATTGCGACAAGACGTGAAATCAGTCGGAAATATACAGACGTTGGTAAGGGTGTCGCAGTCAGTGCTCGAGAAGAGGGGGGAAGTTTGATTTAATGGTGGAGGAGTGTGTGTACGTGCGCATGTGTGGATTTTTTTTTAAATTGGCCGAACTAGGGGCGCTGTATTTCCAGGAGAGGATTAATGGTGAAGGAGATATACAGTATGGTAAAGAAGAATGACATGGATGGTGGAACAATGATTTGTAGGGGAGCAACTGATCGGATTGCATCTGTTAATGGATATCTACTGAAATGAAGACGGGACTCGAAATACCTTTGATGTAACGTTATGACTCGCTAGGCACGTCAGCTAGGTGTTAATGATTCGCGTAACATACTGCCCATGTAACAATTATTATAGCCATGTCTGTTTTGGTCGCATGGCTGCATTCTAGTCCCAATTATCTTGCCCATGTGTAAAGATCTCGTGGTTCAAACGTCACGGTAAGTTAGCTGTCGCGACCCTTTACAAACGTGACTTAAATCGCCAAGGGCCTTTGCTGACCGACATTTTTAATAACCAAGTCCTTATTCGTGTTTCGGAAACCTTAGGAATTCTTACTACTACTATTAGTAAACCTTTCTGACTTTAAAAATGGTTTGAATATTGGCACCCATTTATTATTAGTTGGAGCAATTATTTGACGTCATTGCTTTTGTGATATATAAAATAGAACAATAATAACATATTAAAAAAGCGGTTACGAAACTGTTTTTACGAAAAGAGTTAAATTTTAAGTGAATGTATGTGCAATCAATTTTAGAATCTTCATCAGGAGCCTCTTTTAAAATTACATACATGGCGCTTTTTAACAAATACAGTCAAATACAGTCGGCTATATATATTCCCACCAACCGCCTTGATCTAGGTCAGCGGTTCTTCAACTGTGGTCCGCGGACCCCTTGGGACTAACTACTCGCGGGACCGTATCAAGGGGTCCATGAAAACCTCCCAGTGTTCCACAAAGATTCGAAAAAATACCGAAACAAGAGCAATTACTCTTTAATGCTAAGAATAAATTATGAGGGAACGAAAAATTCCTTCATTAAAAGGTGAAAATCAACGATGAAACACTAGAAATAAATTTAATATGTTTGCAGATTCCGGGCTTTAAACTTTAAGTGATCTTTTTGAGGTTCCATGAGGGCGGGTGATCTCTGAAGGGGCCGTGGTCTAAAAAAGTTAAAGAACTATATTATATTATACTGATCTAGGTCATATTAAAAGCTGGAAGGAGAAAATAAAGCTTGTAAGCCATTAAAATGGAAAATAGTTGCCGGATATGTGTGTGTGTGTGTGGCCACGTCACTCTAGAAAATGAGCTATTTATAACGAGTTCGGGGCAATTATAGGCTATAAAGTATATCCTGTATTTCTGTGTAGGCTGCTAATTTGCATGATGAAAATTGATTACGATTAAATGTAGAAGAAAAGAGGAAAAAATGAAATGCGTGGCTAACGAATACAAATGCTTTTAAATCTAAAAATTGTCCCCTCCCCGCCACCACACAAAATAAACTGCACACCTGTATAAAACCATATATTTAGTGAAACCTGTCTAAAACGGAACCTTGTAACTGAACGCTGTATATATACATATATCACTGGGTTAGTTGGATAACAATAACAAGCCTCTCTGCTTTGATCTGACGTACCTTCTTGAAATTGAAAGTACGTCAGATCGAGCAGAGAGGTAGATGTTACACATTAAGAGTTGATAAGTGGACATTGTCTAATTAACAGTGTTAATATTTATGGTAGCAGGTAACTGAATCAAGTTACGATACATTAAACGTATATTCTGATATCTAACTGCAGTATGTTCTTTCAATGAAGTCTTTCTAATTAGTAAGAATTCCCGTTTAGCGACGGTATTTTACCGTCTCGACAAACGCTTCGTAGAATTAAACACACTCTAATCTAGTATTTTTCTGTTTAGCGGCGTCTTTACTCTATCCCTTGAAGGTTGAGAATACTGTGAATGATACCTTGAATGATGGAGATTACTGCGAGTGTGTTGAAATAATATTATATTAAATAATACATTATGTAATAAAATACGCACAAAAAATATCACTGTCAATTCTGGTCAGAAATTTTATTGTACTTTTCTGTTTGATTCTTTGTTCGAAAGATTAGGAGGTGCTCAATATCATTGATAAAAAAATTTTAAATTTGAATTTGAATTATTATTTAAACGCATAAATATGTTAAATTTAAATTATTAAAAATTAAAAAATTAAATTTAAATTATTATAAAACATTATTACAAGTATTAAATTATATACATTTACAAATATTAAATCATATACAATTATAAACATTATTACACATATTAAATTTAAATTATTAAAAATTTAAATTTTTGACGGTAGATACGATATTATTTTGAAATAGTATGTGCTGTATAAGAGGATTTTATGATATAATTTAACAAGGGGCGTGGCGTGAATAAAAAGAAGATAGACGATTGCTTCTTTGGCCAAAAATGAAAAAACATAAATTCAGTTTCGTAAAAACAGTACCTCTTGAAGAAAATCCTGTTGGCTTACTTTTGCGCTTTTTGTGGCGATATTTTGAGCCAAATTTCCCGATATAGCCAAATATGTATCACGTGATCAGGATTTCGCGCAGGGCGAATTTATGGGACGACAAATCCTTTGCGTGTCTGATTTTTCATGTGCTGATGACCTGATTTCAAGAAACACCTGCCTTTGTGTTAGCAGAGGCACGTGCTGTAGCACACCTTTCAGAGAGGTTTACCGAAAACGACGTGACTTCGGTCTATTTCGAAGGAAATGGACGATCTTTAAAATTGATTTATTTATAAAGATTTTATCTTAGTAAGCATATGAAAAGCTATCGATAGAAATGTTTTATACACTTTTTAGAGTTTGCACTATGGTAAAAAAAAAATCGAAATTCTCCGTTATGACCTATATTAGGTATGGCCAACAAGTGAAACAATTTTTGATTGATATGGGCCGTGTTCGTAATTTGGCAACATCACCCTAGCGTGCGACGTTACCAGATACATACTTTCTGCTCTATATAATACTTTTGTATATTTTATTTACATTTTCATATATTATTTTCACGTTGTGAAATTAACAAAAAACAAACCATCGTTGCTTGCTTATTGATTTCCGTACTGGGATTCGTCGTCCTTTTTCTTTCTTTTTTTTTTTTTTTCTTTTTTTTTTTTTAATCCTTGTCTACATACATACCCCATTATGAACGTTTGATAGCGGGTGTGAAGCTGCAAGCCTTTTATTGATGAACTTTCGTTAGTTATCCTTTCTTCTTGTATGTCTACTTCATCTGTATGTGTATCTTTTTTGACATACAGTATAACCTGTCTAAAGTGACCACCTTTGGAACTGGATTGCAATGGTCACCATAGACAGGTGGTCGCTATACACAACAGACGCTAGTATGGGCATGACTAATAGTAAATTCCTACTATTTCTCTCTCTTATAAAAAGTGGCCACTTTACTAGCATCCACTTTATATGCAAGGCGACCATCACCATTGGGTGCAATGGGTCGCCTATTTTCATAAATGTCCTAAAAATATAAAAGACGCTTATAGATATAGGTTACCTATTAATGTTTGCACTTATATCCTTGTATATTTTTCGACTTAAATATATTTTTATGCATGCTTATAAACACTTCTATTTTGTGGTGGTGTATATATATCTATATATATCACAACATCATAAACTTAATTTTATTTTTAATGCAATTCAGTGTCTTAAACTTCATCTCTATGTCCCCACCCCCCGGATACTGGCATACTTGACCTATATAATTCTACCCACGTCGGAATATCAGCATTTCCCCAAGCTTGATCCTTATCCCATTGCGTTTTTAAGAACAATTGCGCCGTCGCATAGTGTGATGTTTTAGCAATCTAGGTGGAAAAAATTGAATTTTTGCAACTAATGCAATGATTAAAAATATTTCTTATGTGAATAGCAAAATATCCCTTTTTTAATACCCCGTGGTTATTTTCCTGAAAAAATGGGCGGAGTTTTCTCAAAATGAGTCTTAAAATGTCCCTACTTGCACTAGAAGTGCATGGTCGTAACCCACTGAAATCATTTGTTGAAGTTTTCTTATCGATTGTGTTTGCTCAGCGGTATCCAGCAATATTTGTGTCCTTACATTATTAATTTCAATTTATAAACAATATTGAGAGCTTTATTTTTTCAAAATATACCATTTTATTTACCCGGAAACTTATTTGTAAGTGGGTGAGTGATTTTCGTGTAAAGTAAAAGCAATTTTAATTTATAACTGAACTTTTACTATATTATACCGTTTTATATAGTTGAGTTACTATATAATAATTAAAGCTGGGCTCATTAGCTATTCAAAGCCGAAAAAAAAAGTTACGCAAATTTGCGTACTAAATTTTTTTTGTTCGTTTTCCAGAATGACTCCGCCAATTTTTCGTCAGTCCTTTTTTAACCTATGGGTAGCAAATTCGAAACTGTCAAGATTTGATGCCCTAATTGTTTATATTTTGCATGAACTAGCCAGCCTATCCGTTTCAGATACTGTTTTAAACAGTATAAAAGTAACATTTAGAAGCGTCAATCAAAAAATTGAGCAAAGGTGGGATAAAGCGGCAAGGCATCAAGAGCGATTCCTGGATGATAATTCCTCCTGGCTAAAAGGAAATCTTACATTTTCCGACATTGTGAGTCAATCTACACGAGGTACCTCAACGCACGATGACCTAAGTAAGAAGCTGATAGGCCTATAAAGCGTTTTAGTGCATGTGGTTTTATGTCCAGAAAACGAAAAGCTAAAACTCCAGAGCAGTCAGCCAAGCAAGATGAACTCTCAGTGGCGGCTGAAATAAAATTACGGAAAGAAGGGAAAAGGGATTCTGTTGCCATCGTCAAAGAACTTGGCATTGCATCTCCAAAAAGAGACACAACAATAAAGAAGGCCCGTATGTCGTACCTTCGAAAGCTAGCAAATCTTTCTGCAGATCAAGCGCTGACGTTAATTGTAGATGCCAACCTTTCAAGGCGACAGTACAACGTTATACCTCACAAGTCAAACCCTTTAATTATAAATTTTATTCACCTTATTACGAAATTAAAGAAGCAAAATTATTATGTTACCCTACTGGAATTACCTTAACAGAATCATCAGTTGAAATAGCACTCCAATCACTTATTGACCATACTATAATACGATGTTATGTAAAATTCAAGAAGTATTTCAGTATTTGCATTTGCCCAAAAACAGTGTTCTTAATATAATCATACAATGAGGTCATGGTGGGTCGGAGAAAATGCATCCCCCCGATAAATCAATTCACCAATGAAGCTCAATAGGCGAGAAATAAACACAATAGGAAATACAGATAACTTTTTACGAGGAAAACATCATGAATGGACACAAACACAAATTTACTTAATAGATTGCCTGTCACCTCAGACCCACTAATTTCAACTTCATGTGCTTCTCCTCATACAAAGCTCGGGAAAATTAATTCAAAAGTCTTGGTATTATTGGAACCCTAAGGAGATTCGAATTCAGAACATAGAGGGTAATATTCAGCAGAGGGCGATTATGCATCAGTCATATCGTTTGTTTGTTTGAATTTTTTATGGCGCAAGAGCATCTGAGCTATACTGCGCCAAGCATCAATCATATCACAGGGTCGGTTAGAGAATTATACCGATAGTAGTGATTCCCAGTATTTTTGTGTTATGTTATCATTTTTGTAGCATAAAAATTTATGTGTTTTTAGAAAAATAGAGCATATTTGTTCATACAATAATTATCCACGTTTTATACTATAAAACTGCGTATAAAATAATATCTTATTAGCCCCATGGGCGCCGTTAGAAGAGGGCAAGGGGGACCCGTCCCCCCAATGTTGGTGTTAGGGTTCCATATCCCCCTTCAATTTCAAACAAAATGCCTTCTACTGGTATATTGCCCCCCCTCAATATTTTTTAGGCCGTCGGCGCCAATGATTTATAATAATTTAATTTTTGTGTGTAACGCGGAACCAGAAAATGATTTAGAAATTGTTATTGTGTGCGAAAAATGTCTTAATATACAGGAAGAAAAGAGAATATATATCTTTTATATTTACGTAACATCCTCCAAAAAGAATTAAAAATGCTTTATGTCGTTTAATAATTTTTTTCCACCTAGATTATGCTCAAATGTCTGCTTACTGTTGGTCTTCCTATGGCGCAGTATAGCCCAGATGCTCTTGCCATAAAAACAAACAAACAAACAAACGCCCACCCACTGCGCCCTTCCGCTATGGGCACCGTAGATACACCATAAAAATTTCTAAGTCTTCTTCCCCGTTTGTCGCTCTGCAATGTTTGGTTTTTTTTTTTCAATAATAAATAAACTGTGTTTCGAAAACAATCCACCCGTTTTTAAGAGACCTGCATAGCCGCCCGTGCCCCACCCCTAGACATTGAGACTTGCTTTGCCAACGTTTGGGGGTGACGTTTTTAATAAAAATGAGGCATCGAGTCGACAAATATAAAAACGTCGTCCTTTTTCCAAAATGCTCTAAACTCGATTAACCTTTAACGAAAGGAGGATATAATTCGTGCTGATTATATAGTCAGCCAACGTATGTTTACTGGGCGGTCTCGTCTTGTTATTCGGTAGCGCTTGGCTACACCCTATTTACTTGAATGTGCCCAACCTTGACATTCGCGTTGTCACGTGTTTATTTTATTGCCGGAAACTGACGTAAAAAACGCAGTGACGCAAGACCTATTGTCCATGACACCTTTACCAATTCTCGACTCGATTTCTCTTTCGCTTTCAAAGAATTTCTCGTTCTTAACCACATCTGTTTTTAATGCAGAAGGTGCGACATCACCTTTGATATCCTTGCGCCACAAAATGGAACGGACTAACAAAAAACATTGTAATACGCAACATCACCATCGCCCCATTTTAATAATTTATTTTCTCACGGCACCATGGTGCTTGATATAAGATACGATCTTGGCATGGCGCAATTATGTTTTACTAATGGCCATGAGATGTTCGTATTTATATGCCGCAGGTTGATAAGAAAATTACTTATTATTTGCATTGTGAATAAATGGCTTTCTTTCAGCCCATTTGAAAGCAATTACATCCGCTTTTCAAGATGGGAGAAGAGCAGCGTGAGTTATTTATTTCACTTGCATATGCGTTTTGAGTCAAGGTCGCACCGACTTTATCCCTTTTGAAAAATATTATAAGTTATGAAATTAGTCACGGCAAAAAATTTTGCTTCTATCAACCCCCTCCCCCAACACATACGTACTTTTTACCTCCCCCCCTTTTGAAATCATGTGCACGGGCCTAGTACCCGGAAGATGATAATGAAATATATGAAAACTGTTGTCTCCTTACGGACCTGTAGCTAGACCCTTGTTGCGGGGAGGGGCTCAGAAGGCGCAGGTGGAGCCAAATTCCTACATGTTTTTATGTATTTTATTAATATATTTAATAATACCAAATATATAAGGAGAGTAATATATTTAACGTTAATGAATAAATTTCTTAAAATAAATTTTTCATTAAAAACTTATAAATTTTAGTATACCTCTCTATAATTTCTCTTATCCTTATTATAAAGTATATGAAGACTCAAACCTATGTAAAAAAAATTACATACACAAGATCTACCGTAGAAAGCTATTTCGAATACATTTTTAACGTCAAAGAACAATTCCCATTGTTATGTACAATTTCGTACAAAATAAAAAATTTAAAATAAAATTCTACAATATTTGATTTTGAGAAAAAATATTTTTCAGGGGGGCTGACTACATTTCCAGTGGGTTCAGCCCCTTATAGCCCCAGACTGGCTAGGGTTCTGTCTCCTTTTACTATGATGCAGTGATGCGGAGGGCAAATTTTGGCGACAATAATCCGGCCCGCCAATTTATTTAGTATGCCTCGCATATCACTCTTATTTTATGCAATTAAATTCATTAAATAATGTGTCAAATAATTTAGTGTTATACAGCTGGCTAAATAAATATAGGTTCACATAAGTTTTCTAATTTTTTGTTTGAAATAACGTGATGTGTTTTCCATATTTAATTGATATTAAATCCTCATTTATGAAAACATCATGTTACAATTTCAGCAATTCATTTTTAAAGAGTATCAATATTCATACTCTTTCTCGCACGCGAAAAATGAATTATGACAGACGCTCTACCCTCTACTGCAATGAAACAACCTGTCTGTGACGCCTGCTCTCTTCAATTCTAACGGCACTACCCTCCAGTTTTCCGCGAACGGACTCTACACTTTGCGGGGCAGGATACTCCATATGTTTTCGATCGGATTTATATCCTGACTAATCGCAGGCCACTCAAAAATATCAATTTTCTTCTCAACAAACCACCTTTTAGTGAGGTTCGATGTCTCTATTAATGCATTGTGCTGTTGGAATATTGAATCAATTCCCAGTAAATCCTCAGCATGCTCCACCAATGAGATTTCAAGCATATCGATATAGTCTTGAGGTTCCGTATGAGAGGTTATCCACGCCAGCGACAAATCATGACAGACCTACAACGAAGTTTCGGCTCATTGGAATTTCTGTATCTTCTCTCAAACCATGCCAATGACATTGGAATCCATCGGGACCATCGAGATTAAATTTTTTTCCCATCACGGAAAAAAAAATTGTTCCAATTTTGGAATATTAAGTATTTTTCAGCCTAGTTCACTCTTTCTTCCTTCGCTTCAATCAGTGCTGACTTTCTCTGTTTTTTAGAAAATTGTAAATGATCAGAAGAAGACAAAACTTGCTGTATTCGGCATAGTCCAACTGACAATGATAATTCTGCTTTGATTTCCAATGCAAACATTTGTTTTGAAGATACATGCCGAATAATACGACGCTTGTCTCGTTCAGCGAAAATCGTTTTTTCCACCACTTTTCTTTGTGCCGTAATTATTACCTGATTTTTTAAACTGATTGCCCACATTCGATGATGTCTTGATTTCATGCGCAATTTGGCAATTAGATTACCCACAAGCTTTGTAGGCTTGAAATTTTCTATTCTCTTCCATACCCCACGATTTTGCACAAGGTATTTTGGATGTTTCCTCGAAAACAATGAAACATTTAGTTAAACCTTATGTATTCTGAGATAAAATAAACAACACGTTGTCCAATAAATATTACCAAAATCAATATTTAATTTTCTATATTATTTTTACAAATAAAAGCTTTTTCAGTAAACTGCACGTATATTTTTTTGCATGAAATATTACGATTTTGCAAAAATAAAAATTTATTGAAAAAGAAATTAGTATCCCACTGGATGCTTATTATCACTTGACGCGCAAATTATCAGCTACTTGAAAAGCCATTGCTAGTTTATATTTCGAACCAGACATTTAATCAGTTATGTGGGCGAACTTATATTTATTTCTCTAGCTGTGTATATACTATTACAAGTTGTGCATAAAGGTATAACTACTGACGACTGAATAAAGTTATTATCAGTGGATAACATCTGTATTTTTATTATTGATTTATAAAAACAATTGTAAGTTTGACCTCTGTGATAGTAACGTTTATAATTTGGTGGCCCTCGATCAATTTCAGCTGGCCCTCACTGCTCTAATACTTTGTGTGACATTTCCGCGCATTTCATGGACATTATAATGTTTTGTCAGGTAGGCGTTTAGTGTATCTCGCTATCTATAACTTCTGGGCCCGTTATACTGTAGTCATATTTCCATGGATTGATTGATTGATTGTTTGGCTTTTTTATGGTGCTTGAACATGGAACTTGATTGTCTGTAGACTTACTTTGATTCAGAGATTACCATGTCGAGGTCAGAGGTCATTATGTCGGTACTAAATGGCCGGGGCTGGAAAAATCACAACGAATCGTGTTTAAAAAAATCCCACTCCTCCATTTCAAAACTCTAATCACTAATGGCTACCAGGTGTCTGGACTCGCCGAGCCCTGCAAATGACTAATCGCGCAGACGATGGAGAACGTAAAGTTGCAAACGAATAAAATCAAATTCCTGAAATCGGAGGTTGAATTACTTACAGAACTGCATAAATTGATAGGTCTGGCGATGAAAGTGACCCTGTAAGAGGTTTCCGTTTTATTTAAGGGTGGGGGGATATATATCTTAAACCAGTATTCCCAACCAGGTGGTCCGCGAAAGAGTCCCAAGTAGTCCGCGAGTCGGATCATTATTTAAAAAAAAAAACTTTAAAAATTGTTATTATTAAATATTAAAATTAAATATAAAAATGAAATTGATGGTATATTTGTAGTATTTTGCTCGCCTCCCCACCTAACTCTTGAAGAAAATCCGGCTACGCTCTTGCACGTTAGGATTTCTGGTGAAATGTAGAGACTTTCTATTGCTGCCACTAGGGATTTGACCTTGACAGCACTGCTTTGTTTGGCCTCACTGTTGGCAACACTGCTTTTTTCACTTCTATTCATTTACATCTTTCCCCTAAAAAAAAAGACTTGACTCCCTTTTTTATTAAGGTCTTGCAGTCAACTCGTGTAGGGACGGATTTAAAGGTCATTCGGGGGGCGATTAATGACTTGATTTTTGAAAATGATACCTAAATGGACCTTTACCTTGCATCTTTTCAATGTTAAATTTTCATTCAAGGAGGCGATTGCCACCCCCGCTTCCTAAATCCGCCCCTGAACTAGCGACAATTTTTCAAAGTGGTCCGCGGGTACAATTGAAGTGGAAAAGTGGTCCGCGGCTTAAATTGAGTTGGGAACCACTGTCTTAAACGGTATCCAAAAATTTGTTACCGCAAACTCTACATTTTTAAATGCACGGCATTTTTAACCAAAATTTTAAGTTTTAAATTCTTGGTCAAATCGATCTATTACACTGTAATTTTTTCCCACATGATCCACTAGAAATGGGTTGAAATGAATACTGTTCAAATAACGTTTCCAAGATGATATTGAAAATTTATTCTGACATTGTCGAAATTAGAACATATTCTTTCTTAAATAAATGTAATTTTAGGCTTTGTGTTTAACAATATGTTTAACCTTCATCTTCAAAGGAAGGGCAGCACCAGTATTAAAGTAGACGACATCTCAGGTATTTTATTATTTAATAATATATTAGGCCATAATATAAGCTTATGTACTTTTAAATGGGTGTAACTTATACGCAGATGAACTCCACCCCATGTATTAGACAAAATATCCACTGTCCATTTACTGTCAAAGCCGTTGTCATCGGCCTCCATAAATGTTCCAACCAGAGTCGCAGTCGGCAGCCTTCAAGAATTGGCGAACCAGGTCTTGACGCAAATATCCAACGTGGTCTCCTATTATAGGTACCCAATGACAGATAATACAATAAATGCCAAATTTGACTAACTGACGTTCGGGCTCTCAGCACTTTAACAATTAACTTACGAAATCCAAAAAAAAGGGGGGGGGGAATAATACAGTGAAGGGGATAAAAGTGGAATTAGAAGAGAGCGCGAAGAGAAATAAAGGTTTAAGAAAACATATGGAAATCAAAATAGAAGTTAGAAAAGACCCGGAAACGTAGTACTGTCAAACCCGTTTGTAACGAGCATAAAGAGACCAGCATTTTTGCTCTTTATATCCGTGTTATCCGTAAAATACAATAAAAAAAGGAAACCCCTGGCGTAGAAAAACGAATATCATCATTTACGTGAATATCAGTGGCGTAGCTGGACTTTAGATATAGACATCTCCAATTTATTCACCATTCTCCCGTCAAATTAAAAAAAAAATCACAATTCATATATATGTATGTCATGAAGATGATAATAACGATGACGATATAGGTGTGTGTATATATCGTCATCATCATTATCATCTTCATGACATATATATGAAGATGATAATGATAACGATGTAGGTGTGTATTGTGACTTTATAATTGAATGGAAAGATGATGAGCAATTGCAAATGGCCCATTTTTAAAGTCACCGTACGCCACTCGTTATATATCATATATTTAATTATCAGAATTTTACATATTTTTCGCACACTGTAATTTCATTATTGAAGTTGTTGGTAGGTTGAGATTGGTAAGTTTTCATTGCTATTCTAGTCAGATTCAGGATTGTTTGCAGCTTGTATTTCAGTGGCAGTACCTTCAGGAATAGGAGTACCGTATGTCATAACTTCTAGAAAAGGAAAAAAAAGGAAGAAGCTTCTTTTTCTAGACATTACAATATACGGTACTCCTATTCCTGAAGATACTGTTCTTCCTTTTTCTTTGTAAAAGGAAGGATACTCTATTTTCAGACTCGATCTACACGAATTTCGGGGAAATTTTACTAGAGTGTGGCCCACTATAGCAAGTTTTCTTTTGCAATGGCAGATTTTAGTCCTCTATATTCTGAATGTAGCCGAACAAATTTTCTATATCCTCTCACTGTAACCGTGTTCGGCCGGACACTCAAGTATTTAAGCGTCGATTATTGAAACTATTTGAGGCTGGCATTACTTCCAATTATCCAACACCGTAATGGACATCTGCTGAAATTACATAAACTTGCAAAAATGTTGACATAAAATCAACCTTAAAGGAAAAACATAAACTACAAAAAACATGTATAAAAAATTGGGTTTTAAAAAAACATAAGAGGAATACAAGAAATATTTTATTTTCCAATATCAAGGGTTTTGTTTTTCATCAGGGACTCTCCAAAATCCCTGTTATTGCATTGCTTTTTCTGATCACAGTTAAATTCTTGGTTATATTTATGTGTGTATTGTTATTATTAAGTGTGCCGTTCTAAATAATACGGAAATTTTGAGAAGAGTAATTGATCAGAGGTCCCGTTTGTATACGTACGCAGCTTGCATTTGATTATTCAACTATGAATTAAAATATTCGTTTAAAATGATTCTGATTATGCGCACGGTTCAGAGCAAAATATGAAAAAGAAAAAAGAAATAAATAAATAACCAGAGCCTATCCTGTAGTGTCCTGTAAAATATCGTAATTGAAGTAAACCCCTCTTAAAGGACACCCACAGATACGGTCACCTTGTTTTTGCGGTCAAATAAAAATTCTCCACAAGAAATTCCTTCACAGTGATACCACTCTTTTACGTGCAATTTTTTCTGTCTGGTGAATGTCCTCCGTTTAGGAGTTTTATTGTATTTACCAACAACTTGAAATTTATATAAATCGAACACTACGCAGATTAAATTAAACAATAATATAAATCAACGTTTATTGGCGTAGTGATACCAGCGCCGATGTTATGGCGTGATTAGATGGTGAAACGTTCGAAAGAAAATAAATATTTCTCCGTTCGGTGGGACCTGAACCCACGACCTTCCACTTGACAGGCGAAGGCTCTACCATCTGAGCTACGAAAGACAACATCTAATCCCTTACGAACATATAAAGCTTATATGTTCTATTTACGAACGTATAAAGCTTATATATTCTATTTACGAACGTATGAAGCTTATATATTCTATTTACGAACGTATAAAGCTTATATAATATATTATATTTACGACCGTATAAAGCTTCAGTAAATAGTCTTTATATACGTTCGTAAGAGATTATATATTGTCCTTCGTAGCTCAGTGGGTAGAGCCTCCGCCCGGCAAGTGGAAGGTCGTGGGTTCAGGTCCCACCGAAGGCAGAAATATTTATTTTCTTTCGAACGTTTCACCATCTAATCACGCCATACCATCGGCGTTGGTATCACTACGCCAATAAACGTTGATCAATATTGTTGTTTAACTTGAAATCTATGTGTCTGTTTGTATTTTACTGCTTAAGGACGGCAAAAAACTCATGCTGTTTCAGCAGAGACCTACTATTTTCCGAGGAACGTAAACCTTAAGATACCTAGGAAACCAACCCCGGAGTGCAATGAGCAAATAGTTGGTAAACATTCTGTTTTGGGTTCCTTTTAGAGTCGTACCTGGGTTAACGGCACGTTACCAAACTAAACGATTTACCATTGCAAAGCCCGTGAAATCTATGGAACGGGTGGATTAGAAATGTTTTCTATTCGGTATCTTAAACAAGTTCATGTTATGCTCACTAGCTTTAATAAACAGTCCATTGGTTTATAGATTTACTTTCATTAAATCCATAAAAGCAGCTTCCAGTTTTAATTGTCTTCCGGCGGGTGAAACCCTCTCACGCTGTATTTAATTCGAGTTTGACGTTTCCACCTGTCCGAGGTTAAAGGCGAGGTTACTCGTCATCAGATTGGCGAGCGTGAAAACTTCGTGGATTTAGGAAATCGTGACCCGTACCATACGTCTCTTGGTAAACCAAGCCGAAAAGTTAATCTCAAATTTGCCATATTCACTCAAAGCCAGCTTTGGTCGCTGTCAAGACGGAGTCGGATGCATAGCCGTATACGTTATACGTCCCTGTCGAAGTATGAAAGGATGCACAGAAGGATGGCCGTTTCATTGTTTCTCCTCTTCTATGAAGCACAGTGTTGGTTCGTGTCTGTGCTACGACGTATACGAACTCGATGTCACTACCCGTAAGTATGCAACGTCAATTTCTCGCCCTCAATTTCGCTTTATTTTCAAATGTGTCTTATTGCTAACGTTTAACATAATTCCCCTTGCTGTAGCTATTGTTCTTTATTTGTGCATTTCCCATGCTGTTGGAATAGTCTCTTTCTCTTTGCGTATTTTAATTGGCGCTAATTACGTTGCATCTCTTGTATGCCTATCTGGCACTGGATGTATGAGAGATCACTAATCCTTCATATTTCCGTGAAAAAATCACTTTTTGATCCAGTTGGTAGCGAACACTTGCCGGTTTTGGTTTTTCCCGGTTTGTAGTCTGAACGACAGGCGTTCTGTTCCCTTGGACAACTAATGGATCTGGTGCAATATAATCTTAGCTGTTAAATTACTCGTAAAGAAAAGAATGATTTTCCGGCGCCTGGTGGGACCCGAACCCACGACCTCCTGATTGCCGGTCAGGTGCTCTACCTACTAAGCTACAGGCGCAACCACTCTCTCCCTTACGAGTATATATATATAACTTTGCATGGACAAGTTCGCTATTGGTGTGGCAGTACTGTGACTACCGTTGCCAAAGCGACAAGTTAAAGAAGCAAGAATGCCCGATACGACGAACTAGATTTTAATATTATTAAGGTAACAGTTTTTTCATATTAGCCGATGATGTGGCAACAGTAGATGTTAAATTACTCGTAAAGAAAAGAATGATTTTCCGGCGCCTGGTGGGACCCGAACCCACGGAAAATCATTCTTTTCTTTACGAGAAATTTAACATCTATTGTTGCCACATCATCGGCTAATATGAAAAACCTGTTGCCTTAATAATGTTAGCTATTGTTGTTCTATTGAACGTAAATATAGCTTTTTGTGTTGCCTTCCGTTGTATTTCTGGAGGTTGCAGCTAGTCATAAACTACAATTACTTGGAGTGCATAATTTCTTTAAATGGGGCTACCCTCACGTGATCAGAAACAAGCAGTGTTCCATGAAGTCGTATTTCATTTCGTGGGGGATATGGTACACCAGTAGAGATCATTGCTTAAATGCAGAGCTTTGAACTAGTTTAGAGTCTTGGGAAAATTAAGTACGTGTAAAGGCATTATGATTCGTAAATCATTTTAAGCATTTAGTCTCGTTTCTGATGGCACATTATTCACTTTCGAGGCATAAAAATCTCGAAAGAAGAAAGCGGATTCCAGCAGACCAAGTTAAGATTAATTTTATCTCATCTCTTTCTTTTTTCGAAAAGTGTGATATTCATAGCCATCTTAATCATTCTTGCACATCCTGTTATGTCAGATAAGGTGCATTGGTTTCAAGAACCTCTGACAATCTATGCGCTAGCGTGTAGGTAGAGAAGAGGTTATGTATGGTATCTGCTTACGTTTGCAAGTGGGTGTAGATTAATTACTTCTTTGTAATTCTAGTTAAGTTACTGATATACATTTTTACATATTAACCATTCCTTAGAATAGAGGAATGGCGGATTACTTAACAGACATTAAAAAAAAAACTGAGTTTCACTTTTTTATTGAATCTTTAGCTCGTGACGTCACTTGGAATAACCATCGCTCGTGGCGTCACGTGGAAGCCCCATCCCTTTTACGCTAGAGACTGAGGCAAAATTATCGAGGGCCAGATTTGCAAGAGCCTATTGTATTAGTGCCAGGTAGATTAGAATCGTAAAAGGAGATCAAACAGTATATGGGATATTTTTAACCCTCACAGGGATAGCACAGTTAACGAAAGGTTAGTATGGAAAACCACCTAGGTTGGGTTATATAAATTTGTATAAAATTAAATGATGTAAACAATTTTAGCAAACCACGTTTTCTAGCTCTCTGTTTCACTAAGATGTCGCCGGTTTGATTCCTGTTTGCAACGATGCGTCTTTTATTTTTCTTTTCTTCTCCTGTACGGCCCATGGAACTTTACGATCGTGGACCATGTTCAGTCCCAATTTTGGATTGGAAAACGTGGGTTGCCGAAACTTTCCACTTTAGATCAAGGGGTTTCTACCATATGAAAAATCCAAATTTGAATCCCGCTAGTATCTAGTGCTTGTTATTTTCCTAACGAATCCGTATTTCGGGGTTTGAATCCATAAGCTACCGAAGCTCATATCCTTCGTAAAATTTTGGACTCTGGCGCAGCCTTACGTTAATGGTCCTTGCGCCACAAAACACAGATAAAAGAAAGTGGTTTAATCTTGGGTAAATAACTTAAACGCGATGGTTTAGCACAACCAGAGATCATTGAATTTCTGTTTCACGTTGCTCATAACTGCTGATGTAATTTGATTTGGACACACAACGTCATTACTCACATGAATCTTAACAAGGTGTTGCCAACGATTTTGTCCATGACTTTTTGAACCAGGTTGCATTCTCGATCTTCATATATTTTCGGGCTGAAACCCCTTTGCTCAGTTGACGTAGGAAATTTTGATCACTGTGTCAACACTCGAAAGGAAAACGGTTAGAGCAATGGTGCCCTAATATCACGAATTTTATTTACTACGTGTTGAGACCACAAACATCCCTCCCAAAAATACAATATTGGGATGCTGTACTGATGATGTAAAGAGAAAACTTCTTTATATATTAACGGTAAACTGGAAGTTCAAGGAGCGTTATTTACGTATCCGTTGCCGTGTACAAAATATGAAAATTGTCAAATATCCATCTTTTATAAATGCATTTATCTCATGGCACTTCAGTTTGAAGGCCTGCAATGGTGGTAACTTTTCCTGGCGTGTCGTTGATTCATGTTCGACTCCCAACAGTGTCGAAAAGCAGTGCTTGCCGACTAACTGTTCGGTGTAGTTTGAGGGGTTGGTTCCCTAGGCCTTAAGTTCGGATTCTGCGAAAAAATGCGGGTCCACTGCCCAATGATGGCATGATGATCAGGGTCGTAGCTAGAGCGTGGGAGGCCCACACCAGGTGGAAGGGCGTAAAAGCGGCTGAAATAATTCATATGGGAGAATATGTCTGTGGTTAGGGGCGCACAATTATCTAGCTACGGTGCTGATGATGATAACACAGTCCACTATTGTACCATTAATCCGGATGCAATAACCAATGATTGTGGAACGTGTTTCGTTTTTCTACCCTCCGTAGTCTGGCGTTTGGTTCCCTTGACAACGCAAGTCCAAATTCCTTGGAAGACTGTAAGGCCCTGCACAGCAAGATCTTTACTTATCCGTGCGCAATAGAAACACAAAGAGGATCTTAAAGCTGATGCTCTTTGACGTGCATCGATCTTCAACTTGACCTTATGTTTACTTTGGCTTGTTGTTACTTGTTGTGCTATAAATGTTTTACGTTAGCCTTGTCTAACTCTTTCATGCCCTTTGTTTCACTCGTGACTTAAGTCTGTGTACCAGACTGACATCGACGATGCAGAACAACTTGGAAATGCTCCACACTCCCTTGACCTTCACAAATTTGCGGGGTCCTTGAATTTAGTCTCTGTTTAATCACACTTCGTCACCTCCGCGTACTTTTTCTGATTCCTAGTGAGTGCCTTAACCTTTCGCTGTGAAATGTGAGACTCAAGTGCTCAACTATTTGCGGCACCGCTGTGTTAGAAGATATCAGTTTCTAGAACAAAAACGCTTCGCTGTAAAGGAACGGTAAAAAGGTCGTTTTCTCCAAGTGCTTACCTTTATTTGTTCAAGTCTTCATCATCTGCAGCAGCCCAACGTGAGTTTTCAGTTTAGACTGTATTCCTTCTCTCTCAGCTAAGATTCGCGTCTCTGCGTTCAAATATGTCGAACAGATAACGCATTGGTTGACTTTTCGACGTAGGAGTGTACTCAAAATAGCTTGCGTGTTTCATGGTTAATGGTTTTTGTGGTTGGCGTTCTACGCTTTCCTCTTCCTGGATTAAATTCGCCGCTGAGACTTAAAGTTTCCTACAAGTTATTCTTTATTTAACCAAAATTTATTTTTGCTTTCCCGCTCTCCCTCTCATTATTGGATTAGTTAACGAAGAGAAGTAGTCTAAAACAAATAATGAGATATAAATTGACATTGTTTGAGGGCAAATTAATATATTTATAATAATTGAACTTTCAGGGAACTTAAGATCTTTAGATTTAAATTAATGACTTGCATATTCGGTGTATGTAAGGAATATATATATACAGTAAAACTTCTCTTAACGGACACTTCCGAATAGCGAACGTCTCTTAATAGCGCACACTTTTCAATTCCCCAGCAAATTTACATTGAATCATATGGACGTTTTACTTCTAAATAGCGGACATTCTAAATAACGGACGCGGACACTAAAAAATTAAAGTTAAGCAAAAAATGTATTTTTGTCCTCTAAATTATAAACAGATATTGTAAATCGTTAAAACACGACGAATGAGCTGCCGCCACGGGCGGCGGGGCACAGAACATTTCGAAGCATCCTTTTCATTTCTCCAATTTACAAAAGGAGGCGGGTGGGTTCCGTTTTGAAAGAAATACTTTCCATGAAGTCGAACAACAACTGCAAGAAATTTGTGATTCACAGATAACCATTTTCCTGAGCAATAGGCACTTTCAATAATGCTGTCTTTCAATAGATAAGAGCACTCCCCTCCCCCTCTCATTTAAAACATCAAGATTAACGAAGCAAAAATGTAGTTTAACAGTCTAGTCTAAGTGACGCCGATGTCCATATGCAGTTTTCTGCAGAAGTTCTTTAGAATTTGCATATGCCGGTTGCAGTAGGGTTCGCTGTTTTCATTTGAGAAAAAAATGTCGCAAAAACGTAAACGCTTATCCTTAAGAGAGAAAGTCGATGTTATAAATTTAAAAGAAGCTGAAAAATTAAGTGCGCGTGATTTAGCGGAAATGTTGGGCATTGGGAAAACTCAAGTATGTGGAATTTTAAAACGGAATGATGAACTTTTAAAATGTTGGGCCGAAAATGGTAACCAAGAGACCAAA
Organism: Dysdera silvatica; assembly: GCA_006491805.2. Classification (NCBI taxonomy): domain Eukaryota; kingdom Metazoa; phylum Arthropoda; class Arachnida; order Araneae; family Dysderidae; genus Dysdera; species Dysdera silvatica. Next base: position 36,934,867 of record QLNU02014176.1, on the reverse strand, counting down.
AGAGCTTTCCCTAAAACAGAAGGATTAGCTGTGGATACCTTAACATTTGAATGGTTTAGCCGTGCTAGGTTGAAGAGCATTCCTTTGTCTGGAACTTTAATTCTAGAGAAAGCACTAGAAACTGCTCAAAGAAAGGGACTTTCTGATTTCAAGGCTTCGGGTGGCTAGCTAGATAAATTTCGAGCCCGACACAATATTTCTTATAAAAATGTATGCGGTGAAAACTCGTCTGTTGACAACGAAATTGTTTTTGACTGGAAAATGAAAGTTAAGGATGGTTGCAAAGGTTATGATGATAAGAACATTTTCAACTGTGATGAATCTGGCCTCTTCTTTCGATCTCTTACAGGCAAAAGTATGAAAAAATATCCATAAAAAAGTATGTAAAGGCAAAAATGCAGTTGAGAAGAGATTTCCAAAGAAAGGCTAACTCTTTTATTATGTGTGAATATGATAGGTGAATTTGAGATTTGAGAGACCTCTGATCATAGGTAAAGCTATGAAACCACGATGTTTTAAAGGGTTAATGTTAATGCATTGGACGTACAATGTCGGGCAAATAAAAAATCGCGGATGAACAAAGATTTAATGGTTGAGTGGTTGTTAGGCTTTGATAGAAAAATGCAGAGAGAAAAAAGAGAAGTGATTTTAATTTTAGATAATGCTTCTTCTCATCCTGACATTGCTTTGGAAAATGTCAAATTAATTTTTCTTCCTCCAAACACGACTTCTGTTGGCCAGCTCTTGGACCAAGGCATAATTAAATGCTTCAAAACTTACTACCGTCAGTGCATTGTAAGACACCTTTTAGCAAAAATGGAAGACACTAAATCACCAAGTTCTCTTTTAAGCAGTGTAAGTATCTTAGACGCAATATTGTGGATTTGCTCTTCAGTAAAAATCACAGCTGCAACTATGGGTCCTTGTTTTGTAAAAGCAGGAATTTCCATTACCAACAAAGCCACTACAGAAACTGTTGATGATGACATTATGAAAATCTTCCTTGAATCTTATGAAGATTACACGTTAATAGATGCACAGTTAGCAACTGAAAATCAATCTACTAATGTTAATGACGTCAAAAACTACAATACAGAACTGGATAAGGAGCTAGAAATTGCTGAAAGCGAAGAAAATATTATGAAAATAGTGTCTAAGAAAGAAGCCATTTAATGCATTAGTAAATTAAAAAGGTATTTTTTACAAGAGAATGATCCAGATAGTCTAAAAAACGCATCTGAATTAGGAATTCATGTGGAAGGGAAAATTGTAAAAATGTATAAAAAGCAAACCAAAATTTCAGACTTTTTTTCAAAATAAATTTGTAATGCTGTACAATTAAATGAAATGGATAATTAAACAGAGAGTTTGATGTAAACGATGAGTGTTATTTATAAACGTAATATGTACTGCTATATATATATTTCTATAGTTAATTAAATCAAGCTTCATAAATGCTAAATTTCAACTGAAAATTTTTACGTATTTTTGTTTTTTTCCCAATAATGGACACTTTTCCTTTCCCCGTCAGTGTCCGCTATTGAAATTTCACTATATATATATATATATATATAATCTACCCCTCCCCTTTTTTTATATGGCATTTACGGTTTAAGGTTTTATATATATTTTTTACCATTATTTTATATCCAGTGAATTAGCTCTTTTATACACTAACGTTTCATATAATTTCATAATAAGTCCAGAATCATCAATTCAAAATTTATAATAATTTGACTCATTATCTGAAAAATTCTTATAGATAGAAATAGGTGATGAATTGAATACACTTTAATGAACTTTTCCTGCGTATGAGAAAACCACGCTATTTTATTTACAACTTTACACGTACATGTTGCCTTATGCTTTTTTCATAGCTTTGAAAAGGTCTATAGTTTAAGTAACCTGGCTTAATTGCTGTCTGCTGCCAAACAGTGGATTGAATATCAATTTGTTCAGGTTATTAAATTGGTGTGATCCACCAAATCGTTTTCTATTTTGAAATACTTGGTTAAAACTCTCAAACACCTTGTCTCCACAATATATATCTAAGAAGACAATAACCTAAGTTTGAAATAGTTAAATAAAATATGTGACAGAGTATTAGTAATTTAATTACCGATTAATAATACTTTGCTCTCCTTCCCGCTTCAAAAACAAATAACAAATCTATAATTCCTAATTTACTATCATGTTTTTAACAGCCCTTCTGTGGTTCGGTGGTAACGCATTCGCCTTCCGCGCCGTTAATCCGTGTTCGATTCTCAGTGGTTCCAGAATGGAACGTTTATCGAGAAATTGATTACTGTAGCATGGGGGTTGGTTCCCTAGTCCTTGGGAGATTCGATATAATTATAAGTCCCGACGCAGTCTACCTTTGCATGTCCTTGCGTCATAAAATAAACATATTTTATGAAGTGTAGCGTTAATACGTATCGAGCTTCGCAATCTTTTTAATCCAAAGCTATCTATGGATCCGTATTACTTAATTACATACAACTATTTCCTATGAACGTTTTGTAATCCATCTCCGTAGAATAAAATGTCGTAAGATTAGCTGTACAGGCAGCAATGATCATATCTGTCCCTTTTGAGACTTGGCGGTGTACTTGAACATCTACCTTGGCCATTTAAAGAGTTTTATCCCCAATTCCAAAAATACGGATCAGAGGATATCTATGAGCGCATATCAGGCCCGATCATGGTATGAAAGATTCAACTTTCATAGATAGCGGATCGACGAACGTGATTAGACCTGGATGACCCAGTAACATTTGGGACACCCTACAAAGTGGACTGAGAGTGGATGAAAACGTTTATGAAAGGGATGAACGGTTTTCGTGTTGGGGCGTAGTCTCTGGCACTTGGTTTCGCGTGTGTTCTGCGATTTCCGCCCACTTAAGAAAGATCTCTCTTCTCAAGCATTCGACTTTTACTTGCGTTGGTAACCCCACCCAAATTTCCAACTTTCTTATGATTAATAGCTTCTGGACTCCTCTCACTAATAATAAGTACTCAACCATGTCTGTGAAGTTTAGTTTGTGGTGGCGGTGGTGTTGTTCCATCTCAACAAATAAAAATGGCTGACCAATCAACTCGATAATGAGGGCCATTGCGAACGACATTTTCCGAAACTACTTCCCTGTGAATTGCCCATTGGGCGCGGTGTGAATCGCAATGAATATTTAAAGCTGTTGCGCCATAAACCTTTCTATTAGATTATGGTGGATAATGGGAAGTTCCTGCGGAAATACGGATGAATGCGGAAGTCCTTAATTTCCGGGTTTTATTTGGAAAGTTTCCGAAGAATTGATTTAACGTTAACGGACATATTCCAGAAATTTTTGAGAGCATCATTTTCAACTTTAATTTCCGGCTTTAATTCATTAAACCCAAACTATAACTGCGTCTCTTTCCCAATTATCTCTTTGGTTATGGCACTGCTCATATGTCGAACCATTTACTCTATAATTACTTAAATTATCGTAGATAGTATATTGAGATGTATTGGTGGAATGTGCTCAATATATTATCGAAAGTAAATTTTATTTTTTATCTGTTCTATCATCGTTACAAATAATAACGCTACTTTACAGAACAAAATTGCCTTTGGAAATGGGCATATCTAATATTTTGTAGTGTAGACTGATTTTTTACTAATGGCCAGATTATAGAAGTAGTGTGCGCACATTGTCCTCAAATTTAAAAAGAAAAACTAAATGAGCTGTTATAATATTAATTTCTAATGAAACTTCGAACTTTATTTTTTAGAAACCAAATTTGATTTAAATGTACAAAGGAATGCAGAATTTGTGAAGTTTCATCGCATAATTCATATTTAAATATCCAGTATAGCCCAGATGCTCTTGCGCCATAAAAAAGCCAAACAATCAATCAATCTCACAGTGTCGCTGTCCGTGTCAGTTTAGACTGTCAGATAAATGCGAAGATTTGTGAATCGTAGGAGCCTCGTTTTACGCGACCGGCCCCACGATGCAATTATGTCCAACCAAACTTGCTTGGGAGTCAAACGAAAATACACACCATGGATCCGAAGGTGGTGGACATCAATCGCGGACACAGGGGGGTGGGTTCACAGGGATCATGACTCACCCCGAAAATATATTGTTTTACTGTAAAAAATTCCAACTTTTATGAAAAATGAAGGGTGTTATTCCAAGACCATGGCAAATTCTGTCCTTGAACCCCTCAAAATGAAAGTCTGTATCCGCCCCTGGTTGACATAACCTCTAGAGCGCGTATGTAATGTGAATGATTTTAAACAGAAAGGTATCTCATCAGAGTTACTCTTCATAAAACACGCATTAGTCTTCTTCCATGAGTAATTAAGACTTTTCTTCAATAATGAACTTAACGTTCATCGCTATAGTGTTTAAATAGCGACATTTCTGTGAACGTAGGAAAAGGCAGAATAGACATATAAATAAGTTTAGTGAAGTAAGTGACATTACGTGTTTTTGAAGCACGAATAAAAAAAAGTGACAAAATTTCAGTTCATTTCGAAATTAACCTTTCTTGCTGACTGCTTCCTCTTCAAGCGCCTTCTCCGATTCGGAAGTTAGCGGCCAATGTGGACCACTGTTTACCATCTCTGAGTACGCTGTTTAAGCGTCCTGTCTGGGATTACAGCGCCGCCTCCGGCGGCCACCCTTCCCAATGAAACCCTTGCACAATTCCTCCTCCTGTTCCCCATCTCTATTGGCCAGAATAATTTCTTCTGCGCCTAATTCAAGCCAAGTCTCTTTAGATCAGCCATCCGTCCGCCACTAGTTCTTTCTTGCTGGCTACATGGGCAAATGGCATAAGACATGGCGGCATGAGAAAATTGCTAATGCCATTTGATACTAATTTACTGTTTTAATTCAAACTTACGCCCTATCCACAATGAACCGTTTCGCACGGATGTTCCAGTTCGCAAAAAATTTCCACGGGTTAGCAGTTCCATTGTTACAAATTTTAAATCGAGAATAAAGAAACGAGAACACCTCAATCCAAAATTCTAGGAAAAAAATTGTAACGAGATAAAAAATAGAAAAACAACGTGGTCTACCTCTTGGAACATCTAAGTTCCGGTCCAAAGCTCTTTTCTATTTTAGTTTAACTAGGGACCAGGTTACTGCAAATGCTGGCTTCTTTTTTCTTTTTTCTAAGGCATAAAAATTCTCTTCTCTTGGCTTAGAATACTCTCACCACATGTATATGCATATGTATGTTTGTGTGTGTGTGTGTGTAAGAAGCTGCAGTTAAAGAGGTCCTCTTTCCTTATTTTTATTTGGTTGCTATTTTGAGAAAGAAAGCAGTTACGCAATTTGTTATAATTAGCTACTTTCTTTATACAATGTTTAGAGAACTTCTAAAATCTGAGATTCTCTTTTGACTTCAAGAATTATAGACGGGAGTTAACAGGTACAGGAATAAATGTATACAAGTGTATTAATGATGCATACAAAAAATGAGTAGTTGTACTTAAAATGGCCGTACGTACTGTTAGACGTTGATCGCACTGTATTACGTATTCCGCACATAATTGACTGAGAGGACCCGCCTGATGAACAAGTTATGTAGCAGATAATGATCCACCACTCGTCTTAATTTTCCCTGGTGGTGAAAATGTGAACTTTAAATGTATTATGTATAATTTTTTATCATAAATCTCTCTTGCATCTTTAAATTCATATTAATACAAAATTTTAATCGAATACGTTAATTTGGACTCGCTAACTAAGTGAGTACTTTATACACCCACCAGGGGCGGATTGGGCCGCCGGCTCATCGGCCCCCGAACCGCTCCGCCTTTATGGGCCATAGGACTCGCGCCCTTCGGAAGTCCGCCCCTGATACCTACCCTCTATATCGAATAATGTAAACAGTTTCTGAACCGTATACAAGTATACGGTTAATGAATGCAAGTACAGTGAAAATCGTTTATAACGACCAATCGCATATAACGACGGAATTTTTACAAGAAGTTTGGTTTGCTATTCTACTCCATACTAAATATATCGGTTATAACGACATCGTATATAACGACGGCGATTTTGTAGTCTACGTAGATTCTAAGTAGGGAAATTCGTATCGGATATAACGACGCGACTTGACAGTCATAAAGCAGAACCACATAGGTTAGTTATTAAAATTTAAAGTTAGTTACAAAATTTAAGTGTTATTCTAATCTTGTTTATTTACAAATGTCTGAGAAAGTTTTATTACTGCTAAACCTGAATATTAAAGATAGTGAACTTAAAAAGTGATTTATTAATTGAATATCACGAGGGTCATATTCTTAAAGGGCCCATTCTATTTTTTCAGCGTAGAGCCCACAAAACTCTTAAACCGGCACTGTTCGGAAGTTATTAGTATAATATAATAAATACTATTTATTACATTTGTTTTCTACATTATATACTTTAGTAGTATTTTCTACAATTTTTTCAATTTAAAAAACTAAGAAAGTACTGTGTATTAAGTGTTGCTATAACATAATATAAACTGAAATTAAATTCATTATAATTAAGTATTTTTATTTAATTTTGAAACCAAAAAGTTTAATAGTTTTTGCTGTCAAAATAATATATAAAACTCTACAGGGCATTGCTATAGGCTACTATGATTTTAAAAAGATATCGTTTATAAAGACTAACGGTTATAACGACCGAATTTGCACAGTCCCTTGCAGGTCGTTATAACCGATTTTCACTGTATGTGAAATAGTACAAATTAAAAGTCATTTCTTCTCCTTTAATGAAAGGTCAAAATGCGAATACATAATTTTAGGAATATCGTTTAATTGTAAAAAAAAAAAAAATATTGCGCTATATAGGTGGCGTAGGGATTTTTGGAAATGATGCTTGTCAGCGAGTGCTCTACATCTGTACTAGAAAATGTCAACTGATGTTTGAACGATCGAATCACTCGTCTTCCAAAAATGAGTAGCTGAGCTACTCGAAACGGCCATTTTTTGTTATTCCCTACCAGTATGTCTAACTGCGTGTATTAGCCGCGTTTCTTCAAATCTTTAAATTCATAGAAGTTTGAAAAAGTGTCGAAGTTAGGAAGTGTGGGTAATGATGTGTTGGAGGGTTAGGTATGGGGAATTGTGTTTTTACGGGGAAGCAAAGTGCATGCTCCACCGGAAAACCACATTATCCAAGGTGTCTGCGGATCTGTAAACTTGAAAAAGTCAGGGAAATTTTAAATACAAAGGTCTATGTCAAGGAAATTGGAAATACAAAGGCCCAAGTCAGGGAAATTTTAAAGTCATTGTTATAATAAATAACTTATTAAAATAATTTTCCTGAACTGTGCTTTTCATACCACATTACCTACTGAAAAATTTGAAAAACTTGTACTTTTGACTAAACTTCTTCCAAAAGTTACCATTTTGCACCAAAACTAATATAATTTATATAAAATTATTAAGCCTATATATTTTTCAGGAGAAAATGTTTGCCAAATATATAACTAAAACTTGAAAAACAAAAAGTGTTTTTAGCTAAATTATCTAATCTGTAAGGAATTTTTATCATACCAATCTCCTTTGCCTTATATACAGTCATACACATTTTAAATGAAATAGAAGATGAAGCATCAGCTTTGCGATTATATAGTTAAACTCTTTTATAATGAACTCAAAAAGGGCCAAATGGAAACGTTGCTGTAAATATTTAATTAGTGCAGGTTTTTAGTGTAAAGAAATACACTTTTTAATACAGCTTTTGAATTTGTAAATTTACTTTAATTGAGTTATAAATGGCTTTGGGGTTTGTGTTAGTGGATTTTATGGTCTTAGAAACTTATTTTTATTACGCAAATTTTAATGCGTTGTGTGTTGTTTACTGTATTTAGTGATTGGAAATCGATTAAGATTTGGTCTGGTAACCTGGAAAGGTCTGGGAAGTTTGTAATAGAGTTTCTAGACACCCTGATTATCGTACATTCTTGTTATCAAGAGCCATGTATCTCTGCTATTGCTCTTCATTTTCTATCGCAACGGTGACTATTTATTAGTTTCGGGTATTTTTTCCCCAACTTTCCTTGTATTTTTTGTATTTGAATAATTATGGCTGACAGTTTCACTTGGCGCAGTATAGCCCAGATGCTCTTGCGCCATAAAAAAGTCCAAACAAACAAACAAAACAGTTTCACTCAAAAGGAGGACTTTTCTAGCTATATTATCACTTAATATGAAAGAAAATGTTTTCTTGTGAAGATTGAAAGTGACTATAACATTCAAAATCCCAACAAATTTACTTATTTTAGATCTATCTTAAAAAAAAACAATAATTTTTTTTCTTTTGCATAGAGGTCGTGACATCTCTTTGCCTTCTATAGTTAATCACGAAAGTAATGAATTGCCAGATAGCCATATAATACGAAGAGGAAGGCGTAGCAAGAATGAACAATGTTTTATTGCACCCCACCGTACTCCGTATTCCACTGGCGTCAATTCACAATGGCGGCTCTAAACTGAAACTGAGAAGTTACTGTTGTTCTTAAAAGGCGCCATTAATTTGCCTTACCCTCGAGGCCGAATTTCAAGAGGTGCGCACTTTATACCTTGCCTTAGAAGTCCAAATTGAAGAGGCACAAATAATATGATTGCTTCATTCCTTCGTACTCCTGTTACTTTTTAAGATCACTACCATTCAGCGATCAGTTTGATTCCTATTGCACTTTGTTTTCTGTAGGCATTATGCGGTGCGGAAATTACTTTTACTTGTGGTGCAGTCTTGGGAGTAAAGGCTTTTGGTGCGTAAACTGTACTTTCTTGTATAGTTTTGTTGGGTGCAGTCTCTTGTGATGCAGTCGTGGGATAAACACAAATTCTGTTTCATCTCTTTGCCGTTAGACACGAACAAATTTTGCTTAGTCGTTCCGTTTAATAATTATTTATTGACTTCTACGTTCCAAAATGTATACGCCGTTCGTAAAATTCACGACTGCTGTTAACGTTACTTATACAGGGTGTTTCACTAAGTGGTCCCAAACCCCTAAAAAAAACTTCTACTCTACGTAGAAATATTGCATTTGTTTATTCATTATGACGCGAAGAGTCGTGCTTATAATGGCAAGCTTCGCCAGTTAAAGGCAGTTTGGCAAGATAAGGAATTTGGAAGGGCGGCCACCGAGGGTGGCACTGTAATCCTGAACAGATTCGCGCGTTAAAAGACTAGTAAACCAATAAAAAAATACATATTGGTGGAGTAATCCGAACTATAGATGAAAACATGCTTCGAAGGACTTTCGATAATATTGGTGGTTTACGGTGGATTGTGTCTGGCTGTTGATTGAGGACATTTTCCAGCATTTATGGTGAATGGTGTTACATTCACATAAAGTAAGATCCTTTGTAAACCAAATGTCATGTTTTTATGTAGAGTGAAAAGAAAGAGACTGTTATGTTTTTAAGGGAAGAACTGCCTAGTGAAGCACCCTGTATAAATTCTTCATCCCCTTGGAAAGCGGTTTTTTTTTTACGTATTTCTGTACTTTCTAGCGTTGACCTCGCTCTCTGTTTTAACAAAACCAAGTCCACACCCTGTGCCCATTTATAATTCTAAGTTGGTTTCTGCAATATTTCTACTAAACCCGTGCCCAAATAACTTATGAGGGCATGTCACTAATAAAATATAATTCATGTAACAAGATAACTAATATATAATTTATGCAATAATATGATTAGTATACAAATTATATGGCATAACTGCAGATGTGCCTATGTGGAATTCAATCCTATTGCGCTCTAAAAACTGAGAAAAGAAGATCCATGTACTAAAATTTAGAATGTGTCCAATCAGTGGCGGATTAAAGTTTTTGAGGCCCCTGGGCTACTGGTATTGTGAGGCCCCCAGTAAAATAGTTCAAAAGAATTGAAGATCTCCAAGAAATCACATCTCTGGAGGCCCCTGTACTGTAGCCCCTAAAGCCCATGCGTTAATCCGTCACTGTGTCCAATTCGTTAAGGATGTCCATTGCGCTCCCACGTCTTTTTAGAAATCTTGAATATACTGCTGGATATTTGTAACTTCTACTATACATATTCCAAAACAGCGTTCATGACGGGGCCGGATTTAAATGAGCGCCATCATTAAAAAAAAGGTACCCGCAGGCAAAAATGGAGCACCTAATTACTAAAAATAAGATAAAGCTAATGTTAATTCTATTTCCAGATCCAATTTATACAAGAAGCCGAGAGTTATTTGACCAAGTGACATTTTGGGAACACGGTGGTGTTAATGCGATAGAGTAGTACTGTGAAACCGTGTTTAAAAACTAGATTTCCAGAATATTACACGTACCTGTGCCTTAATCGTTAAGCCATGGACTTGAGACGAATGTTTAGAGGTTATGCGGAAAAAATCCGTGTTCGAATCTCGCTATTGCGGAACCCTTCCTGTTTTGTCTACCCAGACGAAACCCGGAGTTTGCTTGCCTAGAAGACAGAGGTTCGAAACCCCCGGAAATCTCTACGTCTTGCTGCTCTAGGATCTTGGCTGCCCTTGCATCGTAAAGCAGTCACGTACCTTAATCGGTCTCCTTTCGCGAATGTGTTAACCATAAAATTCAACATCAAAATGGTGCCCCGGTTCTCATTATCGCTGGATTCGTATCCTGTTAAGTTTGATCGAGCGTGCGTTTATGACATAGTTCGGAGATCATGTTAGGTTGTCGGTCCGCTTCTTAATGACCCATGTCACAGTCTATAAACGTAAAAAACATTCACAAATTTAAAGCGAGTTGATCATTCAAAATATTTCCTTTCCCCATTGAATGATTCTCATTCCAACGCCTACACTTTTTAAGATAGTAAAACTCACATGCTGTAAATACCGAGACTGATGCAACAAATTTTATTACTCAGCAGATTCCTTTTAAAATAATAAAGTGGCGACAGGAAAGGTGCCAGATTTGGCGTAGCAGCATCGTGGTTGTTTCCGCGCTGTAAAATGCAAAGGTGCAATGCAACGTAGCGTATGTCACCGGCCGGAAAAAATTAAGAAAGCGAGCATTAAAACCTACCACCATTAAAAAAAACCCGCAACTTTTAATGATGTATTCGATTTTTTATTAGACATTTGCGTTTAAAAATATCGAATTTAACAGTTCATATCGCGCCTTTGCAACAAACAAGTGGTTCGATTTTAAAATTTTGAATTTTCGGATTATGCGTTCATTTATAGGAAATACGTTGAATTATGTCACTTTCATTGCGAGTGTCTAACGAGCAGAAATAAGCGCGTGTGAAATTATGAATATAAGCAAATAATTTGAGACACAATAATTAGAAACAACAGCTGGGCCCGAGCCTCAAGGCCCCAAATTGACAATGTTTATTGTATGTTATATTTTCCTTCCGATAAAAATTTATAAATTAATATTAGGTAATAAACAACAAAAACAATTTTCAGGAAATGTTTATTATAATGCGCTATGAAAGTCTACGTGAAACTAATATTAGGTGAGTTTTAAAATTCCAAATAGTTTAAGTTTAGTCCCAAAAACTTATCGAGCTCGTGGATAGCGGATGCATTGACAGCTCTAGACACAACATGTATCCAAACCTTTTAGAAGTGGCCGACAAATACGCACGATATATGCACAGGTTGTAATTTAATTGATAACAAATAAAATGTAGTTTTCGCTGCAACCAATTAACGATTAGTTAATAGTTTAACTTAAAAATAGAGCATCGCAATAAACGAATTAAGGGAATTTTGCAGTAATGGGCAACTACGCCCTTTTCCGAATAATGCATACGCACGTCACTAATGTTAAATTGGAATGCGAAAACCTTCCATTATTAGATAATGAAATAATTAACAACGCTGCTAATAAGGAAAGCAGTTTTGACATTTGCATGAAGTTGATGTAAATTAAGATAAAACTTAATTGGAAAGGATAAGAATACTCAGATTAAAAGTTATAAGCTATCGTACCGATTTAACTTTGACATTCTACTTTGAGAGATAAGGTTTAAATTATAAATGTATTCAAGCATTTACACTTATTGGTGTAAATGATTATGTAATATATTATTATATGATAATGCTTATTACTTTACATATTGGTTACTACTTATTATTACATTAGTTATGACTTAGCTATTACTATTATTATTGTACGTATTAGTTATGACTTAGCTATTACTATTATTGTGTACACGTATTAGTTATGACTTAGCTATTACTATTATTATTATTACGTGGAGTTATGACTTAGCTATTATTATTATTATTACGTATTAGTTATGACTTAACTATTACTATTATTATTATTACGTATCGGTTATTACTTATATATTATGTCTTTGGTTTTAAAATGTTAATTTTCAGTGGTAAAGCGGTCTTCTTTTATTGAGTAATCCCGTAACAAATGCGTTTCAACCTCCGTATTATTGCTCCTTGTTTCAAGTTTAAATAAATTCTAATTTGAAATAGACTAAATCGGATCAAAAATTTTAAACAATGATTGTGCTACATCGAAAAAAAAAAATTGTGGACAGATTCATTAGAATTACTTCAGTTCTAAGCAAATGTTACAGTTGAGCAGACGCCAGGGAATTTATTCACTAAATTTTAAAATTTCTTTTCCATGAGACTGGATCTTATTTAAATGGAAGTCTTTTAATGTTGGCATCGTTTCCGTCTCTCCAGTTTCCTTTTCCATGTTAGAGTCTCTCCAAAAAACTTGGAGAACGTTTTTTGGCAGTGTTCGTAATATTTTTGCTCCCTCCACATACGTTAGCCCATTTGGCTTAGTGACAATGAGAAAAGAGGGGGGAAAAAATCACATAAGGAAAGATAATTACCCTACCGCAGGTTACTGTTTGAAATAGTGCGTTCCTGGCCTGGATAAGTAGAAAAATCTGTGTCCCATTAAATTTTATGAATTTTCTCTTTTATATTCAATCATTATTAAAGGATTAAAAATTAATCATTAAATAATATAAAGACATGGAATGCCAAAAAATAACTTTTACTAATTTGTGCGGGAATGTTTTCTTTTCCGAAAATCACAAACGCCTGTTTTCCACTCTTTTGTAAATTCAATAAGCTTTGCATTCAATTGTTTACTGCCAGATGACCACACTCGACCGCAGCCTTATCTTGTTGACTCTAATGTTCCGACTGAGTAGTAATAGATCAGCGGAAGTTACTCTAACAAAGGCAGGCGTTTCTCTGCCGAAACGATTATAAAAGTTTCGACACATGGAACGTTTTTCAACGTTTTCTTCTGTTTGTTATTTAACACAGTTGCTGATTTCTTGTGAGTTTAACGTTCTCCGATTATACACGTTGTCCGAAAAGTTAAGAAGCATTTGTATTCACAACCCTCCTTTATAATAGTCTACAGTCCAGCCACGACGCTCCAAGCACTCTGCTCATCGGAACTTTGATTTCACCATTGGTCTGCCTGATAAACCTTTGTGAACGAATGTCGTTACTTCCGGAGTTTTTGTAAGCACTGCACTGTTATGTAATAACGGGCGGGGTTTTATTCCTGAACTTATACCACCTGTTTAAAAAAAAAGCCCCAGTCGAGAGGCGGGGGTGTCTTGATGAAGGTTTTTGAACTGATTCGGTTGGGTTTGATTCTGACTTCTGTGTTACCGGGTATTTTTAATTTTTGCACTCATACCGGCGTCATGAATGCGTCCTTTGAAAATGGGACGTTATACAGAGTTACGTTATAGCCAAGCTCGTCGTGACCATGTAGGCGAACTAGGAGGCCGCCTAGGGCAGCACCACGAGAATTTTTTTTTAAGATACTTAATACTGTAGGATGATTCATATAAAGTTGGCAATAAATAAATAATGGAATAAAAAATAATGGAACTGAATGGATTATTTTCGATCGAATGCCTTCACAAATATTTACTTTTGCTTATATATGTTTCTCTTATCCATTTTTTTTCCTATAACTGCAACTTCTTGCTTTCTTACATTAAAATTTCCATTTAAATCCATTAAAATTTCCATTTAACCAATTTACTTAACTCCGCGTAATACTTTTTCATTATAGCTACACCTTTCAGTTGCGCGAGCAGTACCGCTTCCGCACTAGGTTCTTGGAGGGCGCTTTTCTTTTTGATACCTTTGTGCATTACTACAAGGCATTTTGATGATTCCAATTTTCTCCTTCGACAATAAAATCCCCGACTATTTTTTTGCTTCGATCTGTGTGTTATGAGATAAGCTGTGATTTTCATACTTCTTAACCAGAACGATAGTAAGAGGGCGGAATGCGTGTATTTTTTCACTTTTCGATTGCTACAAGATGTATTGGGGTCTCGATTTTTACCGGGAGGTGAGGGAGAGGCGCATGCGTCGTTTACCTAGGGTCGCAAATTTGCATGCGCTGGCCCTAATTATAGCACCATATTATGACATTAACATGCAGAAACCTATGTTCGGTCTTGCCTTGTTTAACGCAATGTTCAATTGTTAAGACTACAACTCCCGGACTCTGGGTTGGGTTCTGCGATTATTTGGTTACGATTCCTAATATACTTCATAGTGTGTAAATGTGTCGTAGCTCAGAGGTCGCGGTAAGCCGTCAGAACTATCCCGGGTGACCCACAACACAGTTGGGACGTAAAATGTGCATGTGTGGTGCTCTTATTGCTTTCTGCGCTATTGAAAAGTTTATTATATAAAATAATATTAAGATACCGTTTGAATAACTATGTGAAAAATCGTCTTCGCATATAAAAATTTAACAATACAATATGTGATTTTTTTTTTTTTAAGTGGGTGGCAATACCGTCATGGGGCGGAAATTTCCTAAATCTGTCACTGGTGCGTCCCAATGAAACCTTTGCACAATTTCCCCACTGTCACTGGTGCTAATCGCAAAATAAAAACGAAAATCTGCAATACATACTAAACTTATTCGATCCTAATCTCTTCTCTTCTAACTACTGCCTGTACAGTTTAAACCATCAATCTTTATCTATGCCTTTACCGTGATTTTCTCGTGAGGCCAAAATTAACAATAAATATATGATGATATATAAAATAATACTTAAAAGTTTATACCCTTCGAAAAATTATTAAATAATACGATGAGAATCGATTCTGTAGAAGAGAATCTTGTAACAAGCTACAGCTTTCTATTCTCTACTATTGGCTAACCATTATACTTACAACTTTTATTTTTTATTTATTTTACCGATTATTATACCGAAAGCAGAAACATTTTTCTTTCGAACGTTTCACCATCTTGCCACGTCATAACATCGGCGCTGGTATCACTACGCCAATAAACGTTGATTTATATTGTTTGACTTATAACTTGTTACACTTACTTATATAACTGTTGCAGAAAACTATTGGCATCATCATTCTTGTATGTAAGTCCTAGGCGTATATAGAAAGTTCATAAGTGGGGTTATAGACTCAATGGGGGGGGGTTACAGAGCTACAACTCATATATTCCTATGTTAAATATACAAAATTTCATTGCAATGGGGGAGTTACAACCCCCATCAATACCCCCTGTTTACACCAATGATGTAAATCATATATTACTCACCATTTATGCTACTGAATGTGTATCTTGAGTTGAGTATAAATAAATTTATTCAACCCATGTACAATTTTAGTGATACATTTGTTATGTGATACTTTTGATGCCACGCTGATAGTTTTGAGCTTAAAAGGCGTTAACTGTAGATTAGGTTAGAAATGTAGGAGAGCAGAAAACTACAGCTTGTTACTTGGCTCTCCTCCAAAGAGACGAGCGTGAATTATTCATTACTTTTTAAAGCTTTTAGTATTAGAAAAATCAACCTTTTTATTATTTCATTACCGTCAAGAGGATTACAGGAAATTCGTTGCTTATATTCATTCTGAAAGGGGTCGTCTCATTGGCACAACGAGTCTCGAAATCTAGTGGGGGGAATAAATTTACATACAAAATGTTAATCACTAGTAAAATGACGAATGAAAAAGATCACCCAAGCTTTCGGATAAGTCAGCAGCAGTCCTTCATCAGGAGTTGGGATGTTTAATGAGCTGTGGAATGTTTAATGAGCTGTGGAATGTTTAAGTTTTAGATTCTAAAATTTTATCTTTGTTTCTTTTATAGAGGAACAAGAAAGGGTACAAAAGAAAGTGTTTATGAATTGGACGAATCACTACTTAGCTCAGGTTGGTGAACTTCTCTTTTTTGTTGAATAATTTTCAGTTGAACAGATTGCCATTTATTACGATTTTCTCACTTCGATTTTATGTTTTATTGATGATGCTCTTTACTATTATGTAGCATGACCCACCTATGTGCGTTGATAACTTGATTGATGATCTCAGAGATGGCGTGAAGCTTATTGCCCTTATCGAGTTTCTTTCTGGCGAAAGGCTGGTAAGTTAGTCAAAAGTTACCTTGGCTTTAAAAGATTTGTTTCTTTGAAGTAGATTCTGCTTAACATCCAACGGAACAGCTTAACTAATCGGCAAATAAGTGATGATTAATTTAAACTACAAATGTAGGGTTTTTTTTTACTTTTAGCCTAAGGAAAGGAGTCGGAAGCTGCGGCGTCCACACTTTCTCAGCAATGTCAATCAAGTATTAGACTTCCTAAATCGTAAACGAGTAAGTATATTAATGCCTTAAATGATTCTCAATATCAAATTTTTGATAGGTTTGTTTAGTCTCCGTGGCACTCATATCTTTAGCTGCTTTTGATGTTTCTGCATGTTCACGCCATGAATTTTCGTTATTTTTAAACCTATTTTACTTACCTCAATAATTTCGTGTTTTGTAATTGAAATAGTTTTTGTTATTGTATATCTTTTTTATTACATGCATTTATGAAGTCCTATGATAGCATAGTAGTAACGCGTTTGGCAACTAACCGGATGTTTCGGGTTTTATTCTGGCGAATATTCGGCACTTGCCGGGTTTGTTTTTGTTTTTTTTTGTTTTTTCCGGATTCCTTGGAGAACTGTAGGCCCTGGCACACCATGGTCATAGTTGTCCTTGCAACATGAAGCACAAATTTATGTAATCAGTGCCGTTGCAGGAACACTTTGAACTTACTATTATAAATAGTTATTATAGTTCGAACTATATTATGTTGTATCTCGGGGTTCTCCAACCTTTTTGGGCAGCTAGCCATCTGCAAATTTTTCGCGGGCCAGCAGTTTTAGCGAATTTCGTAAAAAAAAAAAAAAATCTTCACTTGCTATATGGAAAGGAGTCGCCCATGCGCATAGGCGTACGGAGAAAGTTCGTAAGGGGGTTTATAGTCTCAATGGGGAGTTACAGAGCTACAACTCCCATATTTCAATGTTAAAAATACAAAATTTCGTTGTAGTGGGAGTTACAACCCCCATCTATATCCCCTGCATACAACAGTGCCCATGTGGTTTTTCTCGATTTCAGGGGGAAACGATTTTTTTTTTTCAGTCCTAATAGTTGTCGCTGGGCTGAATTAACACTGTTTGCGGGCCGTATGTTGGGCAATCCTGTTGTAGCTTAATTATGATAATTAAGCTGCTGGATAGATCTCCACCCCCTCTTTCCTGTGTTCGGAACTACCCCCATATACTACAATACAGGGCCGGGGGGCACGAAGTGTTAAATAGACCTGCCGCGAAGCTTTAATAAATGAACAAAATAAAATCTAGAATTGAACACAATTGATTGAGAAACCCGATCTGCTAAAGGCCTGTAATCCCTGTCTCCTGCCCTGCTATGATATAAATTATAATATTGCTGTATATATCGTCGTATAATAGTGATAGCAAAAGTGTAAGAAAAACTACAAAATGATTAATTAAAATGTTAATAATTTAGAGTAACGAGTTGCGGCCGAAGATTTTGAACGCAGCAGACTGAAAATAATTCTCTGTGACGCTGATTGTGTGGGTCAAATATAACATGGTTTTGAGGTCCCAGTAAGGCTTCCGTCCCATCCCAGTCGATTTGCCATACATTCTGGGAATGTCGTGCTGATATAGAATACTCTATGTAGATAGTGGCTGGTTTTGTCGATTCGTAGATTTCGCCTCTAACTAAAATAGCGCTGTTAAACAGGACTTAAATTGGGCGTGAGCCCGGCTCCAGTACTTCTTCATTTTTGGCAATTAAATTTAAATATTAAATAAATTTTAAATATTAGCCGGTCCCTAAATAGACGCTGTTTTGGGGCTCCGGAGCTCTCCAAATCCCGTAAATAGGCTAACGCATGCCTTCAAAAAGCTCAATGTTTTCATTGAAGCAATACAGTGAATGAATTATGCATTGTGATACTAGAGTAGCCATAAGGGACTTCAGAATTTTCAAGGAATCATCTGGCAAAGAAATTAAGTCTGAACTAAAGAAACTGGTTTCAACAGTTAATTGCATCCCTATATCAAGCGCAGAATGTGAAAGAGGGTTTTCAACAATGAATTTGGTTTGTACACCACAGCGTGCTTCCCTTCACATTCAGACGTTATCAAGTTTAATGTTTGTTAGACTGGTTGGCCCGTCTGTTAACGAATTTAAACCATAATCTTATGTGCATTCGTGGCTAGTAAGTGGTCATCATAGTGTAATTGACAATAACAAACAGTTATTTCGACACTGGCGTAAGGTTTAAAAACACGACGTTTCGGGAGCCAACTGCTCCCTTTGTCAAGTGAAGGCAGAAATTCTGCCTTCACTTGACAACATCGTGTTTTTAAACCTTTCGCCAGTGTCGAAATAACTGTTTGTTATGGAATCTCCTGGTGAAACTCTGTATTGTTTCGTTAGTAATTGACAATCATTAAAAAAAAAAAGAAAGAAAGAAAAAGATGAATCTATCTAAGTGTCCTATTTCTAAGAAGTTAGATGATGTTTCTAACTTGTTTTGACTGACGTGATTGAATATTATTTGTAACACATGGGGTAGTGTTACTATTCACAGGAAAGTAAGCGTTCAAATATTACGTAAGCAATATTTTAGCCATTTTATATCCCTTCCCCCCCCCCTCGTCATACTCTAGTAAGATAAAATTAATATTGCTTAATATAGGAAAATAATAAAGCCAGCTACCTTTCCCAAAAGGTGCTTACGTAATACTTGAACTCTCCCAAAGAGGGTGCATGGAATTTCGTGACGTCCTGGAGTATGCCCACTAAACTCGCATGACATCATCAGACCAGAAGTGGGTGTGGCTTCGCCAAAAGCGGGTACAAAATACGAATATGCTAGGGCTCCATACTTTTTTTGTGAGAAATTAAGCCCTGCTGTTAAATAAATGTTACTTGCACTTTTTCAACAACACAGACTTTAAAGTTGCCTCAAATTGAAATTTTGCTAAAAATGACATATGTGCACGATAGCACATTTAATGTGTTACGTTGACCTCATCAAAGTAACAAGATGGTTGCATTTATCTGTGAAAAAATGGATTTCATAGAAGTTAACTTAAACTCTGTTATAATAAAAAGTATTTTCTTCCGTGATCGCCCAAGCAAACAGATGTAAAAATGAAAATAATTAATTGAACAAAGCAGTAAATTGGTTGCTAATCTTTCATGTAAGTAACAGCATATTTATTCACAAGGTTAATGTATTATTATTATTATTAATGTTAATGTCATAGGGGTTAAAATAAAAATTGTTTAATCAATGTAAGTGAAATTTTCAATCTGAGTAAACATTTGTAATACTTTCATGATTCAGAAATTCAGTACAATTTTTGTCAGAGTGGTCTTTATTTACTTCATATTTTAAAAGTAATCCTAAAATACCTAATAACCAATCACCAATCAGTTTTATTATATTAATCTTATTAAATACGTTTATTAAATTTAGGAAATACTTTTGTTCTAGATCAAATTGGTAAATATAAATGCATCTGATGTGGTTGATGGAAAACCTGCAATAATCTTAGGTTTAATATGGACAATTATTTTGCATTTCCAGGTAAGTGTCATAAAGTCTAAATACATTGTAGAGGATTTTTAATATGCTTTTAAATTTATTATTAATAGATTTTTATTCAAAATTAGATCATCTAGAGTCTAATGGGTTATTTAATTTAATATGACCTCTGACTCCCGGGCGGTTTAGATTTCCAGTATTGCATAAATTCAGGACAGTTTATAAAGCTTATACCTTAAAACTAACTTAATGAATCCATACTGCAGTCATAATGAATTAATCCATACTGCAGTCTAAGACACAAAGGAAAAACAAAGTAACACACATACCTACCCTTATCCAGAGGGGATTTTAATAGCTGATCCCCCTTCCTGGAACTACATGTTTAATGGGACGTGGCTACAGCCTTGCGTTCTGTGATCGTATCAATACATGCTGTAAATTTTTTGCCCAAAAAATTAAATCCCTGCTACGGTCTTGCATACTTACGTGACTATTTATTTTACAAGAAGTAAACTTAAAAGAGACTAAATATATGTTTAAAATGAAGTGTAGTTTAAATGAATTTTGTAATAGAAAACATTCAGCAATATACCAAATGGCTTCCCCACCCCAAACTCAAGTTTTATAAGTTTTCAACAAATAGTTGTCTCTTTCTAACTACCCAGTAGATCAAATTAAATCTACAGAATAATTTTTTTTCATTTCAGTGATCGAATTGTTGCTACTACAAATATTATCCCAATTTGGATTGTTACAGGCTTTTTAAAATTTTTATACTTTTTTTTATTTATTTTTTTTTATTTTATTTTTTTTTTTCTCATCAAACTGCGAGACCTATAATTCCCTGAAATGTGACTTCAAAGTACTTAGCAAATCAGCATGTGTTTCTGCACTTATCGATCCTGATCACAACTTTTTATTTTCCTGAAGATAAATGTTTGCCTTTAGAACGTAGACTTAATGGCACAACTTAACATCTATTAACTAGTAAAATTTGACACTGGTCGGAATATACGAAATACAAATGAAGAAGGTAAAAGACATTTACCATCTGCAAAAATATTCGCAACGTTTCGAGAACTACTGTTCCCTTCATCAAGCGAAAGCACTTCTCGAAACGTTGCGAATATTTTTGCAGATGGTAAATGTCTTTTACCTTCTTCATTTGTATTTCGTATATTCCGACCAGTGTCAAATTTTACTAGTTATGGTAAGCCCTGGTCAATCTTTTTATTAATATGTTGTCTGAACGTCTATTGTGGATATATTTTGTTTGAAAAAGAATCATTCAATTCTGTACCATAGAAACTTTTTGCTAGACCGATTATACAAAACTAGTTAAGTTTACAGTATATTTATTATGCAATCTCTTGTGGAAACTTTGTATTGTTTTGTTAGTGTGTTTGTCAACTGAAGAAGCTAGCTTTTAGAAGATGGGTAGTTAGAAGTAGATAAACACATCCAGATTTAGGAGTTACGTTAAGCCACTAACCCCATCTGAGATGAAAAATCTTAAAATAGAACATGAATCTTAACAAACATTTTAAAAAAATTAAAAGTCACACCTAATTTTGTTTCTGTGTTAAATATATCTATAACAGTTTAACTTTTTTACTCTTTACCTTTTTCACTCTCTCTCTCTTCCTCTTCTAGATTGAAGAGAAGACAAAACTATTACAAGAACAGATGCCATATTTACAAGTGAGCAGCAGCAGCAGTATAGACAGCATTGGAAGGGGCTCAAGTCCCATGCCATGTCCTGCATCGCCATGCAAGCTTACATCTGCCCCACCAAGCGCAGCTACTGCCAAACCTACCCCTCGAGAGAGGTGGAGAGGTGGTGCCCGGAAAGCTTTATTGCAATGGGTTAGGAATAGCATTAGTCAGTAAGTTATTTTCCCATTCAGTTATAATTAGAATTTTGTAATAATAATAATAATAACTATAATTAAATGTATTGATTCGATTAATAATAATTCAATTTATTGTTTTTATTAATACTAAATTTATTGGTTTTATTAATAATAAATTAATTCATTTTATTAATAAGAATACATGCATTATCTTTCGCACAATTACTCTTCACAATAGTGACAGCTTATTTGTTTTTCGTAAATTAAGGAATAATAGCTTACCTTGTACATGTCTACAACAATCAGACTCATCAGTTGTATGTTGTAGATTTAATTTCTGGCCCTTTGTGGTCCAGTGATATGTGAAGTTAGCTGAGTTAGTGGCTTGCTAGGAGAACACTTAATACTAGGTTTTCTCCCAGCAAACCATTAGACCAGGTTTGACGCACCCAGGGGTGCCAAAAAAAGAATACTTATCGACATACTGCTCACTATAGGGTTTGGTTCCCTGAGCCAGGGCTTTATAAACACTCCCAGAAACGAATTCTAGACCCTTTATTACTCTACAAAAAGCCATTTTCATTGTTAATGACCATTAAATTTTCAGCTGTTATGTGCTTTGTTCTACTATTTTAACGTTTCTCTGTTAATATGTATACTCTGCTTTCATTTATATGGGGAATGCCCTCATTTGACAAGGCAAACTTTTTTTTAAAAAAAAAATTGGAGGAGACAGAGTGTTTGTAGTCCTGGGGTCAAACTCGGGACCCCTTAAAACAAGTGTTTCCAAACCGTGCATCGCACATTTCATTTAAGGACGCTGTGACATTGACTAACGTTTTACGTGACATTGTATATAAAAATTTAACGTGTTTTGAGCAGTGTTGTATATTTGGAAGTTGTCAACAATCTGTGAGAGGTGAAGGGGGATCGTGAATCAAGGAAGTTTGGAAACACATATCGTGGGCCTTGCAAGTTTCGAATTCCTTGGAAAACTGTAGATCCTGATGTCTCAAGACCTTTTCTGTCCATGTGCTGTAAAACGCAAAGAAAGTGTGATTTCTAATGAACCTTGGCCTTTGTAAAAAGGGAAGTACCATGTTTGTAGGTCATTTAAAGCTCATCAATTTTATACTCACATTTTTTATGGTGAAGATTCAAGGGAAAATTGAAAGTTTCAAGTTCTAACACTGAGCTTTTTGACTCAAACTAAAACTTTTTGACTCATATATTGCAAATTGGGTAATATTTCCCTTCCCAGGGTGAGCATTGGATAAGACCGTCTTTTCAATATGTGGATTAAAGAGCTGTAGTTTGAATTAAACACATGGGTGTCTAAACTTAATATCATTTTTTAATTTCACCGTAAACCTCCCCTTTGAAATGTGGAGTTTAAAATTGACGAATATCAGGACCATTTTAGTTCATTTGGCGATCCTGGGTTCGATAAGTTTTGGGGGGCCCCCTTTTCAGCAACTTTTCAATTTAAAATTTACTCAGGCAATTCATGTGTTTCATCATTTGCAGTTAATTGACAACTACTTTTGTGATAATTATGCTGATCCTTGGAAGGGCAACGATATCCAACTTTTTATTATATTATTCAAAGAACTCTAATGTGAACCGAAAACATTCATATCAGAACTGAATCTCCTTAAAAGTTAGTTTGAATATTCTTCAAGGAATTACAAATAAATAGTTTTACTTCTTCACACAGTTAAATCGTTATTTGTACTTACATAACTACCTGCATTATCAGTCCTTCGCATATGCCTAAATATTATTTTTGAATAATTCCTTAACTTTTTATTAATTCTCTTTATTTCAGCTGAGTGCACTGATAATTGAGTCAACTAAACTCTTGTCTCTATTTCTAGGCGCTTTGGTATCCAAGTGAATGATTTTGGACCATGTTGGCGTGATGGCCTTATTTTCCTAGCCATAATTGATTGCATCCGCCCAGGGCTAGTCAATATAGATGCTTTGAAAAATACCAATAACAAGACACGTTTGGAAACGGCATTTCGAGTTGCCCAACAGGAACTTGGTATTGCAAAATTGTTAGATCCTGAAGGTCAGTTATTGGTCCTTTTTCTTTAAATCTGTGATGTTTTTAAAGGTTTTGTTTTTCTTATATCTTGGTCATAACACTTTAATCCATTAGTATGGACAGAAAGTTCATGAGTGAGGGGGTCACAGTGCTACAAGTCCATCTGTTCATGCATATATATATACAAAATTGCATTGTAATGGGAAGGGTTATGACCCCTATTAACTTCCACACCTTCCCCAGCTATACCAGTGCTTTAATGAATGCCATGAATTCTTTTTTCGGTCATGTAAATAAAATCTTATAGCATGCCAACCACTAATGCTCGTATACATTGGATTGGGTTTACCTCCTAATAAGTTTAGATGTATGTTAATGTATCGTTATCATGGTTTGGCGGTCATGTGAAGCCATTGGTCCTATCCCACGTGATCCACAGCTGTGTCTTGAGATGTGGAATGTGCATACAAACTCAGATTACGGAAAACATTTAACATATTAACATAAAAGCATTAACGTATACAGAATGTTAAAGGTGGGGATTTCCAAATTTCCAAAGGTGGCAAATTAATTGAAACAATGATTAGTGGTTTAATGTATCAAACTCATATATACATGTACAAAATCCACTTAGACATACATTAATAACGAATATGACCTCCTCTATTTTTAAGCAGCATTTAAACACAGTTTGGCATGGAGTCTACTGGTTTCGAACAATCACTGTTAATATTCCGATCCCTGTACCACACTTAAATGAGCGCCTGGATGAACTTTTTCATAATCGTATAGTCTACGGTACGGAGGCGACTTTTGCATGTAGCTCACAAATTGTCAATAGGGTTTACGTCTGTAGAATTCCCTGACCAAATTCCTTAGACATCGAAAATGGTGAATTTCTTCACTACTTTCGATGTGTGCAGGAGACTAGGTCCTGCTGCAATATCCCAGTACCATCAGGATACCTTGTTTCCAGCTCTAACTAAAACTCAATAAACTAATTTATTCTAACACTTAAGCGCTTGAATGACTTAACATTAAATGGACGGCTGTAAGATGGAAATAGAGGAAAGGCTGAATACTTGTAGCGGCCGTCTTGCTTCAATGCCAGTTATCACCATGTGCAATATCTCATTTTTCTATGGAATATAAATCGATTGTATGACTTATCAACGAATCATATTTATTTGTGTGTACAATGCCTCCCCAACTACTGCATACTTAATTTTTTTCATTTTTTAAATATTAAATTAGTTTCTGTGATATGGCATGGATGCTTCTTTTTTAAATATCTCGGAAACTAAGTGCTAAATAAAAAATGCTTTCTGTAAAAGTTATTTATTTTTTATGAGGAATAAGAGTAAAAAAAAACAAAGATCATGGGTTTCCCTTTGAAAAAACGAGTTTGACCTTTAAATGACTTTGAAAACGATCCCCAAGTAAAAGGTATATAATGAAAAACACTCCTCCACCTAAAGGCAAGCAACTTTTGTTTCAAACTTTTTTTTTGGTCAAATGCCTATTTTTTGAGATATTTTACATTATCAAGTTAAATAGTCCACCCTGTATATAAAAATGCATCATCATAGATGTTATGACCCCATCAAAAACCCTATGTATGCCAGTGCATGAAGAATGTAAGAGATTTTGCAAATGTACATTTGCTTTTATTCATTGAAATTTAATAAAAATATGGAAAACATTCTGAGGTATATATTAAAAGTATTAAAATGACTTTGTTTCATTTCATTATAGACGTGGATGTGTCTCACCCAGATGAAAAGTCGGTCATGACGTACGTTGCACAATTTTTGCATCTTTACCCAGAAACACATATATCTACAGAATTGGACAGTAGTGCTTTGAATGATTTAAATGAAGTTTGTCAGTGGTTGAACAAAGTCGAACCAATATTAGCTCAGCATCATGCCTTTTCTGGACAGGATGAATATAAGGTAAAAGATTACTAAATGTGTTTATATCAATCCTCTCCCATTTTCTTAACTTTTAAGGCAATTTCTGTCCATAAATGATGTTTACTGTGTGTGTATCTAATCCAGGTCAACAATTTATTTCCTTATCGTCTTGTAAATTACAGTGCTTATATATAAAATAGTCTGTGCATAGTCCTTATTCAGGTATTGAAAGGATTTAAAAGTAACTCCCAGTGTTTCAATGAACTAAAATAATGTTTTCAAGACTAGGGCTTTGCATATACTTGTGATGTCTAGTTCGATAAGACGTATTAAATGTTTCCTGTTTAGTACTACTACTAAATAAAGAAATGAATGGTTTCATGATCTTGCAGTGATAACGTGTTCATTTACCGTTCTATTAATCCGGGTTCAAACCCCAAAGTTCCTTAAAATGAGGAGCACTTACCAACTAACTGCTCACAGGGCTAGATTAGGGTTTCATGGCGCCCCACACAAACTTTTTCTAGGCTTCTTGTAGTATAAATTAAGCCTGTGTGATTACATTAGCATCCATATATAACACGGATATTTGGACCAATGAAAATGCTAACTATATCCGATCAATCGCTAAGTCCGTTCTGGAATTTAAATTTTAAACTTTGAAAATAAAATCGGTACAGGTAACCTATTTGCATACAATGTGCATACAGAAAGTTTTAAAATTCGCGTCGCAATAAAAATACTGCCCTGATCACAAGGTCGGATTGGCAACGATTTTGAAGTTGTATTGAGTCTTCACTGTGCCCGGCCCCAAAATAGTGAGCCGTAGACATTTGTCTTGTTTGTCTGTGCGATAATCCAGCCCTGGCTGCCCACTGCGGTCTGTAGTTTGGTTTCCTTGGCCTTAGGAGCTTCAGATTTCTTGTGAAAATCGAAGTCCACCTACTTACTGTGGCATAGGGATAACGCATTTGCTTATGATGTTATTAACCTAAGTTTAACTCACGACCACATCATGGAAAGAATGCCTTTTTTCTGCCCACTGTAGTCTGGGTTTGGTTTTCTTATCAACAGAAGTTCTGATTTCTCAGAGGTAGAAGTGTAGGTTCTTGCTCAATGTTACCTTTGCTGTCCTTGTGCCATAAAAACAAACAGAAATGTTGTGTTCCTGCAGTGATGCAATGGTAACATGTTTGACTACCTTGAAAATACTAAGAGTTTGGTTCTAATAGGTACCACAGATTTTTTTTTTTTAACTAATCCCTAGTCTGACATTTGATTCCTTAGACCAATGGTTCCCAACCTGGAGGTCACAAACTGGTTTTTGGGGGAGTAGCAACAGTTATTTTTATAAGGAATTTCATACCAAATGTTTCCAACGCTTTTATATTTCAACATGGCTACATTGCAATGTTCTACTAACGGTTGTTAACTTTATATCTATAATATACATTAATTTATATAATTAATGTAATATATATAATTAGTATAATTTTATATTTAACATGTTTTCTTTATTCTGGTAGAAATGATTTTATTATGCAGATGAGGGCAGTGGATGAGGGAGGGTCGCAATCTTTTAGTTACTATAGAAGGGGGGAATTTTAAATTACTTGGCTGCTATAAAATTGGGTTGCTGCTTGAAAAAAAAAATTGGGAACCACTTCCTTACATGAAAAAGTTTTGTAATCCCTAAAAACTGTAGGTCCTGGCTCATCATGATCTTAGCTTTTCTTATGCCATAAACGATTCCAGTTATAAGTATTAAGTGAAATTGCTGCTTAATACTGTAAAAACAAGGATTGAAAAATACTCTTTTTTTTTTAAGGTATGCATGGAAAACAGTAGTTTTAAATTGAATATTGAATAATTACTGTTTTGAACTTATGATGCATTTCACAGAACTTTATGGTTTTGTTGGCAGAAACTTTTTGCAATGAAGCAAGAAATGGAGCAGTTGCGAGAAACTTATGAGCGACTACGAATGGCTGCATCTTCTTCATATGGAAATCAGCAAATTAAATCGGCATGGCCATCAGTCAATTGCCGTTGGACCAAAGTTGAGCAAGACCTTAGATCATGGCAAAAGTCCATCGATTGTCGCCTTCCTGGTGTTTTAGGCAGTATCTGTAAATGGTTGTATGAAGCAGAAGATAGACTTTTTGCCCCTCTTTTACCTCAAGTTCCAAGTGCTAATATATCGGCAGCTATTTCTGCAGCTTTGGAAGATCATTTGGTAATTTCAATTATATTACTATTAGCATTTAAAAATGATGACACATCATTAAACCTCCTTATCTAGGGGTGGTGGGGGGACTATATGCCCTCAAACGATATTCTCATAGCTGAATTTCGTACATCAAAGTGTTATTCTATATCAAAGTATCAAAATGTATAAATGGTTAAACATAGTTGCATATTCAGAAAGTTTATAAAGGGAGGTTATAATGGAGTAAGGGTTACAGAACCATAACTCCACATATTTATATGTATGAGGGTCATTCAGTAGAGATTTCCCCTGATCTACTTCCCGTGGACTAAGACAAACTCAACTTATCACAGTTATTAGTGTTTCTCTACATAGTAGCTACCACCCAGAGTCACACACTTCTCCCATTGATTTATGCAGCTACTGAGACCTCGTTTGTAGAAGTCGGCAGTTTGCGTCAGAAGTCGTGACTTAACCTCAGAAATCAGCACGTTATCATCTAGGAAACGCTTTCCCCTTCAAAAATAACTTCATGGTTGAAAAGAGGTGGAAGTCTTATAGGGTGAGGTCATGAAAATAATTGGGGTGTGGAAGGATTTCATAGCCACAGGGCCAAGCTTTCTTCTGAGCAACATGCAAGTTGTGAGCCAGGGCATTATCCTGCAGAAGGCGAACATTTTTGTTCATCATACCATGCCTCTCAATTTTGATGGCCTGCTGCAATTTCTTCAGCAGGGTATGCCCCAGTAATCGTGGTACATTTTTCTAGGAAATGCATCACAACTTCTTCATGCTGGTCCCTAAAGACCATGAGCATGACCTTGCTTGCTGACGGTTGGACATGTGCCTTCTTTGGAGGTGTTGAGTCAAAGTGCTTCCATTGTTTGAACTGTAATTTAACCTGTGGATCATAATGATGGACTCATGTTTCATCCTACATAATTAGTCTGTTGTCTTGTTTTCTTAACACATGGCGAAAAGAGCCTGTGAGCTTGTGACTCATTCTTGCTTTTGGAAAGGTGCTAACAGCCACAGAACCCACAGTGTAGACACTTTTTCCATGAGAAAATGGTCATCAATGACATTTGCCACAGACCCTGTACTAAGCTTAACACATGCCTCTAGTTGGCGAATGGTTATTAGACGGTCCTTCAAAATCGAGGCCTCCATTTGCTAGATGGTATCTTCATCAATGGGGGACTGTGGTCGTCCTGGAATGAGAGTTGTTTCCACCAAAGTTCGCCCACACTTGAACCGACGATGCCAGTGCTTGACTACGTTATACGATGGGGTTTTCTTCCCATAAGCCCCTTTCATCTCATTGAAGTCTCCTGTGGTGTGTGGCCTTTCAAGTACAAGAAAGAACCTGATGACCGCTCTCCATTCAACTGGTTCCATAATCATACGTTACCCCACATTAGCACTTATAGAAGAGAAACTGTTAGTAGTTCAAAGCTGCAAATTACCATGTTACCTATAGAGGTATGTATCATGACGCATACTCGGTTTCATCCTCCTACAGAAATCGGAAGTGGGTCAGGGGAAATCTTTATTAAACACCTCTCGTATATATACAAAGTTCTACCATAAAGGGGGATTATGACATAAATGTGTGTTTTTAATTTATATTAGGTAAAGATATGTAGCACAAAGATAAGTTTTTAAAATACTTAAAAGAAGTTTGAGTAGTTTCTGTGTTTGTACTTTCAGCTATTTTTTAAGGATTTGGATAGTAAAGTCAAGGCATTCAAATCAGTCCAGATGTCTCCTGAAGCGAATAAGATTCCTCCAGAGCAGTTACAAGATTTAGCAAATCGCCTTGATCGTGTTGCTGTGCTTTCTCATCAGCGACATCTGAGGCTTCAATTCGAAAATGACAGACATTCTCTGCTTACCTTAATTTCCAATGTACAAACCAAACTCAAAATATATAATCAAAAGTATGGTTATGAACCTGAAGTACAAAAACTTTTTAACGATTATAAGGTGAGTTCCAAGAAATTTGGTTATTGAATTAGTTTTCACTTAATAATCTTCTTGAGAGCAGTAATGCATTTTAATACCATAATTAATATATATTTTAAAGAATAATGAAGATCATGATACCTACAAATATTCTTTTTGGTTTAAGGCATTTTAAATGCGAAAATTGATAATTATATATGCTGATCATACTTGGTCTTTCTTTTTCCTCCTTTTAAGCTCTAATAAAACTTCTTCAATTGCTTTCTCTTCTTTGAAAGTTGGCAGCTCACTTCTCTTCAGCCATGATTTATGTGCTTTCTCCTGTCCAAAACTTTAGATCATCCACCCATGGCTGTAAGAAGGCAGGTTTGGAATTAACCCCATCTCTATTTGAATAATATCATTTTTAGCTGACAAATATAATTTTTTTTTTTTTTTTTGAGAGGAAATTTTGTTTCCATCAAATTCTCCCCCTTTTCCATCCAGAGTACCCTTTTTGAAATTCTGTGCACGGTTCAGTGTTCGCCCTCTTATTAAATCAAATTTTATGCTTTTCTTGTTTCGTAATATTTTTTATTAATTAATCGACATTTTACATTTTTTATAAGAATGTTTAAATAAAATTTTTAAAACAAAAAATTCTAAAAATAACCAACATAAATAATAGTCCTTATACTCACATTTTTGACTTATAATCTTCCAATCTGAATCGTTGATCTTAGCTTAAAAACTTGAAGTATTTTGTATAGCTTCTCAAAAATTATTCTGAGTCTGTGTTTCAGGATTATGTAGAAAAAAGAAACGTTTATCATGAATTTGATAAACTCTATGCTGATGCAAAGAAGAAGGCTGATGCTGCACAACATGGGAGAACGTTAGGTAAGATAGCATGAGACAATATATAACATTGTCATGTAAAATTTACCAAATAAATATCATCACTTAGAAATTATCAAATAAGTATTTAGTTAAACACATTCAAATGCAAAAGTAATGGCTGAAGGGACAAAATCGAAAAACCAGACTCGCAGCAAAATGGAAATTGAAAAGAAAAATAAACAACGATCACATGTTATTCTTGTTGCCACTAAAAAAAATTCATATCCATAATGAGTAATAGTATATAATGTAGAAGGCTTTCTTCTATATCGAAAACTACGTTACAATATTTTCGACATTATACACATTTTGGGTTCACTAGTCTGAGTTCAACTCTCTATAAATTTGACTATATGCAAATGTATCTCTATAACAGAAGTCATTAAGTCATCAGTTTCATCCCAGATGTCCTTCATCATTCAGTGTGTCACAGTCTGATGATGGAATATAAGAATTGTTATGAGCAGAATACTAAATATGTAACTATGTAGGTTAAAAAAGCATAGAAGTATGTGTGTATATAATTCTCATGTATTATGTATACTTCGTGTTTATGTTATAATAATTTGATCTTAGAATTTAAATAAGATATATATCATATAGCTTTTGTATAGTATCTAATATTTAATTAATTTATGTTGAATAGATTTTAGAGATGTTGAAGACATGAGCAAATTCCTTATCGATGCTCAGTCTAATTGGAAAGCAGTAACTCTGGACCTACATACATTTGGTAACACCACCGAACAAGTCTTAACTCACTGGAAACGGTACACATCCCTCTTGCAACCTATGCTATCTTGGTTAGATAAGGCTGAAATTGCTGTACGGAGCAATCAAGAGGAGCAACTTGTAAGTACTTTTGATGATAAAGAGTAATTTTATTAATATTTGGTAAGAATATGTATGTAGTTTTGTAAAATGAAATTGGCTCTGTGTGTGTATCATAGTCAGAGCTTAATTTCTAACAAAAAAAGTGCAGTAGCCCTAATATTATGATAAATCGATTAAAAATCGAATGGCTGCAAAAGAACCGATAAATCATATCGATTGTTTATGTTCATTTTTATGGACAACAAAATGCTTGACCTTAATTACAAATTTATTACTTTTTCATGACAGCGTCTATTTAGGTTCTCCAGCTAATATTTAAATGGTCACCAAAAATGAAGAAATACCAGAATCGGGCTCCCATCGAATTTAAGCCCTCATCATAGTAAAGGAAATGCTGTTTGAACAATTTCGTGATTCTGTTGAAAGTGGTACTGCAACTTTCCCTGATTAAAAAGTTTAGCAGAAAATTACTATTGCAGTAGTACATATTATGTACTATTGTAGCAGAATATTACTATTATGTAATTGCAGGAATATTACTCTAAATACAATAGCAGCACATACAGTTATATTTAAAATTTAATACTAGGGGTTTTTTTTTTAATTTATTAAGTATGAGACCTTAACTGATATGAACTCAACCCTTCTTTTTCTTATATTAGTGATTTTTCTTTATGAAAATTGATTTTGAAATTTTTACTTTATTTGCGAGTGTCCTTTATTGCGTCCATATTGCAATAAGTTTAATAAACGATTAATATATAATCATAGAGATGCAAGAGGAGACTTGCTGGTTAATTTTGCAGAGAGACAAGGCCTCTGTATTTTGAATTCGTTTTATAAAAAGAAAGCCAATAGGAAATGGACATGGGAAAGTCCATCAGGAAACAAAAGTGAGATTGATTATGTTCTATCCAACCACAAGAATATATTCAGTGACTGTACGGTCCTCAATCGTTTTGACGTGGGAAGTGACCATAGACTGGTGAGAGTTAAAGTTAAGTTAGACTACCGCAAAGAACGCAGTAAAATGATAAACCTCTCCAAAAAAGTGAAAGCCAACAATGAGGAATTGCTTAAAAAAAGCAAAGAATTTGAACTCGCTATGTCAAATCGCTTTGCATTATTACAAAATTTGGAAGACACCGATATAACAGAACAAAATGAAAAAATCATCAGCAACTTAATTGTAACAGCCGAGGCTCTAGTACCACTAACAACGAAACCTAAAGAAAGTAAAATCTCTAAAGAAACTTTAAATCTAATGGAAAAACGAAGGTCTTGGAAGAACACAGGAATAATTGCTAACAAAGTGGAATATGTGGAAATTTGCAAGACGATAAGGAAACGTATCCGGGAAGAAACTCGTAAATTCAATACAAAGTTGGTACAAAAACAATTGAAGAAAATAAAGGCATCAAAAATTCAAAACGCAGGCTAATAAATGGAAAAAAGCAAATACTTGCCTTAAAATGTAATGACGGCTCAGTATGCAGAACACGCCAGGAAATGCTTAAGAGGGTAAAAGAATTCTACACAGACCTCTATAAAAGTAACGATCAGCAAAATCTGCCAACAATTGTAGTTACAGAAGAAATGCCGGATGTTTTAGTATCAGAGGTAACAGATGCCATACGATCAATGAAAAATGGGAAATCCACAGGAAAAGATGGCATTTCTGCTGAAATGTTAAAAGCTGGGTGTAAAACGCTTCACAAAATATTGGCAAATCTCTTCTCAAAATGTCTTAAGGAACAAAAAATTCCTAATGCATGGAAAAATGGCGATGTTATTCTTTTGCATAAGAAAGGAGCTCAAGATGATCTTAAAAACTATCGACCAATTAGCCTTCTTCCTGTTATGTACACAGTTTTTTAGCAAAATCACTGCAAATAGAATTTATAGAACATTAAACTATGCCAAACCTCTAGAACAAGTAGAGTTTAAAAGTGGCTATAGTACGATTGACCACATTCAGGTTCTTCAGAGAATAATAGAAAGACACAATGAATACACTTTACCACTATGCATTGCCTTCATCGACTACGAAAAAGCTTTTGACTCAATTTTCAAACCATATATTTTAAATGCACTAGGTAACCAAGGTGTGAACCCAGCTTATGTTAGCTTACTCCAGTCCATATTTTATAAAGCAAAGCGACTATATCTATAAACAGACACAAAGTTGAAATTAACCTTGAGAAAGGTATACGACAGGGAGATACAATCTCGCCCATACTCTTTTCAGCTTGCCTTGAGGAAGTTTTTCGTAAATTACACTGGGATCAAAAGGGCTTAAAAATCAACGGAGCGTATTTAAACCATCTAAGATTCTCCGACGACATCGTGTTTTCGCAAAAGATCCAGAAGAGCTCCAAAGACTCATTGAAGATCTCAGAATGAAAGGAGAAACATCTGGCTTAAAAATCAACTTGAAGAAAAGCATGATCATGTTTAATAAGTTTATACAAACTAAGAAAATCTTTGTTTTGGGAGAAGAAATACAGCAAGCTGAAAATTATATTTACCTTGGTCAACAAATTACGATGAAAGGCGACATAAATCAAGAGATCGAACGTCGTATCAAGCTTAGCTGGCAAGCATTCTACCGGCTACAAATAATTTTTAAAAAAAAGCTCCCTATTTCTTTACAGAGGAAAGTTTTCGATCAATGCATCCTACCTGTTCTGACTTATGGTAGTGAGACATGGACATTGACTGCCAAAGGTATCCAAAAGTTACGAGTGGTACAAAGGAACATGGAACGGCAGATGCTTGGTATCACGCGACGAGATCGAAAGACCTTCAGTTGGATAAGAGATCAAACAAAAGTTTGTGATATCATTGCGAAGGTAAAAAGTTTGAAATGGAAGTGGGCAGCCCATATTGCTAGAAGAACTGACAACAGATGGACCAAAAACATCCTAGAATGGATCCCACTGGACACCACATGCCCAAGGAAAAGGCCAAAGACGAGATGGGTGGATGAAATAATTAAATATATTGGGCACAAGTGGCAGCA
This sequence comes from Dysdera silvatica, assembly GCA_006491805.2. Lineage (NCBI taxonomy): Eukaryota > Metazoa > Arthropoda > Arachnida > Araneae > Dysderidae > Dysdera > Dysdera silvatica. The sequence continues at coordinate 36,900,257 of QLNU02014176.1, read as the reverse complement.
AAATGCACAAGATCGACTTCGTTGGAAAGATGCGGAGGAGGCCTTTATCCTGCAGTGGATTGACAACGGCTGAAATGATGATGAATGATATAATCTCATAAAGGGATCTTTGAATATTCACGAACAACTTGATGATTATACTAATCTGGTTGAGCCATATGTTGACATAGAGATAATGTGTTTGTCGACCATATAGAAATTTGGAGTTTGTATTCTGCAAGCATATAGCACTTGTCATTTTCCCTCCCACTATGTTTGATTTCCTCGCTAAAAGTGGGTTCGGATATCTGGGGAAATCGTAGGTCCCATCACAGAATGATCTTTTCTGTTTTTGTATCATCACTGCATGAACAATTCTCTAATATGGTCTAACTTTTGCGTATGGTGATGACATTCGAAATTGATTAGATCCTAAACTTGTTCTTACTAGATGGAAATTCAATGCCAGGCACCTTTGTAAACATATAGTGGTTTCTGTGTTGCTTTAAGCCATCAGTCGTTTCCAATGATTCAGGGAACGATCTGCAAATATAAATGAACTTATTTTAAAAATGGTTTTCTTGCTTCTGAAAATTGAAGTTATACATATACTTCTATCGACTAATATTCTGTTGGTTTTTTCCCTAAATAGCAAAAGTTCAGATTAGCTGATCATCAGCTGTGATGAGAGTTACTTGAATAAATAAGTTCAAATCCCTCTGAAAACTGCAAGTTCTGGTACAATATGACTTTTGCGGTCATAGTACCATAAAACAAGAACGTATGCAAAAATATTCTGCTGCAACCTTGTTTTACTATAAATGAGCCTTTGAAATGCTTTTTTTTTATATTAGGATATCCTTATAGAGAAAAAATTGTATCTATAGCCCAGTTGCACAATGGATGACTTTTATTCCAATTATAATCTACTGTAGAATCTCAATTTTGAAAAACCTTATGCTCTGGTGAATCTCTTGAATTCTAGCCATTTTTTTTTTCTTCTTATCTCACTGCTGGAATTTTAGTACAATTAATCTTAAAGATCATAGTGATCAAATAGCTGTATTCACATCTTTCAAGCCTGTTGAACTTGATTTGACTGACATTAAGCTTTACGATATGTAAATCTGTGAATGTACTATGATTCAAGGATCAAATCAATCTGTCAATCCTGTTCCATATCATCCAATTGCATTTTTGAGACATAAAATAAACAAAAAACATGTTAAGATGATAATTCATCTCAAAACACATCCCCATCCTCAAGCAAATTTTGATAATTATTTAATGTTTTGAATAAAGTAGCTGATCATGGAATTAACTTTTTCGTTTATATTTTCCGACAGGAATTCTTCCAAGGACTTCCTGTGTGGCAAGAACATAAAATATCTGTTTGCGATTGTGGGGATTATTTGGCTGCTACTTGTAGGCCAGAAATATCACAGGAACTAAAGGAAACGGTCACTCAGATCAGAAGGCGTTGGGACAAGCTTTTTCCATTTGTAAGTGATTGTCATCCTTAACTTAGTCTAGTCACTGCTGTAGCATAATGATAACATGCTTAATTATCATGTGAAAAATCTGGATTTGACTCTCGATATACTGTTTATAACAATCCATAGTCTGGGGTTTAATTCCTTAGGTGAAAGAAGGTCAGATTCTTCAAAAAACTACAGATTCTAGTATAGCATGACTTTGACTGTTCTGCACCATAAAACATAAATAAACTTCATTAATTTAATCTAAAACAAAGGATTTCCTTCGAAAGCAGACTCTAAGAATTTGCACTTGTAAAAGTGGGTGATATGATTATTTCTCTTACAGATCAAAGAGTACCTTCATTCGGGTGAACAACTCCAAACCCGGCACTTATTTCAGAAAAATCTACGGCAGCTATCTTCCTGGCTTCGAGACGCGGAAAGTGCAGTAAAGATGCCAGTTAGCTGTGAGCCTGGAGAATTAGAAAAATATAGCATGCAATTAAAAGTAAATATTTTATAATACGTTACCAGAACTGTATTAACTGATTCAAATATAAGAAACTATTGATAATAATCGGATTATGGAATTAAAATAATTAAAGCTAATTAACCTTTAATTGGATTACTCATCCTATTGGAATGTCATAATGTAATTTATGCAAATGTATGTAAGTTACGGCCCTGCGGTATTAACACATTCATCTAACGTACCATTAATCTTCTTTTGACTTCCAACAGCGCTAACGAACTCACCTAAAATAGGAGCTAGTGCATCAAGCATTTTAATGCTATCTTACCATGTGATTACATTCACCGCTGTATAAAGTTCAGTGATTTACAAGTGTGTTATTTTCAATAAAATGGGATGAAATGGATAAGTGTGCTGCTCTGAATTGTTCAGATCACTCGAGAAATAAACATAGAATGTTTAGATGTATAACAGATTCTGTAAGAGGAAGAAAATGGATTATTAATTTTCCAATGATAAACGTTGTGTTATGAAACCGGAAGTGTTCAGCAAAATGATGGCTGATACATCTGCTTATGATGCCAGGAGCTTGACACCAACTGGTTGCTTACTGCAGTTTGGTACTTAGTTTCCTAGGTTTTAAGAAATTCCTGTTCCTGGGGAAAATGTAAACCCACTCCCGTACAGTAGCATAGTGATAGTGCATTCATCTATATTCCCATTTCCCCGGATTTGGCTCTCAACGATATTGTAGAATGCTTACTGTTTTTCTGCCAACCATTATTCAGGACTTGGTTTCCTTCACAGCAAAGGTTTGGATTCCTTTGAAAACTGCAAGTTCCAGGGTAGCATGACTTTGGCTGTTCTTGCACCATGAAAACACGACCAACCAGTCATAAATACAGTGGAACTTATATATCAGAATGCTCTACATATTGAAGTTTTGGCAAACTCTGTGTGTGATTTGAATTTGTTTCATTACATAGAAATACTGCTTCTGTATATAAAGAAGTTCTTATGTACATGTGAGATTGAATTATTTTCAGTCACAAGAGATCTTCAAACGTTGATAATCTTCGAAAATGTCTTTTGAAGAAGTCATACATGATTTTAGTGCATTATATTTGTCTTTAATTACCGAGACTCAACAAATAATTGCGAACTACCCTCACTAGTAAATAGTACTTGCCGGTCTCTGCACGAAAACCTAGTAGGGAAAAAGTTCCTACTTGCCAGCTAGTTACAAATGAAAACCGGATTTGTCGGACCCTGCTAGTTAACTGTATTTTTAATTTGAAAAAAATGTAGTATACATTACAGTTTCCCTGATTATCATCACTTTTTTTTTTATATTTAATTGAATTGCAATCTATATAGTAGCTAATTTTTTTAACTTTGCATTTTGTTATTTGATAATAAATACTAATTTCATCGTTATTCAGCAATTATCATCTGAATGGGAAGATTATGATGCTTTGTTTAAAAAATTGACCAAACAGACACAGACATTAGTTCGTGATTTGACTGCACCTGAAGTTGATAGCATGATGGCAGCTCTGAAAAAGGTACATTATAAATGAAGTTATTTCATTTTTAATGGTTATTTTTTTTATATTACAATGTAATTTTATATTATAATGATTATAATTATTTCTTTAAGTTCCTTTTTTCTTTTTTTTTTTTTGGTAATTATACTTCCTATTCCATTTATTAATATGTAATTTAATTTACAGGCACTTTAAATTTAGAAATTACTAAATTACTTTGTGGTGGCAACATGCACACCTAGCATGCTGCTAATAAAGGCTTAACTCCTGGTGTCAAAAACAGAATGCTTACTAGATAACTGCTTACTGTGATGTGGGGCTCGGTACTCTAAGTCTTAAGAGGTTCGGATACCTCCCATAAATGTAGGTCCACTGACCTACAGTGACATAGTGGGAACGCATTCATCTTTTGTGCTATTAACATGGGTTTGACTCCTAATGGTATCGCAGAATGTATGCCGTTTTTCTACCCACCTTATTTCGGGGTTTAATTCCCTTGGCAGGAGTTATTCGGATTCCTTGGAAAACTGTATGTCCGGGTGGAATATAACCCTTGCTATCTTTGTGCTGTGAAATCACAAATAACTTATTTTGTTGTCCAGAGCTTCTTTAAATTATTTACTTACCTTCATAACATCAATATTATGGTTTAGTATAATTAGAAATCTTTTTATCTAATTTCTTTGAATGTGTATTTTCAGGAGAAAGAGGCTCTCCTGAAAGTCAAAACATCCCTCACATCCCGTCTTCAGAGTTTGTATAATATCTCTGCATCACAAGAAGCCTTGAATCTGGGCATCGAAGAAGTGAATCGCTGGTTGGATGCAGCAGAAGCCATGATTGCTTCTTACCATGTGCCACTCAATCCCCAAGAAATAACTGCTCTTGAAGAAAAACATAAAGTATGCATTTGTTACCACCTACTTTTAATCATCATGGTTTTATTGATATGATTTTTTTTCCAGCAATGCAAAATAATCATATGATAAATTCCCTTAATTTGTTTGTTTTAGTTAAACAATTGTGAATATGATTACTTATAATCTTGGGTGCCCATACAAGTACTTCTAGGTGGGGAGCTTAGAAAAATTACTACCTCTCCTTCTCAAAGCTGTCGAAATTTTAGTGAATGTACAAGATACCAAAACGCTACAAAAATAATTGATATTGCTTGACAATTAGTAATGAGCTAAAAAGTACCTTATTTTAAAATGTGACTGTAAAACTTTTGAAAGTAAATGCATAGCAGGTTCGGGCAAATAAAATTTTTAAACGGCTAGGGGGGACTCGAGCTGCCCCCTGCCTCCCATAGTGGCACCCATGCTTATAATATGCATCAATGGTGTAGTGTGATTTTAAAAATGGCTAATCTCCAATTATATATCTGTACACAGATCTGCCACTAACAATAACTGGCCCCAGTACTGATTTTCGCATTAGGCCCCTCCTGATAAAAACGTATTTGGCATCGTAAGTCTCTACAAGCTCCAGGCCCAGATGAAAAAAAGTCAGCATCATGAGCCCCTAAAAGCTCTGACCCCTGGTACTGCAGTACCCGTACCCCACCTCCAAACAGTGGCCCTATGTATACATGTGCATTTTTATTTATAATGACAAAAAGTACACTTTATATATTTTTACTTGAATTATATAGATTTTTATAGTATATATAATCTAAATTTAACGTATTTCATTTCTATAGGCCTTTTTTTCTAGTCTACCGCATCAGAGGTCTAATGTAGATAACTTAAATAAAATTTACAAAAATGTTCTCGAAAATACATCTGGCTGTCCAAATGTAGTGATTACAGATTTAGAGCACAGGATGAAAATTTTGAATGGAAGATTTGAAGTAAGTGAAGTTATTTGTGACTCATGTTTTACATATACCTACATTTTTTTTAATATTAAAATATGTTTATAAGTTTAATTTAGTATATTTACTCCGCATAGTTTAAAGATATTTTAGAACACAAATTTTGAAATTTAAAATTTGGACTATTGTGTTATAATTTTTTTCAACATCATCGTTCGTTTTAAAATAAAAATTGTTTCAGACCTGCTTATTTCTAAGACTCCAAAATTTTCACACACACACACATTACAGTGACTTAATGTTTAAGCTGTGTTCCTTTCTTACAAAATAATTTTGCGTTTTGTCTTAACTATAGAACTGCATGAGTTTAGCACTTCAGTGGGAAAATGCCATGATGGAAGCAGCCAAAAGATGGCAACTATACCATGACAATCTTCGCATAGTTAAAGACAATCTTCAAGCAGCTGAAAGTTTACTGAGTAAACGGCCAAGTGACCGGCAACAGCTTCAATCACATAAAGTAATGAGATTTTCTTAAACTTTAAACTGTCGACATTTGTTTTCTGTTAAAAAATACTTCATTTAATGGATCTCATGTTGACATACTTCTTTATTAGTTTTGTTCCCCTTTTCGTGTTAATTAATGAAAGTGTGGAATGAAGTTATGGTATCCAGAATGCCATAATTAATATTATTAATGACTATATATTACACTGGGATCTCTACTAAAAGAATATTAAAAAAAATTTAAGAATATTAAGTGAATATTAAAGGGAATTAATTAAGGAGTATTAAAAGAATTCTAAAGAGAATGAAGGAATGTTGAGGATTGTTACAGAGAATTAACAAATACTAAAAATAATAATAAAGGGTATTAAGAATATTAATACGAATTGAGGAGTATTAAAAGAAATTAAGAAGATAATTGATGTCGGGCAAAAATTGACTTCTGGATGGCTATTTAAAGTCTGTCTTTTTTTTTTTAAACTTCGAAATCATACAATTTTTATTTTACTCGGCATGTTTTTATTATTTTGCTAGAGGAGAAAAAATACTTGTGTGTTGTGAATTAACAAACTTTATAATATTTTCAATTTCCATTAGTTCTGCTTTGAGCATCAGTTTTTTGGGGTTTTTTTTATCACGAAAAAAAATTAACTGAATTATGAAACATTTTTACTTAGATAGTATAATCTGCAACTCATACTTTTCTGAAAAAAGAAATGATTAACTATGAGAACTATTTGTACAACACTAGTTAGAGATATCTAAGGGTGCACCAATATTCTCAACAATTTGATAATTCAATAGGCATGATAATTATGTAACATAATTTGCTTAATTATATATTATTTTTATATATTAGATATTTTTATGCCGTACTGAGAACATATGCAAATTTTTGCCAAACAGCAAAAATTTGCATGCATTTTCATTGTGATAAAGGCAGTTGTATGCATTCTCACTATGTAACGAGAATTCATACAAATATCTGATATAAATAATGTACGAGAATGCACACATTTAACTAAGTTAATTTGTTTTTGTATTATAAATAGTATATAAATTTAACCATCCAAAATATAACTTCCCAATATTCAACTTTGTATATCAATGCAATTGTAAATTTTTATTTGTTGGAGTGAATTTTTTATTGTAATGCAATGAAATTTTCCTATAATAATATATTTTTCATGTCTCTTGAATATCATTATAGGCAGATTTTACTATATATGGAAAGAAAAGATGTAATACATTTTCACAAAATTTTAAGCTCAATAATTACTATGGTTATTTAAGCTTAACCTGTTTAATTCCAAACATTTTGGTCATGTATAAATATAGGCGTAACTTGAATGTTAAATATAGTGTAAATAGGGGGGGGGAGATAAACAAAACCTGAAATTAGACAGAAAAAATATGATTTTGCCTATTTTTCAAAAACAACTGAGGCGAGGGGCTGTTGCCAACTTGCTCCTGCCAGATTATGTTCTACATGATGCTATACATTTATACATGCTATATATATATACATTATGCTATATGTATGAATTCATTAAAATTCAGAGGTTGCATTAAGCAGATATTCCCATCTCAAATAGTTCATTGTAAAGTCTTAGAATATAAAGCCAGCAAAAGCATTTTAAGAAATATTTCTAGCCATAAATAGATTCTGAAAATCAGATCCTTATGGATTATTTCTATACTTGGTAATGCATCGTAGCTTAAAATTTACAGTGTGCCCTTAGTCTCATCTTGAGTATCTTGTTGATTAATTTTTGGGGTGTAAAATCTGAAAAAGCTGCCTGAAATATGTGTAAATGACATTGTTCTTGGCTTTTCACAATGTCATGCAATATTATGTAAAAGTTAAGAAAGGTATAACGTATGGTTAAGATGGTTTAATGTATGGGTGGTATGCTCTCAGGTGCCTTAATATTCTCTATCACTTGTTTTTTAGAATTTCTTTAAAAATATTGATGATGGTAGCTTGCAACAACTGCTGACTTCAAGTGATGCTGTCTTAGCAACATTGCCCAGTGCGGAACAAAAGCCAATTAAAGACATTGTTTCCAGCTTGCAAATGCGATGGAAGGTACTTTTTCAGTACTTTTTTCCCAAAATCTTCATTATTTTTTTTTCATCTTGGGTCTTTTTTTTTAAGATATGCCCCTTTGAAACCACTTGGATTTTTTTTGTGTGTTTCATTACATTATTCTGCTTCTTATCTTCACATGAAATATTACCATATGTATTCATTTCAACGATTGTTTTACCTTTGCTTTTAAGTTATGCTAAAGTAGTGACAATGCTAAATCAAATATTTTTAATTTGTGTCAGTTATTTATCATTTCATCCTTTTGTCTATTCATTTTTTAATACATTATTTTTTTATTCTGATGCAAAAGTAAGCGTTATTAATCTAATAGTAATTAAAACTACATCATTATTTTTAACTGAAGCTTATTGTAAAGGGAGGATGTAGTCAACCATGATTATTCTATGGCATCCCTCAATTGTACTGATTTTCCTTCCAAAAAAATTTTACTTTGACATTTGACTTACTTCGATACACAAATTCTTACTCTTATATCTGTGACTACTTATGTTGTTATATTTCTTGTGAAGTATGGTAGTATATTCACTATATTTATGTATATTTTGTTGAGATCAATAATATTTATTTTATGTTTAAAAAGTTTTTCTACTAAAAGTATAATTTTTTTAATTAGTTCACTTATTTGTAATATTTGTACACATTCCTGTTTTTATATATTACCTATGAGAAATTATAATGAATTCACTAGAAATTTAGTTTCTGAACTGTATAACCTTAATAATCATTGCAGTTACACCACTAGTAAAAAAAAAAAAGAAACAAAAAAAAATCGTTTTAGCTCCACTTTTCCAAGAAATGTGTTTCTGTATTTAAAATGGAATGTATGTAATTGCTCACATTGTATGTTGATACAAAAAGTCGGTATTGGAATCTAATCTTTTATATTCCTATAACAACCAGGCTGTTGTGAAGAAGATCCCTCAGCATCTATTGATTCAAGAATTCCGCTTAGAAGAACACGGTTTCTTGAACTTCCTCTCAGAAATTGAGAAGGAACTCTCTTCTGAACAAAAAAGATTGGATAAAGGAGAAAGAACAGATTCAATAATGTTATCTCATAAGGTATTGAAGTTATTTGAACAAAAAAAATTAATGTATACCTACTGGTAATTAACTGTTGTACAATATACGCATAACTCTCTTAAAAGCTATGTACTGGACATTTCAGGGTGATATGGGATAAATTGTTATGTTTATTTCATGTAACAAATGTTGTTTTGTCATTCATTTATTTCTTAAATTGTTTAGAATTTTTTCACTCCTTTGTGGCATACGACAGCTAGTGGCTGTTTAGAGAAACTGAAGGAGGTTGTGATAGAATATTCATACTGTGCCCCTAGTGACAATTCTCTTCAAGTTTCCTTTCTCCGAGATGAAGAAAAATTGAAAGCTCTGCTGCAACAAGTTGGAACAATGAGTTCCAATTTGCAAAGGGTGAAGGAGGATTGGGCGGAATACTGTCAAAGGTAAACGTTCGATTTTAAAGGTATATTGTGGAATTTAGCAGAAAGGCAATAATGTAAATATCATTAATATTGTGATTGCTTCAGGTTTAATGAGTTATTGACTTGGATGGATGCAGTTGACCTCAGTATTAAGGCAATAACCAATGATGTAGCTTCATCTGTTGAATTTGAAACAATTAAGAAGCGATTTCTGGTGAGTTTCTGTTTAATGTAGAAGCATTTCATTCTTAACCAAACCACATTTAAAGTTATTGGTTTAATTAATTTCTAATTTTTGCTTTAAAGTTGGGCTAAATTATCATTCTACATGTAATAATTACTTAAGCATAAGTGATAAATTTTTTCCAAATCGGATATTTTTCGTGTATTCTATTAAAGTTTTATATCTTTTATTTATAATATCCAGATGTATAAATAAAAAATTACTCCAAAGAAGTATTAAAAATATTGATTACAAGATATTACACTAATAATTGAGAATACATTTTATGATTTGCGATGTAATGGCTAATCAGCCATGTACCATGTGGTTTCGGCTTTGTGCCCAAACGGACATATTTCAGTGCCCCAGATAAAAATATAATAATACTTCTGAATAACGATCACCCATGAAACTCTGCAATAGTGACTGCTCTTCACAGTGGCCGAGATTCAGTATTTAAAAAATTACATTAACAACGAAGACAAAAATAATCCTTTTAACTGTAATATCCCACATTTATTTTAATTTACATTACTAAAATCAGTAACTCGCAAATGTTTTACTTTTTTGTAGTAGTTATAAATAGTATATCAAAAAAGTAATGTCTATTAGTTTTCTTGCTTTTTTAAATTTATCATCATTTTAGTTGAAAGCAAAGTATTGTATCTCCCAATAATTTACAAGGACATCGGAATATGTTTTAATATTAAAATTTTGTGGCTTTTTCCCACTTTTTGGCTTCTACTCCCTGATCAGTTTTCCTCAATCATGTGTTCTTTCAATTAATTCTCTTAATACTTGAATATGGTCCACTGTACTGAATCCACTTCGAAATCCAGCTTGTTCTCTTGGTTGAGCTGCATCTAATTTTTTCTGCAGGCGATGTGTTAGCACTTTTGTGAAGATTTTATAAATAGCAGGTAACAAGCTAATTGGTCGGTAATTTTTTAAATCCTCTTTATCACCTTTTTTATGCAAAAGAATTACTGTTGCAGAATCCCATTGGTTTGGTATGTTACCGCTGTTAAGACATTTGGTAAAGAATTTTGCAAGTATGTCTTCTACATATTCTCCAGCTTCTTTTAGGATATCTAATGTAATACCATCATCACCAGGGGCTCTTCCTTTCTTCATACTTTTTATTGCAAATGAAACTTCTTCTTTTAAGATTTTAGGAGCTGTTCCTTCGACTATCTCAGAGTCTTCGTTTAATCCACTGTTACTTTCGTATAGATTTTTGTAGAATTCTTCAACTCTTCTAAGTATTTCTTCCCTATTTCTTGTTACGGTGCCATCCTCTCCTTTTAATGCAATGATATATCAATGACATATGTATGTATGTGTGTGTGGTATATATATATAATATAAAAGCAGATATTCAGTTAGCTTCAAGGCAGAAGGTTCAGGTAGTTTCAAGGCCAATTATCAACTTCCTTTAAAATTAAAAAAATATATATATAGATTTTAATTTTAGTCTCAATTTAAAACATGACAAAGACATTTTGTTTATATTCATAGTGAATTTTAAAGGAAAGTTATATTTGATTGCCGAATCTCACCTTGTTTGGCAGAATGACCCTTGCTGTTCTTATGCTGTAAAAATACAACCAGCCAATCAAACTTTGCTGCTGAATATTCTGTGCATTCTTGTCAAAAACTATTAAAAAGCTTCAATTACTATGCGTATATTAAAAACATGTTGCATTTTGTTAGATGTATTAAATATTAAAATAGGTATAATAGATTACAAGTTTTTTTTATCCAATACCTGCTCTTGGCCTTATGTCTATTTGGCGCCGTGCAGCTTAATATAGCGTTATTGCTGGAAACAGTATCATTAGAGTCAATCTTAGCTCTTGTGTCAAAAAATCAAGGACACACGCAAAGGTGATCCAAGTCCATTGAATCATTGGTATTGCAGAATGGGCATGTTGGTGAGTCTGTCAGCCCGATTCTAAAAAGGTGCAATTGAAAATAGTCATGTCCTGTTAGAAGTCTGGTTTGCCATCTAGGTGGATCTGGGAAGATTTCTTGGTAACGGAGTTGTAAGTAGGGAAGACCATCTTTTCTGAAGAGCTAATTCACTGTAGTTTGAAGACTGCAGTTTCGTGTTTTTCAATGTGAGAACAGACTATTAATAGCCCAATTTTGTTAATTGGCTTATTCGTTTGTTTTCCTACCTTGGCCCGTATGTGTTCTCTTTCGTTTCCAATAATTCCACATTGGCTGGGTACCTGCTAAAAGACAACTGTCCAGTCATCTAACATTATAAAAGAGGTGGCAGATCTACAGTCCACCACTATAGATGTAATTGCGAATACTGCTATAGGTTTAATCTTCAAACTATTGAATATTTATTAATTTATTTTTCTATCATACTTGAAAACTAGAATGATAAATATTTGTAACAGAATCTAGTTGTATACTTACAAGTTTATACGTATATCATATGAAATGTTTCATCAGTTGAAATATCGTTTTTTCCTTTATGTGTGAAGTACTCTCCCATTAGATAATCAGTTGCTTTTTTATATTGTCTAAATATTTATGTAATCATTATATTTTGCTACTTCTGTTTTGTAGGATGTTTGTCAAGCTGTCGACAGTCGCCGGGAAGATGTGAAATGGTTAATTCAAAAATTAGAAAGCCTTCTTCATCATGTTCCAGAGGCTGAAGCAGAATCCGAACAAGCCAGACTAGACTCATTGCTTTCCCGATATAAATCTTTACTTCCAGAAATTGAAACCACCATTGTAATCACGGAAACTATCACGAAATGCTTCTTATATCGTGAGGAGGTTATTGAAGTTAACAGGTGGTTAAAACAACTTGAAGATGCCACTGAATCCGTTGAAGAAATTGCATATGATGATCCAACCAAATTGCAGCAAGTTATTGAACAACAGGAAGTAAGTTACATTACATACAATCAGTGGCGTAACAGAAAATCTTAGTACCCCATGCAGTAATTTTTTTGCCCCCTCCCCCTGTTACGAAAATTAATTTGTATATGCATATATGAAAACAATATATATATGTTGTGTCTTCTATAAGAAATTTACCAGCGATGCATTCCAATATTTTAAACAGAACATATGTCTATTAGTCACCGTTTCACGAGGTAGGGTTCTGACGCAAAGCGTATACTATAGCTTCAAAACTCGTCCAGACTTCATAATTTTCGGATGTTGAGTTCAATTTTAAAGGCAATAAAATCAGCTAAAGTAAATACATGTAATGAGTTTGCCACAATTGGAAAGCGTTCATTTTATTTTATATTTTACCTAAAGATTAAAAAAAATCCTTATTAACTAAAAAATATTATTTTTTTACTTATAAATTTTATGAAAAATAAGCGACAACAAAAGGGGGGTCCCTTTTCCTGGGGGGGGGCCTCTGTCTTGTGTGGGTTATCAGTACACCTCTGCATACAATTAAATAGTTTTACTTCACATACAATTACGTTATTTCATATACAACGCATTTTACATGTTGTTATTCATATTCTTCGTGTTAGTGTTACTCTCTCAATTATGCTGTGTAATCAACACTGTAGACTTCAATTACTCATTTGTCATCGTAATTGACCAATAAATTAATGACCTTCCATAGTTTTGATACTTAGTGAAAGGGAATATGGTAGTTTCAAGACATGAGAACTTGATCGTTTGATTTACCTTTGAAGAATAATTTGCTGACACTCAATTATATTACAAAATAGTACAACGATTGACCAGGATTTATCATAACGAGTAAAATTTGTCAATGGTCAGAGTGTGAGAGAAAAAAGGAAAAAAGGAAAGCAAAGAAAATAGAAAAAATAAAGTAAAAAAGTAAATTAGAAATAAAAATAGTAAAAGTAAGAAAAGGAGGAAAATAAATTAGAAAAAGTTAAGGAAAATGAAGAAGTTAAAAGGAAGGAAATAAAGTAAAACTTACCAACAGCATAAGGAGAATATCATGATGTTTCAAGAACTACTGTTCCCTTTATTGAGCGAAATGAACTTCACTTGATAAAGTAAACATTCGTTCTCGAAGCATCATTGTATTTTTCTTATGATGTTGGTAAGTTTTACTTATTCTTTCTCTATTTATTTCTACTTAATTTTCTTCTTTGTAACCTTTTCCTTTTACTTTAGTTTCCTTAACTTTTTCCAGTTCATTTTCCACATTTTGTTAATCTTACTATTTTTATTTCCAATTTACTTTTCTACTTGTTTTTTCTATTTTCTTTGCTTTCCTTTCCTTTTTTTCTTTCACATCCCGACCAGTGACAAAATTTTTTTTTTACTCGTTATGTCAATTATATTCACTAGCATAGCTTTCAATCTCATTAAACTTGATATAGCAGAAAGGTACAGAAGTATATATGGATGTCCTCAGACATCAGTACTTAGGCTATAGCCTTAAAACTCTTTTCTAATATAAATGTCAGTATATGTTCTTATTGTATGCAAGTTAACCCTTTGCACTTGAAGCTGTATTGGTTTTGGAAATTAACAGCTTCACAAAAACGTTGAAGTAAAAATAAAAAATAATTGCATGCACTTAATTTTGAATATCATTTTTACATCAACATTTCATGTATTTTTGTATTTTATGAGATACAATATTTTAATTAAGCGAATTTGTTAATTAAATGCAAAGAATTAAATCTGTTAACTAAATATTTTTTTCGTGTTTTTGTAGTTTATTTTCTAAAGCTGAAATTACTGAACTCTGCATTAATATTAATAGCTGATCCTGGTTTTATATCCTATAAAGCATTGAAATGAATTTTTCTTGCTTATGTGATGTGGTTTTAAAATTTTACTACCTCAGATTAGGCTAATTTGTTGCTCAGACATGTTAAAATGTCACCCCCTTCCCCCCAAATCATAGATGGAATAGTAGTCTTAGATCATAAAAATCATCAAGAACTCTTTCTGTGAAAAGGCCTTGTGACAATGCAGTAGCAATGTGTTCACCTTGCATTCGAATGACCTTGGTTCTGCTTCCAACAATGCAAAAAAAAAGACACTGACCAACTGCCTTAAAAGGCAGTGTAGTTGTAACGCATCCATCTACCATGCCATTGACCCAGGTTTGACTCCCAATGGTATGGAATGTGCCAGTTTTCTTCCCATCATAGTATGGTGTTGAGTTTCCTTGGTGACAGAAGTTCAGGTTCCTTTGAAAACTGTGGGTTCTGGCACCCTTGACCTTGCGCCATAAACTCACATATTTTTGGTATAAATCTTATTACATAAAATAGCTCAAAATTTTTTGCTGTTATAAATTTTATAAACAATATTTATTGGTGAGAAAAATATAATATTATACTTGTAGAATTATGAAATTTTTCCCTAACCAACAGGCTGTTGTCCAACAATTGGACTCCAACTTAATGAACGTTCAATCAAGTGTTCAAAGGGGAAAAGAATTGCAAAAGGAAAAGAAGTCTCCAAAATTCATGGAAAAAGAAGTTACAGTCTTGGAAACTAATTGGAAGGAAGTTTATCAAAAAGCTGTGGATAAATTAGATGCCGTAAAAGTAAGTTATGAATCCTTCTGTCATTTGTACTTTAATGTAATGTCATTCATCATAAGACACAACATTACAAGCATAGGTAAAACGTTTGCCCATGCTTGTAACATTCTGTCTCATTATAAATCTTACCTGCATAGGGCTACGTCAATTTATGTTGCATTTATTTTGTAATGTCATTTGTTATTTCTTGACAGGTATAGCACATATTGCATTAGAGTAGGTTATATCCTCCTTTTCCTTTTCAGTTGAGTATATTATTTCATTGAGTCTAAAGCTACTGTGCTGTATACGTGGTGATTCCGAACCCTTTGCGCAAACTTAATGAGAAATGGGGAATACTAAAACAAACATTTTTTCTTCACCCTTTTGTGTTAGGGATTATTGTTGAATGGCATATCATTTGTCTTTTTTCAGTATTGTCGTATGTTATGAAGACTTACATGGAAACAATGAATCATTGTGCACTTTATGAGTGCCGAGTTGACTGATATGTATCTAGCATATGAGTCTACCACTAAAATAATCCCTGCGCGTAAGATTTGCACCCTGATTTCTGGATGGTTATAAGATGTACTTTACACTTCTGAACTCTTTTTTTTTTCCCAGTTGCCCACCATTGTGGTGTGTAGTATTTTTTTTTAAACTACCAGATATACAAGGCAAATAATTTTTAATCCCGTTTTAACGTTGGTTTACCATTACGATTAATTGACATCATGCCACAATATGTTTACAGCCAAGATTACTTGAATCAAACCTAATTGTCTTGAAGGTGGCAAACGTAACCACTGTGGCCGTACATCTCTAGACATATCTTCATTAACGAAAAATATTTGTACTTTAGTTTTCCTTATTTCCTGTTGAAGCTTGTATAGAGAATTTTGAATTAATCTGTATACTTAGATTTTTCAAAGTGAAAATTTTGATTAGATTTGCAGAAAAGGAAATAAATTAAACTTGTTATTTGTAATTGCTTGTTTGCAAAATCTTGTTTATTATTTCTAATATCGATGACTAGCATATTCATATGGCCACATGCTAATGGAGATGAATAAATTAATATTCAAACTGAATTTTGGTTGGAAATTTGAAAACTTCCTTATTTGATGTTGATTTCTTCTAAATTCATATTACCAAATGACTACATAATTACCTCAATTTAGGTCACATTTTGCATTTCTTCAGTAAAAAGAGCAGCTGTAAAAATATGGCTTTAAAAAAAAAGAAAGAAAGAAAAGCTGCCTACAGCTGAAATTAAGATGGGATCCTATCCTAATATTCCACCCTGTTTTCTCCAACTTCTCGAGAAATTTAGCTCTAAATGACCAACAGTTACCGTAGTTACATAGTGCATTTTGTATGCTACTGCTTTATGTCTTCTTATTGTATTTCTTTGGGAAAAGGGCTGTTTAGGGACTAAATTATGTTATCAGTAGTAACTTTATCTTGTAAATAGTCCTGGAACGTAAATTTTTGCTACCAATTGACAGAAAGAATATCAGAAACTTATTTCTGATTGATTTATATAACATTTGCGCGCTTTCCTTCATCTACTTTTATTATGTGTAAAGAAAAAAATTAATAAAAAGGCTTATTTTTCTGGATTCCGTATCTTTTCTATCACTATTATATTATTTATGTTTCAAAAATTGTGTATGTGTTTATAAATTTCATCATTCCTGCTTGTAGAATTTGAATCAGATATGGAATGATTACGACCAGCAAAAGCAAGAAATATTTCGCTTGCTGAAGCTTGCAGAAGAGCAGTTAAAGAAAATTCCCGTTCCAGATGATGCAGAGGCTCAGAAAAAACGAGTAGGTGTTTTACTTGAAAGGTTTCTTAAAAATTACCATTTGAAAAAGTACTTGTAGTGAATTATTTATTCATTTTATTTTTAGCTTGAGTGTGAAAAGCTTCAAAAAGCTACTCAAACAACGTTGGATAAATTGAAATCTGCTGGCCGAGATTTAGCTCCACAACTCAGTCAAACTCAGCGACCTCTGCTCGAAAAGGAAGTCATTGAAATTGAGAAAAAAGTGCTCACAATTTTAACGACGCTTACAGAAAGTGTGGAATATGTGCAAAAAAGTACTCAAAAATGGACGAAATTTAACATAAAACTAGATGGCTTTGTGAAATGGCTAGATGGTGCTATTAGTGAGTTGCAAAACATTTTGACGAGCAGTATGGACCCTTATGAAAAACTAGGGGGCTTAGATGTGAGTATCTGCATTTAGCTCATTAAAATTATTAATTTGACGTAACTTTTTTAAATAAAATGAATGAATAAAATTAATTTGTTTCATAAAAATTGTCGGTGCTTTAATTGGTATGTTTAGGCAAGAGTTAAATGTTTCTATACAAACATTTTTCAATGCTGTTGGAATGTATTGAAAATAAATTCTTTATGGTTTCAATAATTCTTTTGCATATTACATTATGCAAAACTTATTGTGTTGGTCAGAGTTTACATTTTATTACATATCAAATAGCTTACTGCTATGATTTACACTTAGTCATTGATCAGTTTACTCACTGCTCAGGTAGTTTCATATAGCTCACTGCAATCTTAACACATAAAATTGTGAATATAAGCAAGATCATAAATAGTATAGCTTCCTCCCCCAAAAAAGTATTGATACAGTATTTCTCTATGTTTGGTCATCTAAATCAATCAAAAGTGGTTATGTCATCATCGGCAACGTCCAGTTTTCAAAATTATTGGAGAGGTGGGAACAAACACATATTATACACAGTTATGCATTACAATGTATCTGAAATTCCAATTTATTTCAGATTATTAGTAGGGGCAGGCACATATAACTCTATGCCTACAGTCATCATCATAATGCATATAACGTTTAAAAAAATAAGACGACATAAATTACTGCAATTTCCATATTAACATATGTATCTAGATGACATTTTTAAATTTGTGCAAAAAAAATGTTTAAACTTGTGCAGCATTTTTGACATGTTTGTTTTTGTGATGAACTATTTGGGGCATCACCTCCCCACACACACACACACACACCTTTTTGAAGCAGTGGAAAATGTGGCCAAATAAAAATTATCTGGGCTCTTGAACCATGCTTGAGTTTTCTGGCTACTTGCCAGCGTCTGCCACCTCCCTCTGAAAGCTGCGTCAGCATGTTTATTTTTTCTTCACCCCCATTATTTCCTTCTTTTTGTGTTGTCTCTTCCGTACAGAAACTATTAGCAGAGTTACAGCAAAGAAAAGTGGTGCTGCAAAATTTGGAAAAAGAATGCGAGGAACTTTCTGCTGACCAGCCGGACAGTGACAATGTCAAAGAGATTCGCAGGCAAATTGATGACCTAAATTCCAAACTCCAGGTGTTGGAAGAAACGTGTTTGATTCAGAAAGACATACTTGCCAAGAACTTTCAAGAGTTGGATGAACTGCGTCAACTTCTGAATAGGGAAAGAGCAGAACTTGAGACTGCAAGATCTCGTCTTGAAGAAGGTGTACCAAAACCATCGTCAATTAAAGATGGAAAAGTGAAAGAAAAAGAAACCAAGGTATCATTGCTTCTCTTTGTATTGCGCTGGTATTTTTGATGATTAGTATATATGTGATTGTATATTTTATGTTCTCATCTTTGTTTAGGATTTCGCTTCCCAGTGCCAGGATAAAATTCAATCCTTAACAGATGTTGGAACTCAAACAAGTGCCTTTATCACTTCAGATGTGTCAGTGCAAAGTGATATATCTGACCTCCAAGGGAACTGGCAGCACATATTTGATACATTACAACAGTGGATAATACAGCTGTCAAATACTGTTTCTGTGTGGGAAACTGTAACTGTTCAAGTGGAAGAAATTCTCTCATGGTTAAGTGAAAAAGAAAAGTATTTGAAATCCATTTCTGAATATCAGTTAGCTGATATTCCAAATTTTGAGAACTTGAAGAGTGAACTCAGTGTAAGTGTTGTTGTTTATTTTCCATTTTCCTAATTTATACAGCAGTATTACTGCGATAATGCTAACCTCACGGTTTAAATGAAATGCAGGAATGTACATGTTGGTTAATCACAATAGTTGTAAAATTAAATCTAAGCTTTTCTAACAATGAAAAACAATATGCTCTGGTATATGAATAGGAAATAAATATAAAAATTTGTTTTTGTTACATCAAGCTATTGTTGGATGCAGCGGTGTAGTGTGGGTTGCCAACACCCTGGGCAAGTTAAGTATATTAGTTGGATGTGCATGAAGGATGCATGCTATGTGAAAAATTGAAGTTACAAACTTGAGTTCTATTGTATTTCAACAGAAGTTCTTAAACCTTAAACAATTTAATGAATGACATATTTTTCTATCATATAGGTAGTCAGTATTGCAAATGTAATCATAAAATATTTCTTCATGACATCTCAACTTTTAATTTATGATATAAAATAATTTCTTTAGTTGAATAACTCCTTAAATATAATGTTCAGTGCTGCTGAATTTGTTTCCATTGCTTGAAGTTTGGAATTAAAGAATGTATTATTTGAAAACTCTTTTTTAAATTATGAAATGTGACTAGCACTGGTGGTAGCTCTCATAGATACTTTAACTTTTATTTCATGTTGAGATGTATAATTTAGATATTAGATTTTAGATAGAATTTAAAAGGAAACTAAGAATTTACTTAATAGAAAATCAAAAATAAAATGGTCATACAGACAATAACTGGGTCTAGAATAATAACACTTTTTTTGTTTTACTATGCTCCCTCCGTGCACTGAAATGTAATTTTAACATGGAAATAAAATTTGTATTGTATCTTGATGATTGAAATTGATCGATATTTTATTTTAGATTCTGACTCAAGATGTAGTAGATCAGCAGCATAATGCTGGAGAACTGTCAAAAGATATAGAAGAACTATCTTCTAACCTTTCACCGAAAGCAGCTTCCGCCCTATGCACACAAATGTCTGACTTGAGACGACGTTTGATTGAATTAGGCGATGGCGTTCGCCGCCAGCTGCTTCGCTTAGCATCATCCATGTCTGAAAAGGAGCAGCTCTTCAGTGTGATCGAGGGAATGAAACAGTGGGAATTGGGCATGAAAAACGAGTTAGAAAACTTTTCTGACATTTTTGTCGACCAACTTGAAGCTGTTCTTAAAAGATTGCAGGTATTTTTAAATTCCAATTTTCAGAATTTACCGCATGAACTTTCTAAAATTTATCAAGTAGAGCATTTATATTACACATTAAAATATCCCGTCTTCATAATTTGCCATGCCATTTCCTTTTTCCATGAAGATGCTTTATAGTCGAAATCAGGGCTCGTCAAATCACAGTAAATGACACTCACCAGATAAGAATGGTACTCATCTGCCTCAATGAGGAAACCTTGTAACCTAGTATTAAAAAAAAGTTTCCAACTCACCAGCTGCAAAAATCTAGTCCCCAGTAGCAATTGGTCGATGTATGTTCAGAAGGCTTGAAGTGTGATATCTTGGCTATGATATTTACTTGGCACCACTTGCTCCGCATGAGAGGTCACCAAGCAGGGCACCCACTTCTGATGTAACCTCATGCCAGTAGTTTAGTGCACATCGGATAATGCTTGAATCGGTGGATGCCAGCTCGACCCCCCCACATCCCCCTGACTTAGTATTGTTATACTCTCGAGAAGCTGCCTGCTTATTAAAAGCATTGAATGAGTATAATACAACTAATTTTAAAATTGATAAGACAAGAAACACTGTCTGTTCAAAATACAACCCTAAAAAAATAAGCAAACAGCAGCAAATGCAAACTTAAACCAAGCCATCGCACTTTAAAACCTTCTAAAATAACACCAACCATGGTAATCAGACAACCGGATTTATCGAACCATGGACATCAGACCCTATGGTGGTGTAGTGATAATACTTTTGACTGTTGTATAAATAATCTGAGTTTAATTCCAGCATGTATCCAGTGCTTGCCCCTCCCCTTCTTTATATATATATATATACATACATACATACATACATACATACAGGGTCTTTATAATTAAAGTTCCACTTTGAAATGGCCATAAAATGAAAACTACTGGACCAAATGTTATCAAACTTGGTAATAGCTTACAGGAGGTCATGTTATTTTATTTTCCGAATAAAAAATAAATAAATAAAATAATAAAATAAAAAAAATATAATAAAATGAAAAAAATAGAAGTTCAAAAATCACCACCACCGGGAATGGCACTGTAATCAATATTGTTAAACGAAATAAAAAAAATGAAGACATTGGTTTAAAACGTTTTTAATCGTTTCTAAAATGAAACTTTTTGTGGGGTTATGCAAATTGTTTGTGGTGATAACATAAACAATTTGACGGAATTGAAAGATGCGATACACCGACATGTCCACAACATTCATCCTGATATGCTAAGAGCTGCTGTTGAGAACGCAGTAATGCGATTTAACTTGCTTTCAGAAAATGGTGGATACCACATTCAACATGCTTTGTAACACGTTTTAGAAACGATTAAAAACGTTTTAAAACGATGACTTATTTCGTTTAACAATATTGCATACAGCGCCATTCCCACTGGTGCTGATTTTTAACTTGGGTTTGTTGGTTTTTTTCGTAAAATAAAATCCCATAACCTCCTGTAAGCTATTACCAGGTTCAATAACATTTGGTCCAGTAATTTTACTTTTATGGCCATTTCAAAGTAGAATTTTAATTATAAAGACCCTATATTTATGTATATATATATATAGCAAAATTGTAGTATGATTGTGACATGTAGTACTTTCTAATGTAATATACATAAATACACATATCTAAATGTATATTAACTTGGACAAAGTTAAAGTTGTAAAGTAATATCACACAAGGTAGTAAAACCAAGTAAATTAAAATAGTAGAAACAGCTTAGAATAAAAATTGACATTGTAGTAGTAAAAGGTGAAGAGGAGTAAAAGATTAAACAATACCAAGAATTTTGTTCTTCATCAGGGACCGCACAAAATCCCTGTTATTGGTTTGCTTTTTCTGACTACAATAATTGAGATTTGTGATTAATACTGAATAAACCAGCATTGACCAAAACTTAGCTAAAAACAGTATAAACCCAGAATATAATTAGTTTAACAATATTTTAGTAATTTAGAAGGGTCTCTTTATTAATACTGAGAACAATCTCAATTGTTGTAAGTGGCCCAAAAGCAAACTTACAACAAGTAGATAGAGGTATTGAAAGTGATTAAAGTGTAAAGGTTCAATTAACATGAATAGAGAAGATGATGGGGTGAGAAAATTCATTAATTATACCAAAAATTGTAAAAAGTTTTACATGAATATGTCACACTCAAGATAAGCACTTAATTATTAACTAGTAAAAATATATAAGTTTAAGTTTAAATAAATCCGTATATTCAAAATAAACAAATTGTTTCTTTGCACTCATAATAGACCCAGAAGTGTGCAATCAGAATAAAGACATATATATGCTCATATGCATAAAACATACACACACCTATATATATACACAAATATAATTTGAACAATAATAAATACAAAACTTCTTTTAACATAGATAACTCAATAATCTCATAAACTTGTTAGTATAATAAATAAAAATGTAAGAAAAACCAAACTAGAGGTGAAAAAAAATATTGAAAGATTAGAAGTAAGAAAGTAGGTAAAAGAAATGAAATTTGTCGTGTTTTGGGTGTAGGAGAAAACACCAAAGCACTGGGGTTCTTTTTGCTAGAAAAGTTGCCTTTTGTCCACTAGGACTTAAAATTAGAATTTTGCTTTTGTGGTGAAAAAACAAGCAAAGGGTAGAATATAATAGATGATAATAGTGGAAAGAGGGACTGAGAAAGTTAAAAGCATGTAGAAAATGAAATGAAGTGGAGGGTTTAGGATAAAGACAGTTTTTTAACAAAATTATGGAACAGATTCTTGGTGAAGTAATGTGGAACATCATTGTAAATGCATTCGACATTAGTGTCTGAAAGTTTTTTAATTTGAGGTTATTGTTACTACATATCCTGTTGATGTGAGAATATTGTGAACAGATAATATTTCTGTGCACTTTTTTGGATACGTTGGAGCCCCAATTTATGAGGAAATTCACTTTAAATCTGAAGTCTTGCCTTTTATCATACAAGTCAATTATATATATATATATGTGTGTGTGTGTGTGTGTGTGTGTGTGTATGTATGTACGTACAGATTTATGGCTTGGGATTTAATTCCTTAGTCAAAACAGTGATTTGAAATCTTTGGGTGAACTATAGGCCTTGACAGAGTACGGTCGTAGCTCTCCTGTAACTATAAAAGTCATACATATCTTTTTTGTCATTTTATGTTGTTTTGTAATAATGATTGAAGTATGTCTTTTAGGCTTTAACAATCGAAAGCAATAATAAATTGAAAGACTTTACCAACATACATGAAGATGTAAAGAAACTCAATGCAGAAGATATGAATTTGCATTATTCCAATCTCTCAGAACTTTATCAGAATACCGAGGACCTTCTCATGCGGAAACAGAAGTTACTGCAGAAGTTGTTAGACTTTGAAGCATGGCATCGAGACATGCTAGAACAAATCAATTTGTTATTGCAAAAAGTTGATGGGAAAAAACCAACATCTTCTGAATTGAAGGAGATTAAGAAAGAACTAGCAAGATTGAGGAAAGAATTTGAGAAAAAATCCACAGAAGTTTCTGGTTTGCAGGAGTTGATGCTAACTCTCAAACAAATCATTCGGGATCGAGCAACAAGTTTACCTATTACTATACCGGATAGGATGGCGGCTATATCTGAACTTCTAAACCAACTGGAACGGACTTTATTTAACCAGGAAGCAGGTATTGAAAAACTAGATCATCAACGGAATGAGTTTAGTACAGAATATGAAAAACTATGCAGCTGGCTTTCAAATTTAGAAACAAGCATATGTGGTTTAAAATTTGATTCCTCCAAACTGCAAAAATTAGAAAGCAGACTAAAGGAAATTCAGGTAACTTATCCTTTTTAAAGAAATTTTACTCTTTTTAATAATTATATAACTATTCCTCGCCATATTCTTTATTAACAAAAACAAGTTAGTCATTTGACTAAATTAAGTAAAATCATAACTAGTTATTTATGTTCATTTTTATAGAATTATAGAATACAATTTATAAGTATGTTAATTTTAAATTTTGTCATTGAAATACAAAATCTATCACACTTCATGAAAATTGATCCATTGTTTACTTAAACACATTTATAAACTTGTTTTATGAAGTAAAAGTGGTCTTATACTCATATGCATCCTCTTTTCTTATTAGTATGCAATTTTTCGTAGCATAATGTATTTTATCTGACTTTATTGCGATGGCTTTTTAATTAATAAATGTCATGTATATTATTCTTTGATAAATAAATGCAGTTGTGTAATACACTCTTTTCCAAAAAAAATGAAGCACCCCTAAAAAATTATCCGATCATCTCAAAATTTCGCATGCAAATTCCTTTAGATCAAGTAAATGATTAAATTTTCAAAGGTAGTAGGTGTTAACTTCGATAATGGCTCGTATTTCTACTACATAACTGGCATCGTATAAAAAGGGTAAAAATTATAAACAGTTTATTTTTTCTTATTGTCAGCGTTACAGTTCCCAGTAATTCTATTACAATATTATTGAAGACCTTATAGCCAATTGGATGACTTCGAATGTGGTCGCATAGTCGGGATGCTTGAAGCTGGCTGGTCCTACCGAGCAATAGGCCGCCACCTGCACCATACGGACACTATTGTGCAAATGTGTTGGCAGCAATGGTTGCCGCAAGGAACTCATCGGCTGAACAAAGGCTCTGGAAGGCCAAGGTGCACGAATTCGAGGCAAGGTCGGTTGGTTGTGCAACAGGCATTGGCTGATCTAACGGCATCGTTGTCTGTCATCCATTGTGCTACAGTCTTCTCCATACCACCCATGGCACCGTCCATCATCTCTCGATACTTGGCTGAGGTGGAGTTAGACTCACAGCAACCTTTAAGACATCTACCTTGAACTTCAACAAGAACAGACATCTTGTATGGTGTCGTAGCCAATGATTATGGCCACCAGCAGATTGGCATCGCATAGTGTTCAGCCATGTGCTTCCATCTGTGTGTGGAGTGCCAGGATCAGCTGCTTCAACCACCCTTTGTTTTACAGAGGCACACAGCCATTACCCCTAGTGTGATGGTGTGGGCTGCTATTCCATACTACAACAGGATACCCCTAGTCATCCTATGTACAACTCTAATAGCCCAATGATATGTTGATGACATCCTGTGGCCGTTTACGTTACCCTTCATGACACGACAGTTTGGAGTCATTTTCCAACAAGATAATGCCAGGCCCCATATGGTTCGCATATCTGTGAGCTACCCCAGTGCTGTTGATACTCTTCCTTGGCTAGCAAGGTCACCAGACCTTTCACTAATTGAATATGTATATTGGCATTACATGGTAGTCCACTAGATTCGGGCATCACAAAATGTCCCAGATCTGGAGCAACAAGTGAGGAATGCCTGGCAGAATGTGTCGCATGATGATATTTAGGAACCTTTATCATACCTTAGCTGGACGTATAGAAGCACTCATCACCGCTATGGAGGTTTCACCAACTATTGATTTGAACATTCACTGTGCAATTCCTAAACATTGATGGGTCCCACAGCCTTGAATTGTTTACCATATCCTTACCTGTGTATGTGCTGGATGTACATTTAATTTCAATAAAAGCAGATAATTTCTTTGTGGTGGTTTTTTTTTGGTTTTTTTTTTTTGGCAAAAGAGTGTATGTTTAACAAAATTGCAAGTAAATATTACTTTATTAATATTAACTATTTGTGCACTAACTTTTTGTGAAAACTGCTTCGAAGTAGTACATGCTTAATGAAATTCCTAACGTACCATTAATTCAACTTTGATTCCCAGTTATACCAAAAAATAGAAAAGAATGTTTACTGATGAACTGCTTACTTTAAGTCGAGAGTTGGTCCCCAAGCCTTAATAGGTTAGCATTCCTTAAGGAAAATGTAGGTTCACTGCTCCACATTAGCATGGTGGTAATTCATTTGTATATCATGCTAATAACCTGGGTTCAACTCTAATGGTATTGTGAAAGATGTTCCATTTTTCTGTTCACTATAGTCCAGAGTTTGGTTTCCTTGACAGCAGAGAATCAGATTCCCATGAAAACTGTAGGTTAGGTTGCAGCATATCCTTTGTTGTTTCTGCACACTAAAAAGCGTGAAAGTGTATAAAATTTGCAAAATATAGTACACGATAATGTAGGTGTTTCATTATAACATACAAACACTTGTATATTTGCAGGCTATGCATGGAAAATTTGAGTCACAAAAGGCTAGCTATGAACATATTCATACCTTAGGTCGTGCTCTTATTGAAACCGATTCCAGTTGTTTTACATTTGTTCAAAACCAGTTATCAGCTCTTGACAAAAGGTGGGACGCAACTTCCATGGAACTTGGACAAAAGGAAAAGTCATTGGTTCATATAATTCAATTGTGGAAAGAATGTCTTCAGTTACAAGATCAACTTCTGCACAATTTCGATAACATTCTTAATTTAATTCAGCTACCTCCTGGTGGTTGCACCAGTTCAGAACAAGCTGGCAGCTGCCTAGAAAAAGCTAAGGTAAGTTGTAATTTTTTTTATCACTTTAGTTTTTGACCCACACTTTTTTGTAACCTATATTCTTGAATTAAAGTTCTTTAACTGATTTTGCAGACAGCAAATGATTCCCTCAGAAACCATCACCATACAATGGAATCTTTCAATCAGAAATCCAAAGAAGTTATTGGGAAACTTGGTGCCTTAAAGGACTTCGATGCAAAGTCTATTAAAGCTGCACTCGATAACATTCAACTTAAGTACTCAGAGTGTTCGGCAGCAATCGAAAGCAGCATTCAAAACCTAGAAGCCCAAGTAATTCTCTGGCAACAAATAGAATCCCAGAAAGATGAAATCATCTCATGGGTTACTGAAATTTCTTCAGTTATGACTGATTGCATCAAAAATTTTTCAGACAGAGACAAAGCTCAAAGCACTTTGGCTCGCTATAAGGTAAAAATATTATTTTAAAAGCTAATATTTATTAATTTCTTTAGTATAGCAAAATAATAGAAAATGTATTGTTTTATTATTTGGCAAGAATTAATATGTGTATAACACCTAAGGTTTTGAATGTTTGTGTGATGTAAATGAGAGGCTTTAGGTTCTCTTGCCTTTAGAAAGGAATTAACGTAAAAATATACATAAGATATAAGTATGTTTAATGTATTCTCTCCTCACATTTAACTTTTTATTTATTTGAACTTAAAACAAAATTCATTTCTTTATTTTCATGTAAAATAAGTACTTTTGAAATTTAAAAGTATAATTTAAACGTTGTGGAGTATTTTATATAGTTTTGTGAAGAAGGGCTTTCAAGTGAATCTTGCAGATATTTCTATTCATAGTTATATATGTATACAGTTGAACTCGGTTAACTCAAAGCCGAAGGGATCATGAATTTAGTTTGAGTTATCTAAGAAGTCTAATTAGAGCAGTTTTATGTAATTAATTTTAGATTCACCAGACTTTTAATTATCCACTAATTGGATTTGACGTTCGAATTATCCAAGTTACTCTATATATATACAGGGTGGTCCTAAACTATATGTCAAAAATGTAAAGGCAGGTAGAGGGGACCTAAATAAGCAGATTTCGTATAGGATTGTGTGTGCGGTAATGTCGCCTTGAGCCGGTAGAGAGCGCTGATGACTGCGGCGTATAAAAGCGCTTCGCTAGCTGGATTCATCATTTCCCGCACGGATCTCGAGCAGCATGCATCGTTTCACCAATGCGGAGCTGGCCGACATGCATTTCATGTATGGGGCTGCACAAGGAAATGGATTAGCTGCTCAAAGGATGTACAGGGAGCGATTCCCGGATAGGAATCAGCCGGATCGTCGAACATTCGAGCGTCTGCATCGGGAGTTACGCATGAGTGGATCATTTTATGCTTCCAGGCGTGGAACTGGCTTTGGAAGATATCGCAGAACTCCTGCAGTGGAAGAAAGAATACTGAACACAGTCGAGGATAATCCTTCGACAAGCTCGAGAGCTGTAGGACGTGCGTTGGGTGTGAGCCATCAAAGTGTTTTAAACTGCTTGATTTAAGATTTAACCTGCTTGGATTTTTTCTTCTGGGGTCATATTAAAAGCCTGGTGTACGAGAGTCCCGTCACATCTGAAGAAGATCTTGTTGCCCGCTTCTCTGTTGCTGCTGGACATGTGATCGACATGCCTGACGTCTTTTCTAATGTACGCCGATCCATGCGCCGTCGCTGTGAATCTTGTATCGCTGTTGGTGGCCGCTCTTTCGAGCACCTCTTGTAAACTATTAATAAATTTTTGTTTTCTTTTGTCTTTACTTGTCTTTTCAGTTTCCTGTGATTCATACTGCTTTACAAGCTAGCGCTTTAATGTGTCATTACCGCACACACATTCCTATACGAAATCTGCTTATTTAGGTCCCCTCTACCTGCCTTTACATTTTTGACATATAGTTTAGGACCACCCTGTATATATATATATATATATATATAACGAACAAGCGTTAGAGTTTAATGCTCCTACAGTGATTTACTTTCAAGTTAATATATAAAAATGTACTAGTTGTTACAATATCATTACCTGAAACCTAAGTAGATTAATTATTGGTCAACATTGGCAAATAGTATACAAAATTACAAATAGGTATTTATTGCACTCTAAAGGCTACAACAGTAATGATAACGTTCGAGGTAACACTTTATCATTCCATCTCTGATGAATATCTGTACTGGAACTGTTATTCAACATGTCGAACCCGCATCCACAGTAAACCCTTGGGAACTGCTTATAAAACCATCCAACTTGCAAGCTGGCCAGACTGGGACAGTTATACTACAAATATTTAAGCGAATTAACTGAACAATTAATGCAATAATTTAAACTATTATTTTAAGTTAATTACAACAGTATTAAATATCATTAACCAGGATTTTGAATCCAGAAACTAACGTCTCAAGACTTCTCGACAACAGGTCCTTCTAACCACTTGCAATTAACACAGGGTTTAGTTAACAAGTCTCATTAAGCAAATAATCTCTACATTTGTAACTATCTAATCCAATTCTAGGTTAGTCTTGTTCACTGTTAGTCAGTCCTGAAATGTCCTAATTATACTAGTTATTGTCTGAATTAGTTACAGGTATATCAGCAACTTAACATAACTCAATCCAGGTTAATCTGGAACTAAATAAATAAAGTTACATCACCACTTTTGCCAGTTCCGTTGAGACGATATCTCTTCGTTCGGTCACAAACACATCTCGGTCCATTGCGACACAAGGGTCTCTTCATGGAAAACGAGCGTTCTTCATATCAACAGGATGATTACTGTAATTGAGCTACTCTCGACACTTCACACAAGCATTTATTATTCTAGCAGCGATTTATCCACTATGATTTAGCGTTTACAACACCACTCGGAACTCAGAATTTTGCACCATAAGTGCTGGACCCCTCATCTCAATATAGCTCAGGTTTCAACGTAGCAAATGAATAATTTAAATAAAAAGGCAAGCTTTAAGCCTACTAAGTAAAAAGCAAAGACTATTACAATGCTCTCAGCTTGCCCAAGAGAGAGAGAGTTAACATCTTGGCGAGTCTAAAAAGGAACTGCAGATTAAAAGAGCTATTCAAGAGGTTACAAAAGAGGATTAATATCTACACAATTAGCCTTAAATAGCAGAGCCTTCGTTGCTCAATCACTTAACAGTGCAGAGCAGAGACTGACATCATTCAGCCTGCGGTGCCCTCTTTCAATAACCGTAAACCGAAACAACCCAGATGGTTTAATTTCTAACTGCAGCTGGAGATAAGCATCTCCGGGCCACTATAATATATATATATAGTACATGAGGGACAAAATGCCACACCATAAGTGTTCAAAAACAGACCAAACTACATACATATACATAGTCGAACATGTCCAGAACATATGATTTCATTTTCACATACAGACAAGGGTCCAGTAGCTTAAAACATAGGATGATCACTAAGAGAAATGGGACATTGCTTTTCCCGACATGGTATCGATTCTAAGAGTGTCTGAATAATGTTCTGGGGTATCCCTGACCATGTGGTATTCATTCAAGTTCATAATTCATCTCATTTTGTGAAGGTTGGAGGGTATCCAACTTACATTCAGTCATATCCTAATGATTCTCTATTAGTGAGGGGCTGAAGAATCAGGCTGGCCAAGGAAGCATCTATGCATCTTACAAAGCATTTAGACTGATCCAAGCTATGTTTGGCTAAGTATTATCTTATTGAAAAATGGCATTTGGAACACTCTGTAGCCATGGTTGTAACATGGATTGCAGTACCTCATTAGTGTAATGGCATTCCGGTAATTTGCCTATAATGCATATGAGATGTAACGGTTAGTGCTAATTTCATCCCAAATCATTATGCCACCTTGACAGACTGTGCTGTGCTTGAAAACTTCTCCTGATGATCACATTACCTCCAGACTTTCAGATAGTAATCATCATTAGTGACATAAAGGCAGGATTTGTCACTGAACACACTGTACACTGTACCATTCTGCACCCGACACATCTCTGGTATGATATCATTCTTAATGTTGACGATAATCACCTTCTGTTAAAGGGAGCCTTCACAGTAGAGCTTTGGACAACAAAGCTACCACAGTCAATTGATGCTACACTCTCCATGTTGTTTTTCGAGTATCTCCCTGTACACTTAAAATAAAACATCTATATTGAGAAAATCCCTGTACACTTAAAATAAAACATCTCAGTCATGGATTGTATGTTTGCTACTGTTTGACTTATGAAGCGATGATCTGTACACTCTAATGTCGGTTTCTGAGCTCTAGTTCTTCCACAATATTGTACATTTCCTTCCTGGGACCACTGTCACCAAATTCCACCGACGATTGTGGCGTGTTGCATTTCTGCTCTAATTCGGTTCAAGGACCAACCGATGTTACAAGGACCTAGAATGAAACCTTTTATGAACTCATCTATTTAATAAAATTATGTACGATGATGTGTTAAAAGCCTTAATACTCTTTGTTTATTCTCCAAATAGCAAAACTACTCGCTCCTTTCCACTATAATGATGTCTTGAATGACTGCTTCACGTGCTGATTGTCTACTTATCCCATGCACACAATTCATGTGATTGGCCAGAAAGTTTAATAATTTTCATAACTTGCACATATACGTCCACTATGCAATTTGCATACCACTTCATTTACATTGTCATGGTGTAGTATTAGCTCTGTGGAACAGTATTTATATTATTTGTACATAGTTGAGTTACATTGATGTATCCACCAGGTAATATCCAAATGAGCTACTGTGTATAGCATGGACAGCAGCTATATGGGCTGGGAGTAGCTAAATAAGGTTATTATGCGCATCTGGATACACGCTGATTGTAGTACATCCAACAGCTGCTGAAGGGTGCATGGTGGAGGATCCATAGAGTGCATAGAATGGTAAATGTGGTTCCACGGATTCTCAATTTGGTTCATCTGGGAAGTCAGTGGGTTCAAGGGAAGTACTTGAAAGTTGATTAGTCATCTTCTTAAAGCCACTTTTAGACAATTCTGCCTGTATGACACTTCACATTGTCTTTCCAGAAGATCCCATTCATCCCGTAGAAAACAACCAGCATGTATGTAATCTGCAAAGGTGGATTCATAATCAAGTAGCTCAAGAATGCCTTACTTGGGTGTGAATGGATCCACACAATGCCATAAAAATATTCCCCAGACCTTAACACTACCACCACCAGCTTGTGTTCTTCCAGTAATTGTTGTAGAATGTTTGTTCTCTAAGGTTTCTCATCTGACATATCAAAATCCATCCATTTGATGAAACAAAAATCATAACTCATCAGAAAAGGCAACCCTTTGTCAACCAGTGGAGGTCTGATTTCAATGCTGCTATGTGAATTCAAGCCTTTTTTTTTTTTCAATGCAACTTCATTACACTAGCAGATTCAAGGAGATGATGGGATGGTTGTCCCCCGCCACTTGAGCTGGGATTATGTCATAGAAAATGAAATGAAAAGTACTGGACACTTGGCTAAAAATAGGAATCGGAAACAAATCACCCCCTCCCTTGAATTAGTTCTGGATCCACCCTTGCTTCATTAGCATAGGTGCAGTGACCATCCAATTGCTTCCGAGTCCCATACATAACAGAGTTCACTGAACTGTTATTATAACACATGTTTAGTAGCTTTCATGTTTCATTGAGGCTGTGGATTTCTCTATTACAACATGTTGATCAGTCCTTGCTCATTTTTATAATCGACATTCACCTCTCTCTTCAATAACATGTGGTGCTCTGCTATTTATGCTGCCATTTGTCCAATTCATGATACACTTTTACAAAAGCAGCACATGATCAGCTCACAAACTGCACCATTTCAGAAATACTGCCACTCTTATCACAAAGGTCAATCATCTCTCTTTCAACTCTGATGAATTTCTCCTTTCATCTGTAACAGCAATGGGTGGTAAGTTTGCAGAATGCATGCAGCTCTTATATATTTACCAGGCCAGCTCATGCCATGTGCCTTATTTCATAATGTTTTGCTGATATCAAATGTAGGAGAGAGTCACAGAGTAAAGTCACATGAATGTGACTTTACTCTGTGTTATATATATGAAGTATCCCAAATGTAAGGAACTAATTTTTCCTCTCTAATTTCATTTTTAACCTTATGTTCAAAGATTTAGAATTTTTTTTCTTCACTTTAAAATTAAGACTTTTGTGGTATGAAACATTTACTAAGCAAACTTTAGATTTCAGTAATATTAAGATTGTTTTTATATTGAAAATGGAACGTATTCTGCTGTCCTGAGGAATTTGAAACTTCTGTAATGGTCGAGTTGAAGAAAGGAAGTTTTATGAGAATGCTACATTAAATATATTTGTCTCTTTTAATGCCGTAATTATAATAGTAGTTGACTGAATTTATTGTTTTATTTATAATTATAGATATATTATGTAAGAATTGTATTTCAATATTATTGTGTGTTCATGTTGCGAAATAGAAAAACACTTACATTTCTTTTTAGGGTGAGCTTTCACTTTATGTCAACATGAATGAGGAACTGAACTCAAAAATTGACTCTTTGGTAAAGCTTAACAAAAATGAAATCTCGGACTTAAGGTCTCTTCAGTCAATAATACAATCCCATTTTGATGAAGCAGCAAAGTTAGCATCAGATTTAAATAACTGCTTAGATGTTTTGAGTAGTGAAGAAAAGGCCCTTAAAAATGAACAACAGGAATTTAACAATTGGTTAAAATCTATCCGTGAGCGTATTTCAAAATGTGAAGATATTACTGGTGATAATGAATTTATTCTTCAGCAATATGATAAAAGCAAGGTATGTACTTTTGTAAATTTTATTAAACTGTGCGACAATCATTCTTTGTCATTTTTTTATATGGAAATACAATGGGTAATTTTTTATCTTAAATTTATATAAATTGACAGTCCATGTACATTAACTAATTTATTAAGCAATATAATACAGTGGACTTTATCATTAGCAACTCACAAGGAACTGAGAAAAAAAAAATATTTTTAAACAGAAAATGACTTCAATTAGTATTGTGTAATTCTGTGAAGCATTTGCCGATTTTAGAAGGTAGCATTTCAAAAAGTATAGGGGGTGGCCTCAAGTAGCTGTATTACAGATTATATGATACGTTGTTGAACAAAATATGTATTTTGCTATCCAATGGAGGAGCTTAAGTACCCTTTCCTGTGCCACTACTGGTACTGCAAAGTACCATCAATTAATGGAAATAGTCATTAATTAGAACTATACTGTTGAGAGACATTGCTGTATTTAGCAATTAATGTATATTTATTAAATGTATAATGGTTTGTGTGATTATTTTCGTGCTAGCTTCTTGAAAGGGAAATCAATGATCGAGAAGATTATGTGAAAAAGATGGAAGCAAAGTTGAGTGCAGAGAAACAGAAACACCCTTCTGTTGACTTCACCAATTTGGAGAAAGAATCAGAAAATCTACAGAAAAGGTACAATTTTTAATTTTAATAATAATTGTGATTTCAGAAAATGCTTAATATATTTCTTAACTGTACCAAAAAAAGATGTAAATCTATTTAGTTATTGACAAAATCCTGATTTATTTGATATTGCTTAAATTATTTGAATGTGTTTTGAATTGTTGCCTTCAATGTTTATCAAAAGAGATCTCGGTAACGAAACAAAGAGATTTCATAAAGGAATTACAGTTGAACCTCCTTTATGCAAACACCCATAGTAGCAAAAATATCTTTATGTTAAAAATAGTTTCCATTATCCTGAAAGAATGGTATTATATATATTATTAAGTTGTTTAAAATTTATGGGGATTCAAGAAACAGTTTGTGTTAAAAATAATTTGTGTTCTGTTTGTGCTCATTACCAAAGCTTGACGGTAATTGTGAAAGTTAAATTCTAGCACTCCGTGCAAACTGGAGTATTTTTCTTTTTTCCTTAAAAGTTCCTTGCATTACTATACTTAATAACTTAACAATCTAAACGTTATGGTATAAACTCAGCTATCAGTGGTTTGAGTGCAGCCTTTGTGCGTGTAGGAAATTCTTTTCCTTCAAGATTTGATTCTTTACTCTCGAATTATGAAACCTTGTTTGCTTTTCATTCGTTAAAACATACAGCATCTTTGCAGTAAAGGAGTACAATTGATTATGTAGAAAACCTTGCATTAGCTTTATAAACAAAATAGAAGTAGGGTTGGTTTTGTTTTTTTTGTTTTTTTTTAATGAGAGAGAATTAAAATGTAGGTTATATATATACGTACATATATTTTGTTATTTACCCGTTTTCTGTTTCATTTTTTAGGTATAATTCAATGAAAGGCAGTCTTTCCAAAGCAATGTCTTCACTTATATCTGTTCTGGAACATCGATATCAGAGCGCACTTCAGGATTTCCAAAGGTGGCTGCAAGTTTATGCAGAAAAAACTTCATGGTGTAATCCAGATCTCGCTGGTGACCATTACAGCTTGGAGGCAAAAATGGGGGCACTTCAGGTATAGTACCTTATTATATTTTATCAAAAACGAGTTATTCAGTCCATTACTTGGTATTTAGTTTCACTGTAAATATTTTAACTAATCTAGATGAATCATTTTTAATCACAGTTATGAAGAATTAAGACTGTATTCAAAATTATTGCTTGTTTTATCTTAACTCTGTATCAAGCAGTGGCAGACCGTGGTTAGATTCAAGTAGAGCTCCAGGAAGCCAATTCACCAAAAACCAAAGTTACTGTAAATACTTTATTTACCAAATGAGGTAATATGTTTCTTAGCAAATATAGACAGTAAATTAACGTGTTTTGGTAAATTAGCTTCACTTAAATCTCGCCACGGGCATCAGGCATAATATATTTGATGGATAACACTAAACTAAGCTTGTATCTGTCAGAACAGTTAACAAAGATTAATATTTGATTAATAAAAATGTTCACGTAAATGGAACTTTCATATGCATATCATATATTTCTATCCAATGAAAATTAAATATAATTTATTCATACAGCTTAATTCAAATAAAAATAATAAACTTTAATAGTAGTGCTTTATTAAATAGCAAAATTGATGTGTGGACATACTTCCTTCATTTTTGTTTCATATACATCCGTTACTGCATTACTTTTTTCCACAAACAGTCAATGATATATTTATCAGTATTTTATTCGTTTATATTGACATTGTGATTTAAAGGTACATTCTCCTTTCCTCACACTTTATGGTTTGGTTCCCGAGGGAGAAAAGTTAACCCTATAATTTAGAAAACATGTTATATATATATGTGTGTGTTAGGGTGGGTCGAATTTTCAAAAGTTGCTCGAATCGAAACGCAATAGTGCGGAAAAGTTGCTGCTCGTCAAGATAAACACAGTGAAAAAAGAAGTTTTGGAATCTGATAATATCTTTAGGTCACACATGACCCTCAAAATTTGAGAAATTAGCCATAAATTGACCTTTTTTAGAAACTTTTGAATAGTGCCTTAAATGGTTGGATTATCATGAAACTTTAGTTGTGACAGTAATTAGAAACTAGTTAATGGGAAATAATACTTTGATGGACGAAAATACCCCCAAAGTTAACAGGCATGGGGGTCGCATTAGGACGAAAATTGGCCAAAATTGTGAAAAAAACAAAACACCGTAGAAGCGTTCATGACTTCAGAAAAATAGGTTAAGTAGACTGTTTGATTAACTATTGCTGTGCAGCTCTTCGCCCGTTTGCATTCCACATTCAGTGAAAAGGAAAACGGCCCAGAACTCACCAGGGGAGGTGGCCGCACTTCGAGTTCCACCTACAGCCCTTCCCAACCAACCAACCATAGTTAGACGTGGAAAATCACTATTTTTTAATTTGGTTTGATTACTCATGAACTGGACTTTGTTTTCCAATATTGGCATTTGGCAGCGAGAAAGCCAAGTTGCTCTGATGAAACCATCTCTGCTGTCACCGCCACATACTTTGCTTGCTGCTTCTGTGATTAGTTTCACAGTAAGTTTAACCTCCTGAGTGTGACATGGAAATTCGTTTATGTCGAGAATTAGTATCCGCTTGGAATGAATGAGGTCTAAGAGTTCTTTGGATATTTCAGATGCTAGAAGTGGAGGACAGGTAATTTTCGTTGATGACTAGATGATCCACCTTGTCTAGTCTTTTGCATTAAAATTAAAATCAGGAATGATGAACGCATGTAAGGATTTGCATTTCTCTAGTTTTTTCCTGGCTTTTAAAATGTATCTCAAAGCAAACTCTCTGACATGCTGTCTTTGGTCTTTCACCATAGCCAGAAGAAGATTCTTAAGGTGGGCAAAGAAGGCATTGGATGCGATGGAACAAACACAAACACTGGGTGGAAAAATGGAGCCATTAGGTTTATAGAATTTTCCGTCAAAAACTCTTTACAGTGGTCCATCTGTGTGCTCCACTTCAATGACTTGCCATTGAGGCACCTCACTAAAAACTTAGATGGCAAAAAATTGGCCCGCAGTCGTACCGTGGACCTATCGGAAAGCTTGTTTGGTTTTTTGGTTTTATGGCTCAAAGACTATAGTGGTCATGCTGCGCCGGGCTATCGAAAAGCACCTTCAAAGATGCGAAAAATTACCAATGGCAAAATTTCTGGAAATTCATTGCATACTTTCAAAAGTGAACAAGGGTATCCTACGCAAAGATCAAAAATGTTTAGTTGAAATTTCACTGGCCATCCACTCAGGTGTTTGTCCTCCAGATCTTGCCACTTGTAACCCTGGACTGCTCAACCATTCCAGGTGATTGACAACAGCTAATAGAGTCCTTAGACTATACGTTGCTTCCTCAGACCCATCTTCAAATCTTATTCATATCACAGTGTTCATCCTGAAAGTATACTCACCTCTATGGTTCACAATCAAAACCCAACCAGCAATACTTCAAGGCCCAAAACATGTGTTTCAGTGTATACTTACACTGTGTGAGTACTTACCAGATCATCTCAAAACAATCATTGATCCAGTAATCCAACACAATGCTTTCATTGCCCATCCAGAGAATTTTTTCTGGCTATTGTGAAAGACGAAAGACGGCATGTCAGAGAGTTTGCTTTAAGGTGCATTTTAAAAGCCAGGGAAATACCAGAGAAATGCAGATCCGTATGTACGTTCATCACTCCTGATTTAAATTTTGATGCAAAAGACTACACTGGGTTGATAACTTGGTGATCAACGAAAATTACCTGTCCTCCACTTCTAGCATCTGAAACATCTAAGGAAACCTTAGACCTCATTTATTCCAACCAGATACCAACTTTTGACATAAATGAATTTCCATGTTATACTCAGGCAGTTAAACGTACTGTAAAACTAATCGCAGAAGCAGCCAGCAAAGTATGTGGCGGTGACAGCAGAGATGGTTTCATCAGAGAAGTTTTGCTTTCCCGCTGCCAAATGTCAATATTTGAAAACGACATCCAGTTCATGTGGAACCAAACCAAATCAAAAAATAGTGATTTTCCACGTCTAGCTCTAGTTGGTTGGTTGTGAGGGTCATTGGTGGAACTCGACATGCGGCCACCTCCCCTAGTTTGTTCTGTGTTGTTTTCCTTTACACTGAATGTGGAATGCAAACAGGCGAAGAGCTGCACAGCAATAGATAATCAAACAGTCTGCTTAATCTATTTTTATGAAACCATGAACACTTCTACGATATTTTGGGGGGGGTTTTTCACAATTTTGGCCAATTTTTGTCCTAAAGTGACCCTCTGGCTGCCCCCTTTGGGGGGCATCTTGGGGGCATTTTCATCCATCAAAGTATTATTTTCCGATTGCTTTTTTATAATTACTATCACAACTGTAGTTTCATGATTATCTGACCAATTTAAGGCACTTTTCAAAATGTTCTAAAAAAGATTATGGCTAATTTCTCAAACTTTGGTGGTCATGCGCGACCTGAAGATTGTATCCGATTCCGAAACGTCTTTTTTCACTGTATTTATCTCAATGAGTAGCAGCTTTTCCGCACTATTATGTTTCGATTCGGGAAACTTCTGAAAATTCAACCCACCCTAATGTGTGTGTGTATATATATATATCTTAGCAATTTTTGCTAAATTATTTGGATACATTTTAACAATTCCACAAGCACTTAGGATTTAGGATGGTAGTTTCAAATTTAATAACATTGTCATATCCTACAGAATGAAACAACTTTTTCTTTATTGAAAGTATTATCATTTTATAATTTATACGGACCCTTATCAATTCAAAAAATAACCTTTTTTAAGCTCTCTGTATTGCTCAAATCAGAATGAGCTAAATTGTGGTTTAAAAAATTTCTTTAGACCATCGATATCGTCTCGAAATCCATTATGCGTTAAGCATAGTTATGTTTAAGCATTTTGGAGGTCACGTTTAGCTGTTGATCAAGATTCATATGACCAGTCATAGGATTTTAGAATATGAACATGTAATCATTGGTGACTCATTAACTCTAAATTTCATGCTATTTTTACTATTTATCATTATATAATACATAGTGTTAAACACTCACTAAGTGTTTTTTAATATGCAGTCATGTACAGATAATACACATCAAACATGAGAAAAAAATCTTTGAATGCCATTAGTATTGAATACATGCCGTTTTTGTCTTTGGGTCCATATTCCAGGGTTTAATTCCATGCGCTATAGTGGTTTAGATACCTTTGAAAACTATTGATCCTAACGCAACCTAATCTCTGCTATCCTTGCCTCATAAAACTCAGAAAGAAGAAATTTGTATATGCTGTATGAAAGTTCTGTTTTGTTTTAGGAAATCGAGATGAATGTTGAACAAGGGGAAAATAAAAAATTGAAGTTAGAGATGGCGGCCACTGCTTTATTACAAGTCATTGCACCCGAACGTCATCAAGCAGTTCAGTCCGAAAATGAACAAGTTTCCAGTGAGTGGGAAGCCTTCATTGCATCAATTAAAACTACAAAATCCAAACTTGAAAAAGTCCTTAACCTTTGGAAACGTTACGAGTCGGAATTGGAAAACTTCAGAAGTTGGCTACAAGAAACGGAAGCCAAAGTTAAAAGCGAAACATCACAGCAAATTGAATTAGAATCTCTTCCTCAACAGCTAAACAATATTAAAGTATGTACTTTCTAGTTCACTATGTATGAAATGCTAAAGAATATTTCCCTATTTTATGGGTTTTTTTTACTACCTAATGAAAAAATGTAAAAGTTAGAACCGTTTTTGACGACGTTCATAGTTTGAGCGCACTAAATTACATTTATGCTTAGTAAATATGTTGATTTCTTAAAATTTGATTTTTTGTTTCTAAATACCAAAAATATAAGAAAATATTTTTTTTATGGAACTCTTAGTAAAAGTCAAATAAAATTCATGGGGCGAGCATGTTTGTGATTTATATACATTTTGTATATGCAAATTTACTATTCATGTTCCATGTTATTTAGGAAGTGTAAGCCTTTCCTACTTTAAAAAGAGAAAACATTTTT
Source organism: Dysdera silvatica (assembly GCA_006491805.2). Classification (NCBI taxonomy): domain Eukaryota; kingdom Metazoa; phylum Arthropoda; class Arachnida; order Araneae; family Dysderidae; genus Dysdera; species Dysdera silvatica. The sequence continues at coordinate 36,859,991 of QLNU02014176.1, read as the reverse complement.
GCCATTTAGAAGACTGAGCAAGTGTTATTTTATTGACTGAAAAGTATATATCCGTGCCATTCTCTTTTTATTGCAGACTCTTCAGACCGTTGTAGTTGGTTATAGAAAAACTGTAGAACTATTGAACGTTTTGACAGAGGAAATTAGTTCTGAGAGCCCTGAAGCTAGAGTTAAAGGGCAAGTATCTCAGCTAGCATCAAGGCATCAAAACTTAGAACGCACCTTACAGGTAATAGGTCGAAGCAGTGTGTTTATGTGATGGATTTTAAAGGTGTGTTGTTTTTTAGTAATCTGTGATATATAACATATGGTCTCTAATTTATAGGACTGTTTAAGAAGACTGGAAAGTTTGCTGAAAACACAAAAAGTTTATGAAAAGTCGAAGGCAGAATTGAAGAACTGGTTGTCAGGCATGGAAAAGAAGTTGAAAACTCCCTCTCATGTACCTGCTGACAAGAGCGGGCTTCAATCTCGACTCAGTGCTCTAAAAGTAAGTTAATCTGCTTATGCTATTAAACTTTTTAAATGAAAATTTAAAATATGGCTTACATTAAACCAATGGAGTTAAGTTAGTCGTGGAGTTCATATTTGTCGATTCTAAAACTGTTTTTAGCTAATAACTTTGTTGTGTGTGTTCACCTTTTATTGATCATAAACATTTTTCTTATGTCTATTGTCTTATATTTCATATAGATATGCAAATATTTATTAAGTGATAAATAGTCAAAGAATATCTAAATGATAATCATAGAAATTAAGTAATGATCAAAATAATGACAATAATTATGATTGATTATAATTTAAATTTTGATATATCTGCAATTAGAATTACAATAATTCTCTGTAATTGTAATTTTTGAATTTTCAGGAATTATTAGTTGAAAAAGAACAGAGTTCCCTCCTTTTATCATCTATGACTGATTCTGGAGAAGTCATATACCTAGGTCTTGGAATGGATGGAAGGGATAGGATTCGTTCTGAAATGCGTTCGTTAAGAGATTCTTGGACCGACAATTGGGAACAAGTAAACTCTGCAATTAAACAGATAGAATCTGCACTCCTTTCTTGGGGAACTTTTGAGGACAGGTTTGTTGGCGTTTTAGCTATAAATACAGTAGAACCTCCATATAACGAACTTCCATATAGCGAAATTCTCTATGTAGCGAAGTTTTGATAAATCCCTGTGATCATTACATATGAAAATGTTTCTATATAAAGATATAAATTTCTATATAACGAAATTTTTAACGACTAAAACAGAAAATCGAGTGGTCACGTCAGTGACATCGGGTTCCCTAATACTGTAGGAAAACAATACGATTTTAAAATACGTGGCAAACAAACAGAATGAGGCACATCTAAGGGACTTAAAACTCCCTAATAGAGAGTTTTCCTAAGCACACATATCTGTATCTGGTTTCTGCATACAAAACGAAGTTTCTAGGATAGGCACAGGCCCCAATTGTCCTTGAATACACTGTATTGTTTGAATAGTAGTACTTGTCATGCTTCCCCCCCCCCCTTCTCGTTTGATTACCAGAAATCCAGACCTTGCAAATTTCCCACAGGGGTGCTAACACTTGTATGATGAATCAACACCGCCATTTGTTGTGCAGTAGGATATTAAGAGGTTTTTTTTTACAAAAGCATGAATGTGTATGAAAGAAGCATTAAATACGTTTTCATTTTAAGGTAAGAATTGTTCAACTATTTTTTTTTTTATATGCATGTATATTTGACACTTAAAAACATCTATTTTTAAATGGTTGAATGTTATTTATGAGAAACAGTCGTTAACTGAAAAATGGGATTTTAATTGTGGTATCATATTGCACTGCCCTGGTTCATGAATACATCGTTTCCACATAGCGAATTTTCTATATAACGAATTTTTTTTTATGGAACCGTCCATTTCATTATATGGAGGTTCTACTGTATATGTTAATTTTATATGATAGAAAGATATATGAAGAATTTGTGCTTTATTTTGATATGCATATTCCTCAATGTGCTATGCGGTAATTTATTCTATGATGATTAGATTAACAACTTATTTAAATTAAGAAACTAATGTTCTAAGTGCACTATGGAAGGAATAAAAATGGTTTTGGCAAAACTTGAAATGCCGTATTATGTTCTTAATTATTGCTTCCTTTTTAGAATACTATTGTTTCATTGTTTATTCTAATGCATAAATTGAATTATTGTACACTTAGTTCAAAATGGTGATGGATTTTTTTTTTATATAGCTTCAAGCAAATTACTTTATGGATAAATGAACTTTCCAGCCAAATGAGTAAGTAAACAAACTTAAAACCGACACTTCCAGAGAAAAAATCGCAGTTGCAAAGTTGTAAGGTATAGAACATATTTTATTAAAACGCTTCCTATGTTTTCTCTTGATGATTTGAATATTCCTTGTTTTCATAATGCAGAAATCCAGTCATCTATAAACATAACTATATGTCTAAGAAAATATTTTTGCCATAGATATACAGTAGAACCCTTTTTAACAAATGCTCCTTTGATATAGTCACTCTGTTTCAGTCAAAAAAGTCCCCCTCAGAAGCTTATCTATAATAATGCATTTTGAACCCATGCTTAAAGGTCACCTCCGGATATCCATAAATATAGATACTATTTTCATGATTTATTCCCTTAAATTAGAACCGTGCTATGGACACAATATCTTTAAACTGGAGCTATTCACCAGATGCATTTCTAACAACCAGCAATTAAACGCAGATAAGGGCCAAGGAGAATTTTCCCTCCCATTAACTAAGAGTGGCAATTGACTTAGATTTGCTGATTCAAGAAGATAATGCTTAACAAAGGCTTTGTCCTTAAGAAAAAACTAGACTAATACCATACTTACCTTATCGTATGCATTAAGGGGATGATGAGAAAGATGGTCGCCTTAGACAATGCTGTAATCCCAGGCAGGGTGCTTACATTGTGCAAACCAAACCTCCAGAGGCGGACTGAGATTTGGAGAAAAGTCTGCCATGTCTAGCACACAGAGATGCGCACTTGCACTGGTATCGTCATCTAACGTAAACCAAAGCCAATGGACAACCAAACCACCACAGTGAGAAATCACAGGCGGTGAATTGAAACAACACCTTGGCATTGGCTAAGACTTCAACAGGAGCCAGCCAATTCCCATAAGGAGGGTGTTAGGCATCAGAGAATTGGTGGAGATCGGCCCCAACATCACATGAGTAGATACATCTTGCCCAATCTAGAGACAAAACCAATGCCGCATTCATTCATATGAAGCAACCGGCCCCTCCAAACTGGTCATGCTCGATCATGAGCAGCAACCAAGACCCCATCAATTCGGAGCAAACAAAAAGCATACCCTACCCGCTCAAGAGTTAGAACTGATGTGACCAATACCGCACAGGTGATGTAAGCTAGTGTAAACAGCCATTAAAACCATAGGGTTAGATATTGGTTCAGAGAATTTGATGTCACATCGACATTTGTTATGGTTATGTTCGTAGCATTCAAATGATTGCTCTTCTTTTGAAATGACCAGCATTAGTCATCGTCAAACTATGCTGATTAGTAAAACCCATCAAACATCAGTCAATCGCTTTTTTCCTAAGAAAAATCATTTACAATATTTAACAAACGTTTTGTTATAAATTTAGTTATTTTATTTGACACAAATGCTTAAGTCAGTTACCATAAACGTGTCTCATATGCTCCAAAATATATATTTTGAAATGAAGTATTTAGATGATTGAAATATAATATTTTTGATACTTCAGAATGAACCGCTCTTTGCGTACAAATTTTATTTTCCCAGAGTGTATACTAATAACAGGTTTTATTGTATATATATAATTTTATTTATTTACTTTTTTATGGCAGGCTATGGCCCAAGGAGCTTCAGCTCATCAGCTTGTGATAAGAAAGCTTGAAGCCAAGGCCAAATCCCTATCCGACTCTGCTGCTGTTCAGAAAGTGCAAGAACTCCAAAATCAATTTGATTTGTTGCTGAACACAATTAAAGTTAGTCAAGAAATTATTTCCTTTTATGCACAGTGTTTTACAGTGCCGTTTAAGTTTAGTTTTCAATATGTGGTATATAATTATATAGCGTCATATTTTAGATAGATTATTAAGCAAAAAATTACACACAGAAAATTGCATTAAAAATAATGAAAAAATATATATTAGCATACTAAATCACTATATGTATATATTTTTATATGAATTCAGCACATGCTTTATGAAAAATTTCATACATGAATATAAACTCTCTCTCTTTCTCTCATGACAAATGACTAACAAGTCTTATGGCAATTTACTTTCTTATTTTGGGAGGGGGGTGATTCAGAACAAAGGAATGTAAATTACAAAAAGTTGTTTGTTGTTTTTGAGGAAATGGTGTATAAAATTTATAGAAAAAAAAAAGCGCCCATGTGCTTCTTTCACATAACTCAAATAAAACTCAGCTCTAAAATGGTAAATTTATTGCTAGTATTATCTTAAAATGGTCCTATAGTTTTCTAAAATACGTGAACTGAATTTTTTCTCAAAAACTGTTTTGTCATTTACACCCCCTTTCTTCTACCCCCAACCCCAATGGTACAATCTTGTATTTACAAAACTTTTCATAAATTGCGGTATTGTCATCCTTTGATTGGTTTATTTTTCACATTTACTTCATTTCATTTCAGGAAAACATAGTCTCCTGTGAACAAAATGTAGCTGAACATGAAGAATACAGAAGAAAATTGGAGCATTTTCAGGACTGGATGCATGGCTTGAAGGCTACTGTTGATACTAGTGTTGAACATGGGGACAGTGAGAGTCTCAGAATGAAATTTAGTATTTTATCTGTACGTTTCTTTTGTACATTATTGACGTTCTTCCAAGTTTTTGTATGTATGTATGTAATGTTCCTTTCCCCTGTTCACTTTTCATTAAAGGAAAAGTTCAGAATTTTTTTTTGTTTTTTATCATTCGTAATATATCGGAGGTGGCCTCCTATGTACTGCCTTATAACCAGCCATTAAATGTTTTATGTAGTTTATCTAGTTGTGAAAATTTTAACTAATAGCAATCACACACATTAGCTTTTAACCAAAATTGTTTTGAACTTGGTTACATTTAATTCAATTCCTTTAATCATGAAATCATTTTTAAATTTTTACCTGATATCGCCTTTTTCACTCTGATCCGATTTCATTTCATTGTTCATTTTTATTGTATTTTTTACACTTTTTTACCCTTGTATAAGATCTAATTTATATCATATAAAAACCATATGTGTAATTAGTTTCATGCAAAATCGCCTTTGTTATCCTTGCACCATAAAAATCTGACCAACCATGGGTAATGAAAAGGAAATATCATCATGTGGTTGTTTCTTCTATTTATTTAATCATACTGCATTTTAGAATTTCCATTTTTAAACTGAAGTTTCTGATCTTTAACCTTGCTCTAGAGTCCAATGGTTATTCCGTTTCAGCCTCTTTTTAATGTTAATTACCTGTATAATATAACTTTAATTTTCTTTGTTTCAGAGTATTACTAGTTCATTCGAAGATGGTGACCAAAAACTTGAAGAACTTCGTTCCCTAATGCATAAAGTTCTCTTGCATACGGATGCTTCTGGACACCAAGCAATCGTTGATGAATTGGAAAACTGGATTGAACAATGGCAAAATTTTGTTAATCAGTGCAAACTTGCAAGTGATGCTGCATCCAGTGCTATAAATGACCGCTCCAAGTGTGAAGATACGATTTTGAGTTTAGAGAATTGGTTGCTTCCTACCGAAATCCAGTTAAAAGATCAATCACTGAGAAATAGTGCAGAGTCCAAAAATGCTCAGTTAAACAAATTTAAGGTAAATGTTTTATACTTATTTTAAAATTAAACTTTAATTTCTTTGCGTGATTTTAGTATAAGAAATCATTTAATAACATATTTATTGATGAATTATCTATATGTAAAGCCAAACTGTGTGTTAGTGGTGAAGTATTTATCCATCAGATGGCTCCACAATAATGCAGTGGTAACCAGTGGTATAGGCGGAAAGTTCATATGGGGATGGTTATAGGATTAATGAGCGGTTACAGAGCTACGACTCATGTATTCCTATGTTAAATATACAAAATTTCATTGCAATGGGGGTTACAACCCCAAAATCTCCCCCTGACTATGCCTCTGGCGGTAACTTATGACCCCAGCATCCCATTAACACGGATTTGACACCCAATGATGCCAAAATAGAATACTTACTGACAAATTGCTCGCTGTAGTCTGAGGGTTAGTATTTTAGGCCTTGGGATGTTTGTATTCCTTGGAAAACTGTAGGTTTTGGCACAGCATGATTTTTGCTCTCCTTCTGCTTTAAAACAAGCAAAACAGTGTCTATCATATGCAAAATCTGGATTTAAGTCCAAATGATGGTAAATACTCGCTGTTTTTTATTGGTTATATTTCCTGGTCAGTGGAGGCTCTCTCATCAGAAGACTGTAAGTCCTTGTGCAGCAGCATCTCAGCTGTTCTCAAGCTGTGAAAAGGAAGGAAGCAAGCTATTTCAATGTATTTGGACATACTCGAAATATTCTGGGGCCCTGAAATGAAGCAATGATAACATGTTCTCAGGGGGGGGTTAAGCGGTTATCCCGCATTCAACTCCCAACTTTGCCAAAAGAAAAGGAAGCTTATTGACTAACTGCTCACTGTAATCCAGGAGATTCATTTCCTGGGCCTCAGGAGGTTTGGATCCCTCAGAAAACTGTAGTTTCAGACGCTATATGACCCTGGCACCTTAAAACTAGCACAAACAAAGGAAGTATTACGGCTTAAAGTAAAACAAATAAATCGCAAAAATGTATTTATTCCTTCCAAAACTATTTCCTCAGATGGGAGAGACCTGTTTGACAACATCATCACAAAAACAAAATTGTGTGTATCTGATCTCGATTACTCAGTAATACAACACTGTTTGAAGCATTGTGATGAATGATAAACTAAAAACGCTACTTCCATGTATAGCGACGTCTGACTTTATTTGGCGACTTCTAAATTTCGCCAAGATCGCAGCTTTTATATATCAGGCAATAGCACACCTCCGTATTTGTATCTCCGTTAATATAATATTTTGATTATGAACTAGTACTTTTGTAAATAAATCAGTACTTACCTGACTCACAGAGACTGAACCGAGGGGAGTCTCTCGCCCCTGCTCGTCGCGTCGCGACTCATGCCGTTTCGATCACATTCGATGTGCGCTGTCTGAATCAGTATTTGTTGAATCAGTTTTTTCATGCACAGTATATTTAAGTGAAATAAAATGTCTCAAATAGCCTAAGAAAAAATGCAACACCATGCTAATATAAGAATACTTGGCAAAATTTTGGCGACATTTTCACCAAAATTACTCACTATCGTCGATATATTTCGGACGTTGCGATAATACGGAAGAACCCTAAAAGCCGTTATGACAGTGGTTATAATCGCTACCTTCAGAACTGTTAGACTGGGTTTGTCTCCAAGTAATCTTGGTTATCTGCAAATGTACCATGATTCGGAGTACAGATGTCCAAATTATTCATTCAACAAACCAATGAATGATTTTCCCATCTGTCATCAATGCAGTGAGTTGGTCGTTGAACGATTTCACACACTGCTAGTTCAGAAGTCTCATTAAACTAACAATCTTATTCTATATGATAACTTTTGTATTGAAATGGAAAATATATAAACAGTGGGTGTCACTTAATCAAAGAACATGGCTTTTTCTTGCTATTATAGGCTAAAGCAAAGGCTCTTGTGCGAGCCAAAATAATGTGAGTAAATTCCAAGAAATGGAATTGATATATATCAAAGATATATATTTTAGTTTTATATGTATCTTTTTATTTTTGTAGGAAATTGAAAATGAAATTATTAAAAAGCAATCTGAGTTTTCCACCATGTCTTCAAAGTTCGAGCATTTGGTTGGTGCTCCAAATCTGGCTTCAAAAATTGCTAAGCTTGTTGGAAAATATCAAACTGTTAAAAATTCGGCTAAAGTAAGTTTGATTTTAATTTGCTGATACTTTACAGGATATTCTGCTTAATAATTATTTTCTTATTTTTTAATATGGTTTTTGAGTTTCGAAATCTTTTGTAGGAAACAGTGAATAAATGGGATGCTTTTGTGAAAGAACATCAAGCATTTGATTCAAAATATGCTGAGTTTGTAAAATGGCTACAAGACCAAAAGCAAGAACTTCAAAACTTATGTGAGCCAAATAATAAAACAGGATCGCCGCAGGATCGGAAATCAGCACTTGAGGTCAGTACTGACCCCTTTCATTATCTTTTCTTCCTTTTATAATATATTTTGTTCAGCAATTAGCTGAAATTGCTTATTCAGAAAATAAGCGTTTTCTTTACCACTTTGGAAAACACTGATTTCTAAATTTCTACCTCCACATTTCTAATATCGTTCGTTAAACTAAATAAAAGCTATTTTATCTACAGCAGGTGTTCCCAATTTCAGATCGCAACCCGAATCATGGTTGCGTGAGGGTCATGAATATCCAGATAATTATCTTTATTAAAAAAGGGAGGTTTTTTTACAATTTTCATTATAAAGGGGGAAAACATTGCTTAAAATTTAGATATGTGTTAGAAATATTTTAGGTGCTCCCAAAAATTTACCAATCAAATTTTGTGGGAAAAATTTGATTAAATTGCAATGTCACATCCAAGCAGCAGTGTCACTTAGGTATTGACCAAACAATAATATAAAGCAATTAAAAATTTAATCTATACATTGATTAAATCTTTGGAACATCCATGCTCTGAAAACATCAGTGTTTCAACCCTAGTCTAGGGTTGTGGGTTATATACAAATTGCTATTTAATGTTATGACAATAAAATATTGGGAACCACTGATCTACAGAGACAATTAAAATATTCTACTAAATCCATCAGATCATGTTATAAAGCATTTTTCAAAATTAAATTACACATAAGAATCTGGTGCTTTCGCCACTCTTAATATTAACCTCATAGAATATGTTCAAAATATGACAACATGTGTTATCATGGCTAACTGATCTTCCAATGTTTCAATTACTTCTCTAGGTGCCAATCCTTCCGATTTACCTTGAAGGCTTCCGATTTTTTATCGATCTTCCAGTCGAAAACGATTTTCGGAGATTTCATCTAAAATCCCCCAGTGTTTTTTAAAATACTGATTTTTTTTAAAAAAATTTATATACCTATTTTTCTTGATGCATGTTTATTTAAATTTTTGCGCATATGTGCATATTTAATTATAAATACGCGTAAACAAACGCAATTACTGGTAAAAAAAGCCGGAAAAATTCGTCTGCCGTTGACTGCGCATGCGTGGCGTGACGGGGAATTTTAGCTCCAGCTATGACGTAGAGTGATGCCCCTGCACAATGGAAATCGCGCATCTGTATTTGTAGTTGTTGGGGAAGGCAAGAAAGAATGCGCTACACCGTTAAGGTTTTGGTCAAGCACGTGACTTTGTGTAGGGAAGCCATGTGTTAGACATATCTGGTATTTCTTTGCTCTGGAAAGAAAGTTTTGTTTTTAGGTGTTTTTGAAAACAACGTTAACGATGTCGACCGTTAATAAAAGGTACTACCAAACGTTTAAAGCCGAATATATGAAGATGTTTAATTTTATTCAAAAATCAAGACTGGGGCCAAAATATGCTTTCTGCACGTGTTGCCGTAAAGACATAAGCATTACTCACGGTGGTAAACGCGATATTACTTTGCATTCTGAGACTGTTGAACATAAGAAGACGTTCAAGGCTGTAGAGTCTAATCATAGTATCAAGCCTTCATTTTTTGCATTTAACGATACCTCCATGATTAACGCTGAATGTTTATTTACATCGTTTTTGATCGAACATAATTTGCCAATGAATTGCAGCGATCATGCGTGGATGCTCTTTCGGAAAACGTTTCCTGACAGCAGTATTGCAAAACAATATGGATCTGCGAGGACCAAAACTTCTGCAATTATGAAAGAAATGTCCACAAAGGAATCTTTAAGTCGGGAAAAAGGAATCTTAAATCTTTAATAAAAGGAAAATTTAAGGTGCTATCCATTTTCAATTGCAACTGATGGAAGCAACGATGTTGATTCAAAGCTGTATTCAATAGTGGTAACTTTCTTCGATCCTTTATGTGAAAAAATTGTGAATTGTCTTTTATCTATGCCATCTTTGAAAGAAGATGCTACTGGGTTAAATATTGGAAATCTTCTGGTAAGTGCTTTACAATCTGAAAACTTTCCAATTTCTAATTGTGTTGCCTTTAGCTGTGATAATGCACCTGTTATGATAGGAAAAAAAGCAGGTGTAGCAGCGGTGTTAAAGAATCATCACCAAAATATTGAAAGCTAGCAGTTGGTTGTCTGTTGGAAAGTGCTTAGAGCGTATAATCCAGCAGTGGCAACCTTTGATCAGTTTTTTTAAGGAAGAGTTTCTCAGGTTATGCTGTCAATACTTACGATCCCTCACAGTAATGCAGCATGCGAGAGAGTCTTCAGTCAAGTGAAGAAAATTAGAACTGACTTCAGGTCAACCATGTCTGATGACACATTAGAAAATTTACTAATAGTTAAATGCAGACATGTGAAATGTTACGAGAACGTATTTGAAAAAAAATTTCTCGAAAATGCAAAATCTTGCACTACAGCATTTGTAAATTCTAAGAATTAATATTGCGTTTAATACAGTTTAATCCTCTATTATTATTAATTTAATAAATACTTAATTTCCTCATTGTGCCCTTTTTTCATAAATTATGTATGATTTTGTTTAATTAAAAAATGGTGGCCGGCCCACGCATGCACAATTGACTACAGATTTTTCACTTCTAGAAGTTGGCACCTATGTACTTCTCTTAAAGCTGCTTTAAATTTAATCCCTCTTCTCATCCATTGTAAAAACCTCTGTCTTATCTTCTTATACAAAATCCTTCATAATCAATATGGATGTAATTTTTCCCACTGTCTCATTCCCATTAATTTTATTTCTCCTCGTAATGATGGCATCCATTGAAATCAGAATTATTAACCTCCCATACCATGTGAGAACTGGAAACGTAATGTTCCCTAGTAAACTGAATTTAACCCTTCAAAAATCCTGTTAGGCACTGGAAAATAGTTACATGAGCATAGCAGAAGAGCAATTCTTAAATTCAATGTTTATTTTTGAGTAATGAATTTGCACTTGTCGTGCATACTATAAACAACTCAAATCTCAGCAACGTTCTTAGTAATCTGTGTATTGACCGAAACTTTTGCAATGGACAAACTATTACTTACATAATAAGCGAATACTCCCCTAATCAATATTGTTCACTGGGAATCTTAGCCTTCTGCTGTATTTCATTATACAAAGTCCAACCCTCTATCCCAGAAAGTTCAACTACTTTATAACAAGGTTGGTTGATCGATGTCCTGTTATTAATTTAGTTATAACCGTTATAGAATAATTTTTAACTTCAGCCACCTAGTAACTTCACATCCCGAGAAATACACACTAAAACTAGTTTATCTAGTTAAACTTTATAATTATACATATTAGTAAAGATATGTAAAACTGGGTAATCATATAAATCATAATTAACTCAACTCCTAACTATTAAACTGAGAAACTTTACCTTTAGTATAGAAGAATATTAATTATATTACCATTATCTGAATTATGCTCAAACTAAACTATAATTAATAGGCAGGGGTGATTTTGTTCCATGATTTCCGGAAATTTCAACTTGCCCCTTCCGGGATTTTTTTTTTTTTTTAATATACAAAAATTTCGTTTTATTTCCTATAATTTTTTATATTCCTTCGGAAATCAGTGTCTTTACCAAAAATATTACCTAACTTTTCATGGAATTTTCTGGTATGTTCAGGGAATCTGGTTTGGACTTTCAATCACCCCTGTAATGGGTTTTTCATTCAATGTAAATGCATTTGCTCATACCGTACAACAATATGTAGCGACAGAATTATACCCCCCTACAGGCCATGTAATATTGCATAAATAATTAAAAATATTGTTTTATATATTCTCCTGTAGGGCATAAATGATCTACTTTCGCAAAATATGTGTCAAATGGAAATTGTAATTGAACTTGGTGAACGATTGTATCCAGCCACATCTCCTGATGGCCGAGAAGCTATTCGACAAAAATTGAGGTAAAGATAGTGTTTTAATTTATATATTTATTTATACAAGCATCTCTCACTATTTCGGAGGGTGGGGGTTACGTTCGTAGCGATTGTTATGTGTGCTAGTACTGTACATTACTAAAATGTTTTACAAGAAAATGCAGAAAAAATAAATGTTTTACATACCTTTAGTTTTATGTCCTACTTTTTCTTGCACAAACTAACGAAAGTTTAGAAACCATGTAGGATAGTACATAGTAACAACACACGTAAGACTCACATATGTGTATGCTCTATCTTTATCCATTCATTTTAGTATGTTATACAGTAGGCCTATACTTAATATGATATTAGTATAATTGTGATATAGTAGTATATATACATAATGTATGTCTACATTATTGTTTTGACCTGAAATCGTCAAATTTTGCCGCAAATTTTATTTTCTGGGAATTGGAAAAAAGAAAACATCCGCGAATACCAAACCTGCAAATATCGACCTACGACTGTACATACGTAATGAGTAAAATTTGTCTTTTTAAAAGGTTTCATTTATGCGCAGAAACTAATTATAAATTGAAAGCAAAGTTAAAATTAAGAGTTTGTCATTCTGCCTTCTTTCAAAAACTTAAAGATGTTGGAGGACATGCTTTGCAAAATTTCTTTAAATGGACTTTACATGCTGTGTTTATATTTTTTATGATTTTTGTACACATTTTTGTTTTTTTAATTAATATTCTATTTTAAGATTTATTGGCAAAATTATTAAAAAAATTAATAAACACAATATAAGAAAATTTAAATTTGAATAATCTAATATGATTTAAACTATGTTTATAAGAATTATTATTTTAGTTCTTAATATTTGTTTTTATTGATATAATTTGAGAGAATTATCTGAAATTACTAAAGCCTTGTGCTCCTATTTTCTCCGTTTGCGATTCTGTATTTTTTGTTTTTATTTGCTTATGTTTGTTTTGTAATATAAAGATAGTGAAATGGAATATTCCAATAATTATATGTAATATAATTTATTTATATCAAATACCGTCATTTATTTTATAGAAGCCTTCGTATCCAGTGGGATACTTTGCAAGAAGGTATAAATGATGGGTTAAGATCTGTAGAATCTTGCTTGCAAAAAATGAATACATTTACACAGGGGCAAGAACATTTAACAAAATGGCTTCAGGATATCGGACTCTCTATTCATCAATTCACTGAACATAAATCCACACTTCAAGAAAAACGAGCACAGTTACAAAGTCAGAAAGTAAGTTTTAAGTGTCTTGTATTATATATAACCTATTACCCAGTTACGGAATATGGGCCATTCAGTGGTGTAGAGGTAGAATGTTTTTGTTGTGTAGGAAGTTCTTGAATTTTACTAATACCAAACAATTGGCTTATGCCAAATTACCTATCTTTATTTTGGGATTCGATTCCTGGGGCAACGAAAATTTGGATCTTCCTGAGACGTGCATCTTGATGCAATATGATTTTCACTGTCCCTTGCCATGAAATGCAAATGAATGAATGGTTAAGAATTCTTCTTTACTCTAACACATAATTGTCCTTACTTAAAAAATAGGAAATTTATGTATGTTCCTTTTTTCTGTTGTTGTCTTAAGCTGAACCTTCTTTAACTTCCTATGCATTTAATTGGCAGGTTATCCACCAAGATATTATGTCTCATAAGCCATTGATTGATAACATATGTGAAAAGGCAGAAGAATTGGCATCGTTAACTCAAGACCCTTCGATTTTGTCCTTTATTCAAAATACTAGAACAATGCATACTGCTCTTTCTAATAAATCAAAGGTAATTTTCACTTTACTCTCATGCATTTAGTGAAGAAAATTTTTAAAGGAGAAAATTTGTAAATTCACATATAAACTAAGAGGTAATGACATTGAAAAGCTGTAAATAAAACTAATGTTTGAGTTAAAACTAGAACTTTTTCTAAGTATGGGAGAAAAAGAGACATCATCCCATGGATACCAATTTTATTAACTATAATAAAGTCCCCACAAAACAGCTTTATGTGTTGACCAGTATTTGGCAATTGTGTTAGCCTTGAGAAAAGTAATAATATCTTAGATCCTTATATATGGAGAGGGAGAGCATTGTTCCTGTCTTCATTTGTCTAGCGGTCAAAACACTCCTGGTTTGGCGGAGGGACCCTGGTTCGAATCCAGGATGAGGACGGCGTCTCTTTTTCTCCTAAACAAAAATAGCTCTAGTTTGAGCTTATTTATATGTGTGTGTGTTGAAAATTATTGTATAATAAATTCCCATATGAAAACTCGCCCCTGTGGCTTGCATGTTGACTATTATTTGGCAATTGTGTTAACCCTGAGAAGGGTAATAATATCTTACAACCTTATATGCAAAGAAAGGGGGCATCATTACTGTCCTCTGTGGCCTAGCTGTTAAGTCACTTTAGGTTCAGCGGAGAGATGCTAGTTCAACTCAAGACCAGGGTGATATCTTTTTTACTACTGTACCTAAGAAAACTAATTTGGGCTCAAGCATTGGTGTCAAAGTTATTAACTATAATAAATTCCTCACAAAAAATCTCAACTAACTCACCCCAGTGGCTTTGTGCTTTGACCATTAGTTGGCAGTTGTGTTTGCCCTGAAAAGGGTAATAATATCTTACATGCTTAAATATAACACGTTCGTACTTAGTATATAAGTTAACACACACTTTCAACTTTTCCCACATCCATCCCAAATTTCTTGTATTCCGTTGTATTATGTATAGATCTTATATCTAATGTACAGCATTACCGTAGTTGTCCTAGTGCCATAGAACGCTAACTTTATATGCAACATGCAGTAAATAATTGTGTAATTTATGCCCCAAGAAATGGGCATGATTCACACACTGTACTTGGGAAATTATGATGGTGTCCTGAAATAAGATCGATTCTTTTATTTTAATTTCTATCTTCCTTGTTTTCTAGGAATTGTTGAAAAATTTGGAAAAAAGTATTCAGGATCATCAACTGTATATGGATAAATGCAATGAATTCCAAAATTATTTAGTTTCTTGTCAGTCAAAATTGCAAGAATGCAAAGCCACATTTGGTGAAAAAAGTACTTTGTTGCATCGTTTTGACCTGCTGAAGGTTAGTATATTCTTTCTTGTGAAAATGGTTTATGCAGCTTAAGAAGAATAGATTGATCCTTGAAAATAAGATAATAGAACACAAAGACTCGGGAAACAAAGGAATAGGCATAGTCTATGTTATGCGGTAGCGTTTCATTCTTATAAATGCAATAGGAATAATACATTTACAAATATGCTTAAAATTCAATAGCTCATTCAAATGAAATTTCTATTTTATGGTTTGCTGACATGTGCAGTTTCAGTCAACATTAAGACCATTAAAAAGGAAAGGATCATGGGAGTTAAACCTTCCCCATCTGTACAGTATTGTTAGCTCTTTAAAAGAATATTTCTTGTAAGAGAAATTTTTGCTTTTAGCTGAAACTCTCCCTTATTCATTAAAAATACCCCCCTTTTCAAAATCCCGTGCAAAGAAACTAGTCTATAACACTATGAAAATTTTACTTATTTTGTATACTGTTGAATGTTTAAAATGCATTTGTATGTATTTTTTGTATTAGGATCTTTTAAGTAAGAAACAAGAAGGAACAAAAATGTTTGAAGAGCTGGAATCGTTATGTACTGTTGTATGTGAGACTACCAGCGAACATGGTTGTAGTATAATTAAAAGGGAAATGGAAGATCTGAGGAATTCTTGGGGACAGTACACAACGTCTTGCCTTGAAAGTAAACTCAACCTTGAAAACATTCTTCAACAATGGTCAAGCTTCGAAAGCAACTATGAGCGTCTGAATAGTTGGTTCAAAGAAATGGAAGCAAGCCTAAAACAGCCCCAGTTACAATCTACACTTGAGGAAAAAGAAACAGAACTCCAAAAAGTTCAAGTATGTTTAAATGTGATGGGTCTCTTTGAGTTATGTTACTTAATGAAGTGGGTCCATATCTATACCTGAAAATATTAAATTAATGCAGATTAAAATCCTTACTTTGTCTGGCATTTTATGCCCTGGGCCTTGGGAAGTTTGGATTCCTCGGAAAAACTGTGGGTCCAATGACCTTTCCTGCCCTTATGCCATGAAACACAAATAAACAAAACCCTTATTTTATTCCAATATGTCCTGCCTTAACTTGGGATTGACACTTCCGTCTACCATGTAAAATACCATGATTTGGCACTTTGTCGTATCCATAACTTTTCAAAGGTTTTTTTTTTCTTCTGTTAATCCATAGTTTATAGTTTTATTCTTTAGCAGACAGAGATGAGGATTTCCTCTGAAAACCGTTGGGGTCTGATTAATCATAATCTTAGATTATTGAAGATGACTACAAAACTCAAACTTGTTCTAATTGTTCTTTTTTGTCTCATAGAATTTGCTGGAAAAAGCTATGGCCCAACAAACTGAGCTTGACAATTTAACTGATGAAGCTCATTCCTTGATTCAGTCTTCTGGTGTTGAATCGACAAAACAACAAGTGGCACAGATGAATACTCGCTATCACTCCTTATTAACAACTAGCAAGGTGTGTACTATCTTCCTCCTCTTTGCCCTATATTTTACATATGACTACCATTCTAACGTAATCATCCTAATTCAAATATGTTGATGTATTATCTTAAAAGTTATGCATGTATAACCAAAACTTTTCATAGGTTGAAGGGATTTACTTGTTTACCTTTAACCTTGCTGAACTGATTCAGGTTTTTGTGTACACACTATGTGATGGTTCAGACGCATATTAGATCATTCAGTGCGTCCTAGATTACTCGTGGTGCAGTTTTGAGACGTAAAATGTGTATGCAAAAAAGTTTGAATGAATAGTGTATTGAATGATTTTGGTATGTAAAGCAAGCTCGAAGGCAAACAATCATATATCTACTTTTTCTTTTGCAACCATATTAATTTTTAAATACACTCTTTGAAGCAATTATTACAAATTTTAAAGTATATGTCAAGTAAGGTAAACTCATAACAAACATATTTAGCCAAATATTTTCCACTCAAAATATTACCTTAATTGATATTTTTGGTACTAAAAAGTCAATACATCGAGGCCTTTCTTTTTCTCTCTCTGTCTCTATACATGCCAAGAATATAGTGACATCATATATATCATGTAAAGGTAGCCTTTTTTTTTAAAGCATTTAGTAACTTTGGTTCATACTCATAAAAAGATTTACCGCCTCAGACCTGCATATTGCTATAATAATTGAAATTGCCAAATTCTATATGAATGTGATTCATTAACTTAACCATTCCAGTATTATAGCCACCTCCAGAAGAACAACTTCAGGTCATTGCTACTTAATGTACAGCATTACTTTTTCCCACTTATCAAAGCCACTTAAGAACATAGTATTTTCAGTGAAACAACTGATGGATATCTTGAGAACTCTAGACTCTACTATATGTGTTCATGAAATTTTAAACAATTAATGAATAAAGTCACTGATTGTATAATTTTTTTAATTTAACTGCATTTAGAATGTTTGTTTGGATTTTTTATGGCGCAAGAGCATCTGGGCTATACTGCGCCAATATTTAGAATGTTGTATGAAAATTTTAATTCGTTTTCAATAGACCTTCGTTCAACGTTGGAAGACGATTGCGAATGATCATAAACTGTACAAACAACTGATGAGTGATTTTCTGGAGTGGCTGGATTCAGGACGCCAAATACTCTGCGAGTTAGAAACGCAAGGAAATTTGGAGCAATGCATGACCAAGCTACAAGTATGCTTTTTTGTAATATATTCTCATAAGTATATAATTTAAATTGTTATAACGAATAACATTATCTTAAATAGGAAACAGCTTAACAAAAAATATCTGTAATCTGATTTATTCAGTTTACCTGTACATGTATATATATTCTATTATGTATTCAGATAATATTTGTTGAATAATTATTTATATTTTGATCGCAAGCATTTTTATATTTTATAATGTTTATTAAAGACGCTGATGAATGATAAATCCAGTGGAGACAACTTGCTTTCGGGTGCCATTCAAGCTGGAGAACGCTTGTATCAAGACACAGCTGCCTCTGGACGAGAAGTGATTCGTCAAGAGATAAATACACTGCGAGATCGATATGAGTTATTTTGTAATGATCTCGAAGAGTTGCAACGTCAATTAAAAGACCTCAACCAACACTGGCTATCGTTTAAAGATACATTTAAACAAGTACACCTGTTTTATAATAAAAATATCACTACACATGAATTGCATGCCCTTTTGACTTCATTGTTGTGAACTTTCCATTTGGATATCTCCTTTTGACCAGTTGAAAGTTTCATATTGAATTTTAATTTTTGCATAACTTCTTTGAATTTTAATACCTTGGAAGGTGTTCATGTTGCTTAAACTTCTCTATGATTCTTATGAAATAGGGTATATATTTTTCATGCTATTTTATATCCATTTCAGTTGCTTAATTGGATGGACTCCACAGAACGCACCCTCAATAATGATAGTCGAAATCCACCAACCTTTGCCGATGTTGTTTCCATGTTGCAGAAATACAAGGTAAATTTATTATCAGCAATGCAGAGTTCTTTTTAAATTATTGCGAGGTCTCGGGCACATTTTATATTCAATTTACATTACAATACATGTAAAATAGAAATTTATTTTAAATTTTTTGGGTGTTCAGGTCTTATGTAAATTCATAGGCGTAACTTGGGGGTTAAATATAGTATAAACTGGGAGTGGCAAAAAAATTGTATGGAAAAGGTAGGATTATGACTCTTTTCTGAAAAAAATGGGGCAAGTGCCCCCCCCCTGACCCTTCTTGATTATACCTATGTGTAAATCTATGCCTATGTTTGATTATCCACTGATCGCTTTCTCTCAACCATTTCTGTGCACACTGTTGGGCTGCATAAGCAGTCGCAGCCTCTCAGATTAAGTGGGGCCCGGTGCCGAAGTAATTTTGGCGCCCCTTACTACTAAATATGAATTTTATGATGTAACGAGTAACATTTTATAATGTAAGGAGTAAATACTCTTATTTTACTTCATTTTTGCAGTGTACACATTTCAGATTTTTATGCACATGTAAAAAAATTGCGAAGGCATGATTTCTGATTTCCATAATTCCCATCTTTGAGGAGAGCTTTTGGCACCCTTTCATGATGAATAGGTGGGGCCACAGCCCAGCCTGTGCAACCACCTATGTTGGGCTGTAGTGTTACCTCAGCTGATACATGTCCCTATACATTGACAATTAACCACTTTTCCTTGTGAAAGCCAAATATCTGTTCCTTCTCAGGGGTCTATTATCTGGTTATATTTCTTATGAGCATAGCTTCCAGACATTCTGAACAAGTCGATTTTCTTTAAGGGACCAGTTTCTTAAAATTAGAAACAAATTATGCTACAGATGTGCATTAAATTTCTCCAGCACAAATTGCCAATTTTGGCTTTCATCTATGTTTGTGTGTACCGAATTACAATGATGCTTTAATCATTTGCATAGCATCTTGCCCATCTTATATGCAAATTTTGTAACAAATGTAACCATCACCTCTATTTGTTGCAATTTTAGTTTCACAGACTAATTTTTAGCATATATGAGTAAATTTCAAGGGATTAAGAAAACATATCCACAGAAGGTGGTTAGGTAAAATCAGAAAATAGGATTGTCTAACGAAATTGAATTATTTAAGACAAATGTAGATTAATGAACCTAGGGAGGTCTTTATCTATTAATAGGATTAAAGATTATTTAATATGATGACATTTTTTGCTAAATATTTTCAATTTATTTCAGGTGTTACAATCCGAAACAGAATCTTACAAACGACAAATTGGCCTACTTCAAGAGAAAGTGCAGTCTGTAGCCCCTTTGATGAAAGAAGAGGACTTGCCTCTTAGTCTTGTAGAGGCCACTGCAAGATTTAATTCACTCACTTCCTTAGTAAAGGTATAAACATCATCCTACATTGACCTAATTCCAGTATTGAGCTAAATCGCTTTTATATAAACCACTTGTTAACTTTTTTTTCTATATGCTAAAGAGAGAAATTAAGCTCTCAGTAAACTGGTCAATCTTCTACAGTTCAGCAAGCTGATGTTTAAAATTTTGATAACTCACTATTTCCCAATTTCTACCATGGCCAGTAATATAGCAATTCAAAAATCATGCAGGGCTCAAGTATCTTTAAAGATGGTTATGTGGTGTGGTGTGTGTAGGGGTGGAGGATTGGGAAGGATAGCTGCCGGAGGTTATGTGTTGTTTGAAAATGTGTTTGATATCCAATGTGGGAGGAAGCTTAAGACCCCATTGATTTCGACGTATGAATAATTTTGAAAAATAGAATTCAAATGTGATTACATCAGTTTTCTGTTTTAGGCTCACTTGGACAAACTGGCCCAACTCTCTGCCTTTGTACAGGAATATTCTGACCAAAAATCATCATATGACGACTGGTATTCAAAAATAGATGAAAGGCTCAGTTTATGCAGCGATTTCACTGGCAGTTCTCCATTGTTAAAAGCCAAACTAGAAAAGCTAAAGGTTAATCTCTTTATATTTTATTTTCAGACCTGCTATGTGTAATTAAAATGCATTTAAAAAATTTAATCACCAAAGGTTTTAAGCTTTTAAGGAAAAACTGTAATACAAACAACATGTTAAATACATCCATTTTATTATGTAACGCATGCTCCTTATATATATGAATTTGCAACCGATGATACTTACCTAATGCCTTCTTTGAATTGAAAATTACGTAAATGTATGTTTCAAACGTTGGCACAGCTTAAATAATAGGCAAATTTTATTAAACATGGGTTGGAACAAAAGAATGGGTGTCACAAAAGAAAGGCTGTTATGAAATTGTGACTTTCTTCTGGGAGTCTTCATTAGAATGTCAGAAGCTCAACAGTTGAATAAAAAAGAAATGGCTCTTCTGTGAAGATTTAAGCGCAATGGGGAGAATATTCTATCTAAAATTGCTGCTTAATTAAAGAAATTTAAGCCTTGTATTTATAGAATATTAGCAAATAACAATAATTTGAAGACAAAATGCTCTTAAAGGCTACTTTCGTCTGCTTTGTGATGATGAAAGGATTGTGAGAATGGCATCTAACTCAAGACAAATAAAAAGAAAAAGTGAGCTTCAAATTCCAAAGAATACTGTTCATTGAAGAATTATATAAATAGGGATACAATAATTTACAAAAAAATATCTTGAAACTTGCCATTGAAACAGCATAAGATGGATTATAGTGGATACACAAGCAAATATCATTTGGTGGCAGATGGCTGTCAGTGGTATTCAGTCACAAAAAACAGTGAAATCTTTATTATCCTAATGGTTGGACATCATATTGACGTTCTTTGAAAAAGAAATATTCGCTGTGCAGAAGAAAGATCTATAATGGTCTGGGTGGATTTAAAATTAATGAATAAACATTACTTGTATTGATAAATAAAAAGAAATCTCAAATGACTATCAAGAGATTCTTGTAAGCAACTTAGTATCCTTTTTGGTATGATTATTGGGGGTCCAAAATGGGTTTTAGAGCAAAGATCCATTTACACACATGATTCAACAAAAATATACTTCCAGACGAACCATGTTTCAGTTTTATATTGGCCATCATGCAGTCCCAATCTGAACTTTGTGGAGAATTCTTAAGAGATTGTGCTGCACAGTTTATGCCGTTGGTCTTTCTCTGTAGAAGAGCTAAAGGAATTCTTACAGAAGGCATGGTATACAAGCAGCCTTGCAATTTTGAAAAATCTTGTTTCTTCCATGAAAGAGACCGAAGAATTGTATGCAAAAATGGAAACACAATATAAATTTAAAATGTATGTTTGATTTTTCAAAAAGTAAAAATCGAACTGTATCAATACTTTTAAAACAGATGTTTATATTGTTTTCATTTTGAATGTTGCATTAAGTTAAGTGAATATCATCAGTTTCATAAATTTACATATACGAGCAGCATGTGTTTGGTAGTAGAAATGGATTCATTTAGTTAGTATCTTGTTTTATTTATGATTTGACCTTGAATGCTAAATAATGTCTACTTATACTATTTACTTTAGTCCCTTATTCAAGAGACATTTTCTAAAGTTTTTTTAATTGAAATGTTTTGTTTTCAAATATGTAAATTTTGTGCTGTATTGTCCTTCATTTAGGAAGTTGATGATGTTATACCTGAAGGAAAATCCAAAGTTTCTGCTGTCAAAGCTAGCATGCAGAAGATGAATGGGCTCATTTCTTCAAGAGAAAATGAACGACTGCAGAAAGAACAACTCACCCTCGAAGGCAATCAACAACAACTTGTTGAAAGATCTGCTAATGCTAAGCATCAGCTTCAAGATATGATTCGCCAGTGGGAAGAATATGAAGAGAGACAAATGATGCTTAGCAATTGGCTGGAAAAAATGGAAGTAAAGATCAAGAATTTCACACTTAGAACAACACTCGATGAGAAAAAAGAACAAAGAGATAATTTCCAGGTGATAATTTAATTCTACTATTGTATTTTTTTTTAATCTGGCTGAACTGTTGTCGAGAATAATGTGCATGCTAACCATGTGTATGTGTTTTGAAATTTTTCGTTTTATGTTCCATGTGTGTGTGTATGTATCTTGGTAATTTGTTTATTATTTCTTTTAAATGGTATCTTGAGTTATATATATATTTTTTTTTTTTAATTTTTTTAATTTCTGTTTATTAGAGTAGAAAATATTGATCTTTGTGGTCTTGTGATACGAAGTTCAAACGACATGTTAAGCTAATCCATTCAAATGTTGTTGTTTTTTACAATAAATGAAATGGACATTTTTTTAGCAAAATAATTTTAAGAATATAATTGCATATGTAGAAAAGGAGAATACATCGCCAAGGCTTTTAATTGAGGCATAACGTTAGTTTTCTCCTACTAACCCTATTCCAGTGTTACATTTGTCATAATATAGAAATGCAATTTGTTATGCTTAGTATGGTACAGCAAAGAAATCCAACGTAAAATTTCAATGCACAATACTGAGCTTATGTTTAGTTTTCTAAAAACTTTTCAATGTCATGATAATAAGTATGTGCTCTGTATTATATAGAAGCCTAATACAAATTAAAGTATGAATACTTGTAAACATAGTATTCTTTGGAAATTAAAGCCCTATTAAGGCTATTTATTATGACAGATTAGTAACTTATTTATGTGCAGTGTCGGAAACCTGGAGTTAAATCCTGATAGTTCCAAACTCTTGTTTGTTGTTTTTCCTGACCTGCAGTCAGGTTTTAAAATGTTACAGTTGTTTGAATCCTCCAAAAATTGATGAATTTTGACGCGAATAGTTAATAATTTATTATTGCACCATAAAAAACACACAAAAATAAATCTTATTAAAGCAATGAGCCTATTTTAGCTACCTAACTCATCATAAAACTTTTAAACGTGTTTAGACGCAATGTCCTGATTTTTATAAATATTTTGACATGAGTTTTTTCTGCCAGAATTACAGTATTTGCAGCCTTTTACTTAGTATTTTGTGTTTTACAAATATATTTTTTTTTCCTTCAGTAGTTTCATATGTTCAAGTTGGTAGTTTTGGTGTAGCATTATTATCGTAATATAGAATAAGATTTTCATTATCAACTCATTTATAGCAAATTGCAGTAGTATGCTAACGGCATGTTGGGTTCTAGATGTAGTGGTGTTTAGTTTGCTAATATTTTTGTCATTTGCTCTGCATGTTCTTTTTTGCTTGATCCCATTATCCCAAAAGACATTGTTTGGACTTCTGTTGAAAAATCGACCAAAGTTTAGTGAAAAGCAAGTCTGTAATCGTGATGTCAGCGGGGATGTTCATACTGCCTATGTCCAGAAAGTAAGCTAGCTAGATAACTTTTATAACCACAATTGAGATAAACAACATTTTTTTTACTAGTTTGCTTGATTTGTAACACCAGTGTATTTTATGTGTTTTGTGTTTCACCAGATTTACAATATTGTAAAAATTAATTTTTAAAATACATGCTAAATGAATTTTATATTTATTTAAAAAAATTACTGCATTGAATGTCAAGAATAATTTTATTGTAATATTAACTATTTTATTTATAATTAGTTTGGAAGGTTAGAGAGATGGGTTTTTTTTTAAATCATTAATTTTTTAATTTATATAGATTATGTACTGTTTTATTAAACTGAAATACATTATTTCGTGAGGCTAAAATTTATAATGTATAAAAATCGTTTATGAATATTTAATTCACTATATTTTACATGTGCAACTGTTTAAAACATTTTCCCTATTTTTATATGATTTCCCTCATGCTGTTATTACTATTGTAACAGGCTTTAACTATTTTGTTAATCACCTTCTTCTCATAGTTTATATGAACGATATATATATAGCCGACTATGTATAATAATAAAGTGAATGTACTTATAAAGTTATATTAATGGAAACATCGTACATGAATGTCATGTTATACACCAAAAATCACAGAAAACCTTTAAATATAAAAATACAATATAATAACAAATTAAAACGAATAATGCTAGTACCTATAGTATGAAGAATGACATAGTAAATATTTAACCTCCTTAAATATATAAAAGTAAGTTATGTCTATATATATATACATCCATATACCTTACGTGAAAGTATACAAAAAGTTTGGCCCTGCGGTGGCGCAGTGTGGTAACGCGTTCTCCTATTGCGCGGCTAATCCGGGTTCGACTCCCAGCAGTGCAAAAAGAACGCTTACTCAGAGATCTCATAAAGATCGCACTGCTCACTGTAGTCCGGGGTTTGGTTCCCTAGGCCTTAAGAGGTTCGGATTCCTCGGAAAACAGTAGGTCCCGGCGCAGCATGACCACTGTAGTCTTTGAGCCGTAAAACCAAAAAACAAACAAACAAACAAACAAAAAGTTTATGTATAATATCCTACAATGATAACACATTCAACTAGTATGTCATTTATCCAAGTTTGAATTCCCATAAGTACACAAAAAAATGCTTACTGAGACTAACTGCTCTATGTGATCTGGGTGGGGGTTGGTTTCCTATGTTTTAAAAAGTTTGAATTCTGTGGGGAAACTGTAGGTCTGCTGCCCTTTGATATTGTAGTCGTAATTCATTTGTCTATCGAGCCATTGACCTGAGTTCAACTCCCAATGGTATTATTGTACCCACTGTAAATTCAATACGCCACAATGGTCCTGCGGTGACGCATTCGCTTAGTGTGCCATTAACTTAGGTTCGACTCCAAACAGTGCAAAGAACGCTTACTCAGAGGTCTCATAAAGATCACACTGCTCACTGTATTCCGTGGTTTGGTTCCCTAGGCCTTAAGAGGTTTGGATTCCTCGGAAAATTGTAGGTCCAGATGTTTGGATTCCTCGGAAAACAGTAGGTCCCGATGCAGCATGACCATTGTGGTCCTTGAGCCGTAAAACCACAAACAAATCAACTCCCAATGATATTGTACCCACTGTAAATACAATACATCACAGTATCATAGAATATATGATTTCCCCCCCCCCCTCCATTTTGTCCTGAATTCAGTTCCTTGGCAACAGAGTTCAGATTCCTCAGAGAAT
The DNA here is from genome assembly GCA_006491805.2 of Dysdera silvatica. Taxonomy (NCBI): domain Eukaryota; kingdom Metazoa; phylum Arthropoda; class Arachnida; order Araneae; family Dysderidae; genus Dysdera; species Dysdera silvatica. The sequence continues at coordinate 36,834,164 of QLNU02014176.1, read as the reverse complement.
TGTAGGTTCCACTGCAGCATGACCTTTGCTGTCCTTGCTTTGTAAAAACACAAACATACACACGTTTTTTTATGATAAGCGTGATTGTTTATTGTATGTTTGAATTTAAAATTTAGTATTTGCCATATCTTAAAACAATATTTGCTTGTGCTTTATTTTGTGTGTTTGCTTTATGATTTTGCTACAATAATAGCATTTTATATTGCATGCAACAGTATAAAAAAATGAATGGTGACAATAAGTGATTCTCAGAGTATGATTGGCTTACCTTTTCAAGCCTATGGGCAATTTAAAGGCTCTATAAGATCAAAATACTTTTCGTGATAATATAAATCCTGTGGTAGCATAGTGACAACAGGTTTATCTGTGTAAAAATTAGTCAATGTAGACAGGTTTACCCATGTAGAAATTTCAAGGTTTAAATCCAACGGATAGCAAAGGCTTACCAGATTTATAGCAATTCGTTGTATGGGGTTTGATTTTCTAAGAAATAGATGTTTGAATTCTTTAAAAAAAAACTACAGGTACTTACACAGCATGATCTTAACTGCACTAATACCAAACAATTCGTAATCGGTACTGTGACATTAAATATAATGCAAAATAGCATGGTAAGGACAAAGATTTTGTAATCCTGAATGATTTTGAAATGTGTAAAGTATTCCACAGAACAAAATATACTATATATGTATTATAGACATTATTTATCTGTGCACTATATATGCATGCTCGTTTTGAATTTTTTCCCAATTTATGCTCATATATTGCCCTTTACTTTAAAACATGAACGTTCTATTTTATTGAAATTTAAAGGAGTTTTCATTATCATGTATTTAAAACTTGTTTCAATTTTTCACTTGCCATCGTGCAGACGTTACTCAATGAGCTTCATTCTATGGAAACGGAATTTGATGTTCTGTCTGACGAATCTCAGGAACTAATTGTCATGAGTGGTGAGATGAGGATATCTATGGGAACATCTCAGCTGATGTCACATTTCCAGTCCTTGCTGCTCACTTGCAAAGTGAGTGTTCAATAGTTTCCAAATTAATCACTCACTCGATATTTATCATTTTATTTTTACTGTATTTCTACGGGATGTTACTTATGTTTCAACTATATTTATTATTATGTACAAGTAAGTTTTCAAACATTGCATGATATGTAGGTTTAAGTGTTGGGTTTTAAAATTAAGCGGGAAGGAATACTCCATGTAGCAGAAATATACATGTTAGAATGTCCCTGGGGCTTTACCAAGAGACAGAAAACACAACATAGGCATAAGAAAATAAATGAAAACAGTAGGTAGAATAGAGAAGGGCAGATGAGGAAAAACACTCAGATGATGGGGATGTGTTCAGAGAAAGGATAAGAACCACATATACTAAAAGCGTACGAAAGATAGGACAAAGTAGTAAAAGAAAAGTAGGAAGACCGTTAACAACATAGGTGAAAACGTTTAATGACATGGCTGATCTTGGTTTGACACCCAACTATGCCTTAGTTAGGAAACTATGGAATCTCTGCTGTTATGTCGTTGAGCCTGAATAGGGAAACAGCTAGGAAGAAGGAAGCATGACAATAATGATACAAATTCACAGCCAAATAAAACGTCGTTAATTAAAAGAAAAGTTGTTACATATGACTGAATGTGTGTACAATAATAGTAATGTTCTGTCCCATGATTCTCCAAACTTTGCTGAAATTATAGCATAGTTTCTATTATCTAATGAATATTTCTACAAAAAACGGTGATTCTGAAAAACAAAAACAAATGGGAATGCCTGTTTATGATGATGAAAATTTAATTTGTATTCCTAATATTTTAATGTTTAGAAATGCTCATACAATCCATATTCGTTCGAAACCATTCTGGGAAAATAAATGACTTTCTCTTGTTTCTAAACTTGGAGTACTTTTTCTTATAGGAACTTGTTAGGAAATGTGAACAGCATGTTGATGATCATATTCAGTTCCAAGACAAATATAATATATGCTCTAAATGGGTAGAAGATGCTGCTGCTCAGTATGCAACTATTGTAGCTATGCCCAGTGGAAGCTGTGATGCATTACTATCTAAGCACAGCAAAATAAAAGTAAGTCGGCCATGGTCCCTAAAATTGTATTTATATACATGGTATCCAAGAAATTTATTTGTTATTTTTAAAAATACTACAAGAAATGAACACTAGTAAACACAAACATTCCCTTTGTGGCATTGAGCAATTTTAATATTTGAAAGTTTTTGCTTTGGAAACACTTAAATACTTCTAACCTTCTATTGTCGTTACAAAACTAAGTCACTGCAGATGGTGGTGCAGGTTATTTTGTGATTAATTTATTTATTACAAATGCCCGACATTTGACTATTTAGGCATTAACTTTGGAAAATGACAGAAGTTGTAGATTTTGCATTATCCTGTCTGCATCAGTTTTGTGGTTAATAAAAACATAATTTTTCGAAAATATACTGATGAATGTCACCTTTAAAACCAACAATTTGTCTGTGGCATGAAAAATTTATGGAGATGAACAGTGTTCCCCCAAGACGAGAAATTCTTAGCTGACTAAGCTTAAGTTTGGAAAATGTTGAAATGATTTGCAAAATTTTTTTCAGGATTTAAAATATTAGTAAGTGTTAAAAAAAAGGCTTTATAGCTCTCCCACTGAAAGTTGTAAAGGTTTTTTAATTTAAAATATTAGCTGAACAAAAAAAAAATAAGTTCGCATATTTATTAGCATTCTTCTTTATTTTTTAGAATTATAAATAAACTTCTTGGACATCTGGTATGTTTCTTGTTATATAGTTTCTGATATATGGCTTGATATTAAGCTTGTTTATCTATTAACATTCTTTTTTATTTTTATTTAAGCCTAAAAAAAACTTTAGACACCTGTATGTTTCTTGATATATACTTTTCGTGTGTTTCTTGAAAGAATGCCATAGTGTTAATATAATTTGCTTTTAAATTTAGATTTACAGCTCCTTCCACACAGGTACATTCCCTTGTGAGACTTGTGGAAATGTATATATATTTATGAATTCGGGTGATGATTATTTTATATCTATATTATAATATAAATTGGATGTCTAGAGAATGTATTTAAATTGAAATTTCATAATATGACACCAATTTTGAACAAATAGATTACAATTTTTCAGTCAATAACACAATGGCATTTTACCTTACATGGTATTTATTACTTTGTCATGCTACGTATTTCTCTAAATAGTTTTGAGTAAACCATGTTAACATTTTAAAACTGTTTTTAGGAACTACTTCAAATTAAGAATGAGGGTCTTAACTTGCTAAGTGCAACAGTGCAATACGGCGAACAACTGCAAGTTGGAACAACACATGAAGGTTGGGAGACAATTCAAGTGATGCTTAATCGTTTGCAGACAGCTTTTGATGATATTTATGATGGAGCTCTCCGACTGGATCGTTCACTCCAGTCTACTCAATTTGTTTGGTCAGAATTTGAAGAGGTGATGCAAAGACTTCAAAATTGGGTGGCAACCTGCTCAGCAAACCTGGACCGTCCTTTAGAACCACCTGGCACTTTAGATGAAAAAAGAGCTCTTCTGGCCACATACAAAGTAATGAAAAAATTATGGCGATGGTGCCGCTTACTACTATCTTTTAAATTATTATAATTTATCAGTTCGTTTATAATAAGTTCTTAAGCTGACAAAAGTGCTTATTTTCTAATGTCTAAATTGGACTATCAATTTGTTGTACATTGTTCAATATCTCAACTTTTAGTCTTTGGAAACCTTTCGCTTAGAGTATATAACAGGCATTCATCTGTTTTAAATTTATAATCGTTAATCTTTTGGAACCATATGGTAGCACAGTGTAATTGACTTGTCCATAATGCAGAAAATCCAAGTTTGAATCCACATGGAGCAAAAACTTGCCTTTTTTCTACTAATCTTTTGTCCGGGTTAAACTCACAAGATAACAAATTCAAATTCCTTAGGACAGTGCTTCCCAAACTATGGAGCATCCCACTAGTACGACACAGAATGATTTTTGGTATGGCACGAAACGTTTTTGAAGTATGCATATTTTCAGAAATATTTTTTTTTTTTAAATTAAAACTGGACTTAAAAAAAAAATGTAATTTCTGTGAAAGCAAAGCTTGTATCCAGGACTTTTTCTTTTTTTTTGGGGGCAAGCCTATCCCCTGTTTAAGTCACCGGTTATAGCAAAGTTAGGCGCAAAAGATCGATGTTCTAAAAAGTGGGTCGCAGATTCAAAAGTTTGAGAGCCACTGACTTAGAAAACATGGTGCAACATGAACTTAACTGTCCTTCTGCTATGAATTGCAAAACCAAACTAAAACTTTTGGAGTTTTATTAAGATCAGGTGTCGATTTTATTACACAGAGTCAAAGTTAATTATAAGTGTAAATGGCTTAGAAATAACTAGAAAATCATTTTCTATAGCTTATTATTCACGGAAGTTATTTTAAACAACTGTTAGAACTACACAGTGGGAATTAGTCATTTTAAATGTCCGTTTTATTCTCCTGCTTTTTTTATGTCTGTACTGATTTGTATTGATGTTAATTTATATGCAAAGATGAACCTTTATTTTGCAGGCTATTCTATTAGACATTGGCAGCCATGAACAGAGTATCGAAGATCTGCAATTTAAATCAGAGTCTCTTCCCCACCGAGATGAAAATATTGATGCAATGATTAGTTTCTTAGCTAAAAAACATGGCGAACTCACAGCTAAAGCTGAGGTTGGTTATACTTAAACAATAATAAAAATGAACTTCAGTATACTAAATGAATGTGGTTCATGTATATAATAATGGTATGATTGAATTATTTTTCTTAGAGCGGTGTTGCCTACTATCAAGATCTAGTCAATAATCATGAAAGTTTCCAAAAAATTCTGTCCGAATTGAAGGACTGGCTGAATTCTACCAAGGCTGAGATAATGCAATGTGCAGATTCTCCATTAGATCGAATAGCCCTACAAGAAAATCTGGAAAGGACAAAAGTATTTGAGTTTAAAATATATTTTTACATGTTCACAACACATGATACATTCTAATTAATAACATCTTTCTATATCATGAGTTTAGCTTTTTTTGTTTACTATATTAAAAACCTGAATTTGGATCCTTTTGATACCAAATGATTACCATTTATTTTGCAAAGTGGAAACTCCTTATGGAAATAAAAAAGACTGTGGAAGGATTGTTCAAAAACGATTAGGTTTTTGATACTCCATTTTTATATGTCTGGAAAACGTGTTTTAGGTAGATAGGAAAAAAAACCTACTCTATCTACTCAGTCTGGAATTGAACCTACGATCTTTGGGATACTGCTCCACTACCTTGACTGCTGGTTCTATGGGAACAGCCATACATAGCTATTCTCTCTCTCATATATGTATATATATATATAGATTAAGTAAGTCCCGCAGCTGTCCGCTGCTGAGAATACTGGCTCTCAAGAGCATCACTTCGAAGCAACCCTCCTGGTAGCTGTCATTCGGTAGGGGTGTGACACAACAAGTCCTGCCTTAGCGCGAGACTTTGGTTGTGGTAACCGAAGTTTGTAACCTTCATTAAACTGTAGGTCCATATTATTAACACATATGGCCATGGTGGTGAGCTTAAGGCCAGTTCCTCTGTATTTTTTTTTTCAGCATACTATATGTATGTGTGATAACAGACAGACCTCCATCCTCCAATGGATTCAAAATGATTGATGATTATTGTAATAAGTAAAAGGAACTCCTTAACACTTTACCTAGCGCTTGCAACTGAAATGAATGCATATAAAAGACCGAACAATTCGAGGTCAGATTATATGGGTTCTTCACAAATAGCAGTGGTACCTCCCAAAAAGACATTTGCACCAATTAAGAGACTTCTAGACAGAAAACGCTGGCAATCGAAAGACTGATTAACAGACTACCGGTCGTTAAATGTTGGTGAAAATTATCCTATTGATAGGCTTCCTGTAGGTAAAGTGTTAAGAAATAAAAGTGGGCATGGAGGAATTACTCAAATGTACAAATATTGTTTTCAAACTTAGTTGCCCCACACAATCAGTTTTAAAACTGTAGAAATTATTTTTTCCTGTGTTTTTGTTTTAGCAAATTGCAAATACCTTTGGTGATCAAAAGAAAAAACTCCAAGCAGCAGATGAGAAATTATCAAAAGTACTTAAGGGAACTGCCGCAGCAAACCATGAGAATATACGTGGAGAAGTTTCAGCAATTTTTCAAGAATTCCAAGCTGTAGAAAGCCTCTCTGCTTCAACAATTTGCACCATTGAAGACCTTATTAAACAATTTAACAACTATGAGCTACGGGCAAATGAAGTGCAGATCTGGATGAAAGAAACGGAAGTCACACTACAAAATATTCCTTTAAAAGCTGAAATCGACGAAAAAAGAAATCAGTTGGAGAAATTGAAGGTGATTGTTTTTAATCTCTTAAAACAGCTATAATTTTATCTTGTTTTGGCATATAGCTGTTTTTGTCTACCATATTAAAAATTCTAGTTGGAATCCTGCTGTTTTCAAGTACTTGATGCTTTTTCTATAAATCTGCATTTTGGGGTTTAATTCCCTATGCAACCTAATGTTTGTTTTGATCTCCCAAAACAAACATCCTGGAGTAATATGGCTGTTGTCGAACCATAAAACAAAAACATTTATGATGTGGTTTTTCATTCCATTTCTAGCTCAATAATAACTGAATTTAACAATAAAACTTGCCAGCTGATTGATGTGAACTTATTACTCCTGTAAAACTTAACCTCTAACCTACTGTGTAGTAACCACCTCCTTGTTTAAGTTCTTTTGCCTAAGTTCATGATTCCTAAGGTAGTTCATGTTCGGACATGAATTATAATTCATAGGTAAGACAAACAAGATCTATCTATTCAAATATTTACATATCAATATCCTTTCATTCACGACAGTTGCCAAATGTAGTTACATATTAATGATTGCAGTCATTATCTTTGATTTTACTGGGCTGGATTCAACTCCTGGTTAGCTTGATCGTGTATAAATATATTGTAACTGGGGGATCACGTTAACAGTCAGTCCCATCCTAAACCACCTTACAAACAATTTTAGAACATTAAAGTACAAACAACCAAATTCTGCTAACCGGTTGCTTTTGTAAAGCAACTGTCTTTATATGTATTATTTGTTAACTTACGAACTTTTAACAATGTTTGTTGTTAAATAATTAAATTCAGGGAGAATATCTGATTGCCTTATGAATATATATTTGTGCTTAATATACTAGAAATAGTATACCTGTAGCCAAGTAGGGGTTTAGCCCCAGTTGCTTGCCCCAACAAGCTATTTATATATATATATACTCGTCGATAAATCGAATAAGACCACGTACTTAATCGACATAGCAGTACCCAACACCAATAACATACAGACAACCTACACAACGAAAATCACCAAGTACCAAGATCTCAGACATGAAGTACGAGATATATGGGGTATGGAAAAGATCTTCATCATCCCGTTAGTCATCTCAGCAACAGGGATAGTACCAAAAACGCTTGCGACGAATTTGGAGATACTCAACATTGACCCAAACACCTACATTGAAATACAAAAAGCCACAATCCTAAACACGTGTCACATTGTCAGGAAGTTTCTAGACATGGCACATTAAGAAGTGATGTAAAAAGAGGCTTGGGAACATGGCGCTCTGCCCGTCCCAAAGCCTGTTTCCGCCAAGAATGGGCGAGGAAAACTTTTTTCTTTATATAGATATGGAAAAATGCCTGGGTACCCTGTTTTCCATATGCCCTTTGCCTTGCCCCAGTTGTCCCGTCATCCTGGCTACATGCCTGAATAGATTATGCCTATAAAAATAAAGCTTGTAATGAACAGTTCCTACCGTCTGATTGTATTAAATCTAAAATTGATTTGTTTTGATGATTTGTTTTATTAATAGAATATTCAAGGTGAAATTCGTGCCAAGGAATTAGAAATAGATGCTCTTACAGATAAGATACAGCAACTCCATAAGGGGCCTAGCAAACGCCGCTTGAGTCAACTTAGTGAATTGGGAATTCGTTATCAAATTTTAGTTACGCATGCCAGAGTAAGTGTTTATTTTGTTGTCATCAGTGACAAATAGTTTTTCCATATCGTTTTGCAAGTATAATAAATATTGCTAATCATGCTGACTGCTTAATTTTAGGATGCATGTTCTAAATGGAATCAATACGTTTTGGATCATCAAGAACTCCTAAATCAAATTACAGCTTTGCAAGGTACCATTTCTGCCACTAAAGAAAAACTGGAGCACTGCTCTGTCTTCGAAGGAACCATAGATGAGCTTCAGGAAAAGTTAGCCACTGTTCAAGCAGCCTTAAGTGAAAAAGAGGTTCTTAGTGCTAAATTTCGGGAAATTACCGACAAGGCACAAATTGTTTTGGTTGGCACAGCGCCAATTGGTCATCAGTCCATCAATGATGCAATTCAATCTCTTCAAGAAGAACTCTCTTCCGTAACAGCAAAAATGTCTTCGCTTAAAACATCACTTCAAGACTGGCTGCATATTTGGTCTGAGTTTGTGAAGATCATGAAGCATGTCGCCAAGACTACAGAGTATATTGAAGTGGGACTCAAGGAAGCAAAACAACCACAGTCTACACTCGCAGAAAAGAAGTCTGTTTTGGACAAAGTGAAAGTAGGTTTTAACTGAAAATGATTTCTTTCTGTATATATTTGATGAAAATAGTTTTATAATGGCTTACCAAAACTATTTCAAACAACCGTTTCAGTTATGAAAGGTATGCTGATTTTTTTAACATCCGTTAAGTTTGAATAGCCTTAATTCTCCCATTAACAACTTTCAACAGATGGGGAGGGGGGAAAGCTGTTAATCAGAATGAATGTAATTCCATGAAGCATTTGCCAGGACCACAAAATACCGTCTTTAAACAGAAATAGTTGTTACTTACAATGCTGTTATTGGTAAGTTTGCTGTAATCGTTCAAACCGTATATATAATATAATTTTTTTTTGGCATTGTTGTTTTGTTTTTTGTTTTTTTTTCAGCAAAAGGGGGGGATTGGGAAGGGTAGCCGCCAAAGGCAGCACTGTAATTCTAGATGGGATGTTCTAACAACGCAACCAACCACCAAAGCATGTTGGGAAACAAAAAAAGGATATTCGAGAGTCCACCATACACAGCACACAAAGATGCACATTCGCGTAGGTGTTGTCATTTAACGTGAACTGAAACTAGCTGCCAGCATAGCCACGACGGAGAGTGGTGCCAGCCATTGGACGGGAAACACACTGCAGGTGTAGCCACTGCCCTTAACATGACCGACCAACCCCAGAAAGGAAGGTAAGGCGCACCACCACAAGAGCAGTGCGAAGACGTATGGATCCTTAGGGATCCAAAGTTTGGACATGCCTAGTGGGACCGGCGGCACACCCCAGGGCTGGCTAAGAACCATACATGAACCGGCCAACCCCAGAAAGGAAGGTGTGGAATGCCGCCAGAAGAGCGGTGCAGAATATGTATGCTTCTTTATTAATTCCAAAATCCTCAGTGGCCAATCTGTGACTCTCTAGTTGTTAAAGTTAGCTTAAATATTTTTTTAACTATTTTTATGTGTACTATTAATTGATAGCTATGTTGAGTTGCCGTGTGTTGTTGGGCATCTGTAAGCAAGATATCCATTTAAAGCAATTTTTTTTATCTTACTTAATGGATTTTCTCTTCCCAAAATACATTAAGTTCATATTTTTTCTTTAAAAAGGCTTAAATAATATCCTGCAAAACAGTAAATGTGGTGAATGTTTTAGGTGAAAAATTATTTTTCTAAGTGTGATTTCTGTTTCAGAATTTGCAACATAGAGTACAACAAGAAAAGATTGAAGTCGATAACTTAAAGTCACGAGCCGAAGAGATGATTGATGTTGGTCCACAATGTGTTTACACAACAGAAGCACTAGACATTGTTCATCGCTTTTTTGCAGTTTCTGAAAGTATAAATGTAAGTTTATCTGCATAAAAAAATTTTAAGTGCTTTAGTCCATAAGTGCTTTGAATATTTATTAGTTTAAATTTGTTCAAATAGCTGTTTATTTTATAATTGTTTGTGTTGCGTCTTTAAAGAGGGAATGTGTATTTTTACAGGATGCATTTGCTCATATGTTGCTTGGATCCTCTAAATTAAAATAATATTTTTGTTTCTGTTCAGAATCAAGTTTTGCAAAATGATCAAAATTATAAGAACCATTTGTCCTTCAAGAACAGCTGCGATGATCTTGTGTCATGGATGAGACATTTACGTGACAAAGTGCCATCTTTAACTCGATCACTGAGTGATCGTCTAAATCTTGAAGCAACAGCGTCAACTTTAGAGGTAGATATTTATAGAGATTGGATTTGTGTTTAATCCAAGTTCATGCTTTACAGTAATCGTTTTTCAGTTCTTTGAAAATGTATATATTTTCAGCAAGCTAGCTAGCTTTAGTCCAAAATAATAACCATAAATTATTTTTATAAAATCCTAAACAACATTATAATAAAATGCATAGGGTTTTAGTTACATGGAACCTTTGGGCTCATGCCCCCCCCCCCCCCCCAATACATTTCAACAGAGGTTTGAGACCCTTTCCCAACCATCCACTAATAATTTTAAAAAGAAACTAGCAATTTTAGTTTACGAAAATGCTTTTGATGTATCTTTATATAATATATATATTTTATCCAAATAAATGCAAATTTGAACATTTAGGCTTTTGTTGTTTTGTATCCTCTTATCAACATTTTACGGGATTTAAAATGATTTGGGTGGGTGTTCATCATTAAGAACTTTCTACCCTGTATGTCAAGGGTGTTACCCACGTGGGTAGGGAGACTAATTAACTGCCCGAGGTTAGTCTATAAAGGATCCAGATGTTTGTATGTCAAGTTTTTTTGCTATACTCATTGTAATTGCTGCTTTGGCTTCAAACTTTTTTTTCTTTTAAGATACTATCCTTTTTCGATTCACTGTCCTAATTCCTTTAGTTGCATTTAGTACACACTTGATTGACATAATTTTGTGAAATACTTTTTCTCTAAAAGTTCGATAAGGGCAGTTTTTTTCTTTTATGGAATATTATTCCAAATTTTTATTACTCCATACGAAATATTTTTTAATTTATAGTTTGTGTGAGCAAATAGTGTAATTATATAATTATATGATTTAAATCTTGTTGCATATGCATGCGTTTGATATGTCAGTGATATGATGTCATTTGTGAGTTTTCTTAGAAATTTCATACATTAGAAATCCTAATTTCTAATCTACAAATAGCAGGAATTGCTGAGTGTACCATAATTTAAATAAATTGCAATGAAGGCTATGGTAAATAACAGGAGACATAAAACTTTAGTTACACTGTATTATGATCTCCGGTTGTAATATCCGTCTTGTCAGTGCTTCTTAATAAGAATACTTTTCGATAAACGTGCTGGTCACAGACAGTAGCGTAGTAATTATAAACTCATGGTGGAGGCGATGCAGCTTTAGAGGAAATAATATGTTTTGATATATAATGATATAATGGGGGTGGGGGGGACTTCAGCCCTCCATTTCATATGCTACTGTTCGCATACATTAGTTTTTAGAACATAATGTATGGACAGAATTTATAACAGGAAATGATTTTTACAATGTAAATACTCGATTAAGGAAGAACAAAATGCATGAGCATAGTGATTGAAGGGAAAACGGAGAGAAATATGGAATGGGTAGGAATTTCAGCTGGAGGCTGCACAGAAACTTAGAAGGATATGGAGTGATTGAATCAATTGTCCATGAAAGCGAAGTTGGGATGGCCAGCCACAAACGGTGACTCTACATCCTAGAAAGGGGTGAGGAGCACAAGGTGTGCCCAAGAGACTAAACTAGCCGTTCTTAAAACATTTGTAGCTGTAAGGAATGGTGGTGCACAGTTTTTAAACCACGTCGTTATGCTAACCCCGCAAATTGAAAAGTGGAAGAATTCATGGTCTATCCAACAAACGATTCAGCGAAACGTTTCATCTGAAAGTGGTGTTCTTGCTGGCTGCATGGAAGGGGAAGAGACCAAGATTTTGCCAAAGGACTGAGGTTTGTGATTCTAAAAATTGCATAAATTTTTAGTTTTAAAATAAGCTAAATTTTTTTCTTAAAAAACAAAAAAGCTCTAGTTTGAGCTAAATATACGTGGGTGGCAAAAATTATTGTATAATAAATTCCCCCACGAAAAACTCACAAAAATCTCGCCCCGGAGGCTTTTCTGTGTTGACCATTATTTGGCAATTGTGTTATCCCTGTGAAGGGTAATAATATCTTACATCCTAATATACGGAGAAAAATGCGTTTGTTCTTGTCCTCGTTCGTCTAGTAGGTCAAGACACCGCGGGCTCAACGCGGGGACCCTGGTTCGAATCCAGGATGAGGACGGCGCCTCTTTTTCTCCAAAAATAAAAAAAGCTCTAGTTTGAGCTAAATATACGTGGGTGGCAAACATTATTGTATAAGCTACACTAATCAACTTTAAAAATAGAAAAGGAAGTGATTTAATGAATACATGATTATTTTTAATTTCGATCGAAGTTAAAACATTAAGCATTTTTATTCATATTGTTTTTTATGTTCTTTCTACCTTTTATTATGTTGCTTGCTATCCCCTAACATTCCCAAATAGTGGATAAATACTCAATATTAGCAAATACCGTGTATATATATAATAAACGAAACATTCAAATTATCCAAAAATTCAATGTTCAATGTAAAGCTGCAAAAAAACTGTAACATACATCTAAAAACACTTTTAATTATATACTATTAAATTATTGTAATAATACGGAAAAAATTCTACAGTTATTTAATTATAATTATAGTGTTACAAAGCATACAACCAAATCTCTTTAGCATGAACACAGTTAATGCAAATTATTATTTTTTAACTTGAACTCTTTCTTAAATCCCGTCAACAATGAATAACTAATAATATGATCCAATCTCTTCCAGGTAACGTAAACTATTTTTAACACGAATAAATGTTCTGCCACCCTGGATTCGTGTTAACCAAGTTCAACTGTATGTATCAATTGCGATATTAACTGCTTTGGAAATATATAATCCAATATATATTTATATACATCCAATACTTGTCATTTGCATTGGTTTCATTCTTAAAACTGGAATGTACTAGAAAATAAGTATGTTTTCCCAAAAATACAATGAAAATAAGCACTACCACTTTCGTTAATAAAAATTTCAGTTATGCGAAGTTCGGACAACCGCAGATTAAACTTTGGTGTGCATACACCCACCCATCCACCCATATATATATATATATTAATTGTTGGTTTTTATTTTTATGGCACAAATATATGTTAATTAAAAAATATAAGTAAAGTAATATAGCAAAAATAAATTATGCAGAGAATGTTTACACATAGTTACAATGGTTTGGACAGCGTAAATAACATACATACAATAAAAAATTGTCTTCTAATGTCTTCTATCTGATAGCCCTGTCTTTGAACTATCATATTGCATTTATATTTCCACGACAGTAGGGCATTTTGTAAAATCACAAGCGGAATTTTCTCCAATTCCTCCTCCACATCTTTCCACAGTCCATCCAAGGTAGTGGGTCGGCGTTTTGAAAGAGATTGTTTTAAAAGTCCAAATGCACAATAAGCCATCGGTGCTACATCTGGAGACTGGGTAGGAATATGGCTAATTGGTGTTGACTTAATTCCAGTTTCTTGTCTCATTTTTTCTAGAAATGTACTTTTCGAGGTGTGGCTGTTCGTTTTGTTTTTCGAGGTGTGGCTGCTCACTTTGTCCTGATGGAGTTCCACACTTTGAAAGTCAGGAGGATACAATTTTGGAATATCTTCTTTAAAAATAGGAGTCAGAACATTATTTTGATAATATATAGAGTTGATATTTGCATTTTTTTTTTCTTTCAATTTCTCTTGTTTTTAATTTGCCGTTATAAGAGATGCCAGTGACATACATAAACCCTTTACTGAAAGTTTCCTTGCTCTCTTTGAACTAAACTTTTGAGTCTCTTGTGCCTCTTTTTTGCTGATAAATCAATCTTTTTTTATTGCAATCATTTAAATAAATCTATTCTTCATAAATTGTTACAATTTTTTCCATCTATTTCCTGCTAAATAACTTTCAGATAACGATCTGCCGCCAGTCTTCCACTCAGCAACATGCCGAGGTAGCAGACGATAAACTGTACCTCTTTTATTTTCATTAAATTCAAAGTTTTAGTAATTATTTTAGTGATACATAGACTCCACTTTAAAAATGCTAGAAGTACAAACACTTTTGATGTATTTTTTTTTTTCCTCTTGACATTAATTAAAGCCTGATTTTTTCCTTTTACATTAATTAAAGCCTGATTTTTTTTTTTCATTTTACATTAATAATATCACTTATTTTATATTTTGAAACTGGAAAACTATGCTTGTTGCATTGTTTTTTAATTATTGAATATGAATATTTCTCTTCGGAAAGGGTAAATATATAACCTTCAAGCCACAGGTCCCTTTTGTATGCCATTTCACAGCGCAAACTTATTTTTTAGTCTCAAACAATTTTTCACTTTTCAGGTAATAGCATGTTGCCAGATTTTTTCCAGGTCACTGTTAATTTTTTTATTTAAAATCAAACTGTTATGAATATGTGTAAACACACTTTGTATAATGTAATAGAGCAATAATAATACAATATTAAAGGTTTCATAAATATATATAATCAAGATATAATATAAATAAACATAATTATAATAAAATGTTTATTCAGTGTATGTGTGTGCATGTGTATGTATGTATATATGTGTTAAAAAAAACTTCTTCTGTTGGGAGCCTAAGCCTCCCAATAATTTTGAAAACTCTACGCCTATGCTAAAGTGGCATTTTAAATTCCATTAATTATTTCAAGGATGGCCTTCATCTGATGTTTAAGTAAGTGAAAGCAAATGAATTGAAAATAACTGGTACCATGTGCAAAATTCATATTTGGCTCCTACTGATGTCGAGCATTTTCTGTTTTCCCTGCCAATCCATATTCCTTCAGTTTACTTTCCTAGATGACAGGTTCAGATTTCTTGGAAAACTGTGGGTCCAATCCAATATGATCACAAATGTCCTTATGCTCGCTCAAAACCGAAAGCAAGCTAAAAAACACAAACTTACTTCATTGGCGACTCTGTACTAGAAAGTGTTAGAAACTACCAAGTTTGGCCATATCTGTAGAAGTGAATATAAAAAATTTATTGATGTGTGCGAGGAATACACATATTTTCATAGATGTGTATTTATGATTGTTTTTTATTTATCCAGGAGTTATTCGCCAAGAAAGCACAAGGACAACTCAAAGTAGACTCTTTAACTCATAATGGTGAATCTGCAATATCTTCCAGTTCAGAAAGTGGAAAGAAAATGATATCAGCTGATATTGAGAACCTGAAAACTGACTTCGTTAATTTGTTTGATGAGATAAATGAAATGAAAGAAAAACTAGGTACTCCTCATATTCAATATTAAAAAAAAAAATTGGAATAAAATTCAAGTAAAAGTAAAATTTCTTTTTAAATATGTACCGAATATTTGGTGCATGATTGCTATCGAAAGACTAATATAATCCTAACTTTGATAGAACATAGATGAATTCTTTTCTGAATGATGTTTCTTGAGCATATATTTGTATATTATTATTTTTTCTAATAATAAATTGTATAAGGCCTTTTAGTGATACATAATAACGTATATATCATCCAGAAAACCCTAATTTAAATTCACTTGGTTAATACACATCATTTATCTCGCTGAACCATAGATATTGTTTCCAAACTGCACGGGATTCGGGATCCCCAAAAGTAAGGCCCAAGTATGACATGAGCTTAATGCCACATTTGCACCATAAAATAGAAATTATGTGAATACTGAAAGTTTCATCCAATATTATACTCAGACCAAAGGAAAAAATTTTTGCTGAGAAAAAATCTAAATTTTCGCCAAGTTGGCAATTGAAATTGCATGAATTTCCAACTACCCAAAGAATTAATTATTCATCACACTTTTTTCCAAGTTTAACCGGATTTTCCCAATTTGGAACTTAATCTTTCCGATTGTGGGGGGGAGCTCCCCCTATCCCCTCATAAGTCCGGCCTTGTTTATTTCTCGAGTGATTAGAAAAATTTACAGCGGCACACCCACCCATTTCACCCTATTTTATTAAAAATAACGCACTTGTAAATCACTCAACTTTAATACAGCAGTGAATGAGATCATGTGATACAATGGCAACAAAATGGAGGATTGCGCCAGCTCCTATTTTTTAGGAGACTTATCCTGAAGTATAAGCATTGTAAAACGCGTTTTTGACAAAAATTTTTACTTGTCTAATTAAATTTTAATGCAATAAGCCTCGAGCAATTTTAAATTTAAATAACAGAGACTTAACAAATGAATATTTAAAATTTAATAAGCCATCCTCTTTATTTAATATTTCATAGGCTATTTTTTTTACTTTTTTAATCCCGTCCGCCACCTTAAAACTGAAAAGTTAAAAGCACCACTTAATTAAACTCACCATCGTTTTAAGATTCTGTTCGTTTACAAATTTCAGAGACGCAGTTTAAAAAAACAAACAAAGCGAAAATTAATCATATTATTTTTAACGAGATAACTGTATGTGAACAGACAGTAAAAAATTGCTTAATAAAGAAATTTTGGGGGTGGCGGGGCTCGCAGCTACTTGTGGTGTATTTTCACAAACCACCAAGAGCCTTTGTTCATGACGATAAAGCTCACTGAATCAAACGATTTTGGACTGGAATATAATTAGTGAGCTTTCTACTTTTCATTTGATAGTTTGGCTTCCGTACAGTGTTGCCAAATGAGAATGAGTAATTGTGTGTGGCCGATGCGTTTAGTATTTTTGAATGTATTTCCGCGTGTGGTTCATAAATACAACTGTCACGTACTAATTATAGAAAAACCAAATTTTTTTTTAGGCATTCTATGAAGAAGAATCCACCATTGAAATTGATGTAAACATTGAAAATCAAAAACGAAAATCGGTAAAAAACTGTTTTCGAATGATAATTTTTCCCATATAAACATGCAAAATTATTAGAAAATGATTGTTGACGTTTAAGTCAGCAATTTTTTTTATCTTAAATCTGTTTTTTACTGATTTTTGTTTTCTACCTTTAATTTATGTACCATTTTTGATCGTGGATTCTTTTTCATAGGACACCTGAAAAAAATGTAATTTTTTTAAATTATTACTGCGTACAGAAATGATTGACACAAATGCAATCACAGGGTGGAAAATATTTTATTCACAAAAAATGAATATTACACTGAAGTGTCAAAAAAACTAGTACAGGCGTGAAGCATGAATTTTAATGGGAAAGGTGGTTGCCGAAGGCAGCGCTGTAATCCCAGACAGGTTTTAACGTTTGATGTTGTGACATCCAGTGGACCGTGAAGGGACACTGGGAAGCATTTAGGTGGGGGGTGGGGTTGTCGATCTGCACAGGCGTACAGGGACGCACAGCTCACACTGGTGTCATCAAACGTCGAACGGCAGCCATCCACGATCAATCCACCCCGAGGAGTGGCTGAAATAGATGGATGGCACGGAAGGACACCCCGGGCCGGCCGAAACTCCTACACGAGCCCACCGGGCACCGTTGAGTGGGTGCAGCGCCGCGAGCGGCAAAGTCCAGGCGCGAACAGTCTCCCGCAACCAGGAAGCACGAAGTTCCATCCATCCAATCAGGTCCATCAAGTCTATGTCCCATCCGCAGGTGGCGAAAGCGGGCCCTTAGCGATCGCTGCCGTACACAGAGGAAAGACATCCGCACGCCACCAAGGCTTCAGGCGTGCGTATGCAAATAACGGAGCTTTGCAACCAATCAGCGTAACGCGATGCGGTCGGCAGCGCCTATATAAGACAAGAGATGTCTGGCAAAGCTGTTAGATCGGTTCTTGCCGCTACAATGGCAGGTTATCAAGATTTAAGTGATTTTGAACGTGGCGTTATAGTCGGCACAAGAGAGATGGGACATAGCATCTCCGAGATAGCGACAAAATTTGGATTTTCGCGTACGACCATTTCACGGATATACCGTGAATATCAGGAATCCGGTAAAACATCAAATCTCCGACAGCGGTGCGGCCGGAAAAAGACCTTGAAAGAACGGGACCTTCGACGACTGACGAGAATCGTTAAACGAGATAGACGTGCAACACTTCCTCAAATTGCCGCGGATTTCAATGCTGGGGCATCAACAAGTGTCAGCGTGCGAACTGTTCAACGAACCATCATTGATATGGGCTTTCGGAGCCGAAGGTCCACTCGTGTACCATTGTTGACTGCACGGCACAAAGCTTTACGCCTCGTCTGGGTCCGCCAACACCGCCATTGGACTGTTGATGACTGGAAACACGTTGCCTGGTCTGACGAGTCTCGTTTCCAATTGCATCAGGCGGATGGACGTGTACGGGTATGGAGACAACCTCATGAATCCATGGACCCTACATGTCAACAGGGGACTGTTCAAGCTGGTGGAGCTTCTGTGATGGTATGGGGCGTGTGCAGTTGGCGTGATATGGGACCCCTGATACGTCTAGAGACAACTCTGACAGGTGACACATACGTAAGCATCATGTCCGATCACCTACACCCATTCATGTCCATTGTGCATTCCGACGGACTTGGACAATTTCAGCATGATAATGCGACACCCCACACATCGAGAGTTGCTACCGAGTGGCTCCAGGAACACTCTTCTGACTTTAGACACTTCCATTGGCCACCTAAATCGCCAGACATGAACATTATCGAGCATATCTGGGATGCCTTGCAACGTGCTGTTCAGAAGAGATCTCCACCACCTTGCACTCCTATGGATTTGTGGACTGCCCTGCAGGATTCCTGGTGTGAATTGTCTCCAGGATACCTTCAGACATTAGTCGAGTCCATGCCACGTCGTGTTGTGGCACTTCTGCGTGCATGCGTGGGGTTGGGGGCTACACAATATTAGGTAGGTGTACCAGTTTTTCTGGCACTTCAGTGTACATTTGTTAGACATACTCCCCATCTAAGTCTATGCACTTCTGCCATTCGACTGGGAGTTTCTGGATGGCTGTGGTGAACCAATCTTTGGCTATGCTGATGCACTATCCATGGATAATAGCCTGAAATTCGCAGTTACATTGCATCACTTCGCAAATAAACTCCACACGACAGGGAAACACCAATAAATAGGCACCAGGGATCGAGCGCTACGTGGAATGCACAAATGGCGCTACCAGCTCGTGAACTATTAAAGAAAACAATTATTCTTCCAGTTACCGTTAGTGCAAGCATAGACAGCAAAGATGAAAGCGATTATTACGGACAGCACAATTTTTGTGGAAAGAGGAAGTTTCAGAAGGCGATATCCATCGTCGTATGGTGTCAGTGTGCAGAGACAAAGTATAATCAAGGCGAACTGTGTTCCATTGGTTGCCCAAGTTTGACAGTGGACGACTGCAATGTAACTGCGAATTGCAGGCTATTGTCCATAGATGGTGCACCAACACACCCAAGGATTGTTTCGCCACAGGCATCCAGAAACTATCAGTCAAATGGCAGAAGCGCATAAACTTAGATGGAGAGTATGTCTAACCAATGCAATATTCATTTTTTGTGAATAAAATGTTTTCCACCCTGTAACTGCATTTGTGTCAATCATTTCTGTACGTAGTAATATATTAAGTGTTTACAGCCCTTTAATTTTCTGTAAAATGATTTTTTATAAATAAAGCACATCGAAAGTTACAGAGCAAAATATGTACCTCTCCCATTGAAATAACATTGAATGTAACCTTAATTTTGGACACCAGTTTATATTTCGATACAATTTTACGCCACAGAGCAGGGCTGCTCAAACTTTTTTTTAAGTGATATTATATCAGTTATCGTTTGTTTTGCTTGCTTGTATTTTACGGGCAAGGTCAACGAAGGTCATGTTGCGTTGGGACTTGTAGTTTTTTATTATTAAATGCTGTAACATCAATTATCGTTTGTTTCGCTTGCTTGCATTTTTACGGGGTCAACAAAGGTTATGCTGCGTTGCAACTTGCAGTTTCTTTTTTATTAAGTGCTATAATATCAGTTATTGTTTGTTTCGTTTGCTTGTCTTTTTACGGGGCAAGGTCAACGAAGATTATGCTAAGTTGGGACTAGCAGGGTTTTTTTTTATTATTAAGCGCTATATCAGCTATCGTTTGTTTCGCTTGCTTGTATTTTTACGGGGCAAGGTCAACAAAGGTTATACTGCGTTGCGACTTGCAGTTTCTTTTTTATTAAGTGCTATAATATCAGTTATCGTTTGTTTTGCTTGTCTTTTTACGGGGCATGATCAGCAAAGGTTATGCTGCTTTGGAGCTTGCAGATTCTCGAGGAATCTGAAACTCTGATGCCAAGAGAACAAAACCCCCGGTAGGCAGGCAGCACAAGCTCTACGAAGCCATTGGAAGCAGAATCTGAATTAATGGTAAGCATGACGAATACGTTACCACAACACCACCGTGAGTTATTATTCGCCTTTTTGATAACGTAGTCGTCAAGACCTTACCGTGAGTGAGTGCAGGATTTGCCTTAAGTGACTGTGGTCATTAAGAATTTGTACTCTTATATCCTTAATAATACTATTATTCTTGAATCAAGTAGAGGTAAATGTTGCACAGCAGAGTTACTTGGAGACTATAACTTTCTCTCTCTACAGGTCTACTTTTCTGGATGGTGGCTTGCAACATGGCGTTATACAAATTGCTTCTCACTCATCGTGCTTGCATTGCGATATGATTTATTTCATACGTGATACAGCTTTCTTAGACAACAATCGTTTGGTTCTGTCATTATGCCTAATTGGACTATTTTCGGACGTAACTGCATAGTCCATCACCTACTGATTTTCTTTCAAGTGTTGCTAAGCCCGGCTGCGAGATTTGAATTTCCATAACACTTTTAGCATTAGGACCGATTTAAACAATCTGATTGGCTAACGATGACATCACTTATAGGTTTGCTACGCAATTTTGGTCGCCAATGTAACAGGCACCAAAAGATTAACCACTTCAGAATTCGTAATCGTCCTTTACGTAAATCAGATTTTAATCACGGGAGAATTTAGGATGATAATCTTCAATAATACTCCCAATTTATTTTTAATATTACCATGAGTTGATTTTTTTCTTTAATTTAAATTTAAAATGTAATAAATGGTTAGAAATCTTTAAAACAAAACAAAATTTTTGAAATATTGTGCTGCTAGCTTATATTTTTATAGAAAAATCATCTTTTGCTTCAGTTTTTAAGTAAATGGTCGCTGAATTCTTTACACACACACACACAAAATCATATCGAGTGCGCCGAGTAGTAACCCCATATTCAAAAATAAAAAAAGTTTTCGCGTCTCCCTTGATTCCTGGAATTGCCTTCCTTGATTGTAATTGAAAATTAGTATTTTTATAATACAGTAAAACCTCCATAAAGAGACCACCATCGGTCATGGGAATAGGCGGTCGCTCAGAGAGGTGGTCTCAGAATGGAGCTAAATTTAGCATTGGGTCTATGGAGGAGAAAGGAAATCCATTTTCAGAATTGATGGTTGTTAAGAGAGATGGTCGCAGAATAGAGGTGATCGTTACGAAAGATTTTTCTGTATGTAATTGAAAATTATTTCCGAGTTGTTTTGTATTTATGGAAAATGCATGTTCCGCCAAAACAAAAAAAAAACGCCAATTCTTTTTGACGGGAATTATTTCGATCTGGGAACCCGGCCGCACATCGCCTGCTCAACCAATTAGATTGCTTAAATCGGTCCTACTGCTAAAACTTCAAATGTCGCATACCACCACAGATTCGTCAGCCGCCATTTTATTTATAACACGTTTCGGTAGTTAGAAAATTTGGCGTTAATAGATCTGAAAGCTAGTTTCACAGACATGTAGCCAAGGTGGAAGACAGGGGCAGCAGCCATAGGTGTAATCTGGCGGGAAGAGTTTTTTCGAAAAGAGGCCAAATCGTACTTTTTTTTCCCATAAAATTTTAAGACTTTTGTTTTTTTGCCCCCTCTTTAATCCATATTTAACCCCCAAATTACGCCTATGTGAGCAACTGCCCAGGGACCCAGTGTGGAATTTTGATGACTTAATAAACATAATTGGTTGGGGGCCCAATCTGCTAAACTACTTGGGGGCCCCATAAACGCTGTCCTTGACCCTGAATAGAACAATCACGAAGACTTGTTTAACTCCACGTTGTGCCGTACACATAGGCATAGAGCTATATGGGCCCGTGGGGGCCCGAGCCCCCCCCATAATCTGAAATAAATTGCAATTTTACATATACTATAATGTATAAACGTACATAACATGTGCTTGGGCCCTCACAATAAGTTTGAGAACTCTACGTTGATAACCGTGCGTAAGAATAGCAAAGGTCATTCGCCGCCAGACGAAATTCAACGAAATTGAAAATAACGCTTAATTTAAAACCTTATTATTTTTTGAGAAATAAATTAATAAATTCGAAAAATTTAAGAAGTGTTTATACAGAGTGATTACGGCGCCACATAGACGGTAAAAGAAACGCCACCTAACGAGCGAAAAGGGTACGAGGTAACTTCATTTAATTGTGTTATAGATGCAATATTAGCGTTATTATTAGCGTAGTGATGTCAGTAATTTATTCGTATTGTCCTAGAATTACTACATTAGCATAAGAGAAGCATTACTAATTGTTTTATTATCTTCTTTTAATTGGTTCGGTTTATGGCATTACTACATCAATTAATCCCTCATAAATTAACAGACTACAGAAAATAATCTGTCTAC
>QLNU02014176.1:36771233-36811126 GCA_006491805.2 Dysdera silvatica | reverse complement strand
GATCAAGAAAAAAAATTCTTTTAGTTTATTTGGATTGTATTTGCCCTGCTCATATTTTTATCCTATTCTCAGATGATGGCGTATATCAAAAGAAAATGAATTAGTTTATATGTGAATGTTGTTGTTTTTACAGATAATATGTGTATTCAGTTACGTGAGTTTAAAGATGAATATGAACATATTGGAGAATGGCTGCAATTGATTGAGTCTGATATTAAATCACAGAAAAATACTCTGAAGTCTTCGCTGGAAGAAAAGGAGGCTGTAATGAAATATGGAAAAGTAAGATACTAAATTCTTAACAAACCTTACCCTATGTACAGGGTCTTTATAATTAAAGTTCCACTTTGAAATGGCCATAAAATGAAAGCTACTGGACAAAATGTTATTAAACGGTAATAGCTTACAGGAGGTCAAGGGATTTTATTTTCCATAAAAAAAGAAAGAAAGAAAAAAAATACATAATAAAATAAGTAAATAAAATAAAATAAAAATAAAAATAAAAGTTAAAAAATCACCACCAGCAGGAATGGCACTGTATGCAATATTGTTAAACGAAATAAGACATGAAGACATCGTTTTAAAACGTTTTTAATCGTTTCTAAAACGTGTTACAAAGCATGTTGAATGTGGCGTCCACCATTTTCTGAAAGCAAGTTAAATCGCATTACTGCGTTCTCAACAGCAGCTCTTAGCATATCAGGAGGAATGTTGCGGACATGTCGGTGTATCGCATCTTTCAATTCCGCCAAATTGTTTATGTTATCACCATAAACAATTTGCATAACCCCACAAAGAGTTTCGTTTTAGAAACGACTAAACACGTTTTAAACCGATTTTTTTATTTCGTTTAACAATATTGCACATAGCACCATTCCAAGCTGGTGGTGATTTTTTTTTTTTTTTTGCGGAAAATAAAATCCCATGACCACTTGTAAGTTATTACCAAGTTTGGTAACATTTGGTCCAGTAGTTTTCATTTTATGGCCATTTCAAAGTGGAACTTTAATTATAAACACCCTGTATATGAGTAATTTTATCTACTTTTGTGTTTAATGTTTTACCTTGTTGTGGTTCTTGTAAACAGTTTTCGTTCAGAACTGTGCGATGAGATTAATAAGCTGAAATATTAAAAGACTCCTGACATTTATTTTTATCTTTGCAAATCTTCTTCTGAAGAGTTCTCAATCAATGATGGTTGCCGATTAATGCTGGTTGGTTTCTTGCAGTTACAATATTTTTGGAAATCGCCAAAAGAAAGCGTTATTGAGGCAACGCCACCAAAATTGTGTATAATTTAAAATGTGCTTTAAAAATTTTTGTGAAACACATTATTTTTGTTGTAGGGGCTCATTGAAGAACTGGAAAAGGGAAAGGAGTCAGTAGACAAACTGACGTTTCTGGCGCAAGGATTATTAGCTTCTCATTTGGATAATTACATTAAAAACCAATTAACCGTTATCAATTCTCGATACCAAGTTATAATGAATTTGGTGAAGGTATTTTTGCATTTTTATTCCTCTTTAAATATATTTTAAATTAAAGAAAAATTGTGTTTAACAACGTCTAAAAACGTTAGAAATGCAACACCTGTTGCAGTTATTCGTATGCTAACTTTTGAGTGCAGTTGAGATATTTTTAATTAAAGTATATCATAATGATATCAGAAGTTTCCAATGCCCATAATTAGTTTTTTATAATGCTTTAAGAGCATGTTTAAATTTAAACATTCAATTTTGTACATTGAAATCAAGCAAATGCATTCTCTCTACATATGCTGTTTGCTATTCAATTTAATACTTCTATAATATGATGTAATAATGCAGTGGCGCATCCACATGGGGGCCCAGGCCCCTCCCTTGGGTTAATAAAATGAAAAATTATTACTCCAACAGACCAGAGATTTGGCGCAGTATAGCCCAGATGCTCTTGCGCCATAAAACATCCAACAGACCCTGGTAAATTATTTTATTAAAACATGTAAGATGGAAGTAATGATATTCCCAACATTTCCCGGAACTCTACTGACATCGATGACACTACTGTTGAGGCAAGCAACAGCAGCAATGATTCGGAACTGTCTTCAAATGCTTTTCAGGAGGTAAAGATGGATCAAAACACAATATCAAACACAGTTGAAATAGAAATTCTGACTGTAGATATTTCTAATTATGTCAAGAAATCTAACCTCACTGATGGAGATAAGACAAGAGTGCTGGCCATTGTAAAATTGTATAAACATAATCTACTTCTAATTATTTAAGTATATTGCCTTATAGAATTATTAGTAATTCAAGAATGATAAATGTATACAAAATGGCAAACGTAATTGATATGGCGTCTGGCCATTTTTTCCACCAAACATTCCTTGCACCACTGGCCCCCCATTTGGAAATATTCTGGATGCGCTACTATAATAAGGTAATGTATCTGAAACTGTAATTGATTCTCCCAAATAAAGTTTGTATTGTATTGTTCCTTCTCAGTTTGGTGAAAAAGCTAATTTTTCCTTTGTTGAATTTAAGTGATATTTTGATTAAAATTTTCGGGTTAAATTTAGAAAATTCAGATTGAATTTAGAATCCTTTCTTGAATTAAATTATAATATCTCTTTCCTTTCTCGAGCTAATATGTTTAGATACCAGGCAAATTATCTGTGTTGGATTTCAGTAGAAACCCAACACTTTCTGGTTATTGTTTTATAGATACATAGTCTGATGTTTAATTCTCTGGGCAAAAGATTCGATCGAATTCCTTGGAGAATTCTAGATCCTTGTACAGAATGATCTTAGTCATGGAATGCAAGCATATTCGAGTATTGATCTTTTTATTCCCCCTCCCCTTTCTCCTTATTATTATTAGAAGTCTTTTAATTATCAGACATATTGCATTTTTCTTATCTTTTTTTTCCCCCAACTTGTTTCTCATTTGGTGTATAGGGGTTGGACAAAAATATGGAAACACCTTGTAAAATGCATATAACCTTGACTAATATGGTGTAAGATCACCTTTGTCATTCAGAACTACTTGCAGTCTTCTTATAATGGATAATAGAGGTCCTGCATAGTTTGCAGGATAATCTTGTACCATTCTTCTTGCAAAATATTGACAAGTTCCCTTAATGATGATGGAGGTGGATAGCGTGTTCGAACATTGGTCTCCAGCACTAACCACAATGACTCAATAATATTGAAATTGGGCAATTGTGGAGGCCATGGCAGATGTGGAATTTCATCTTGACACTCAGAAAACTAATCCTGGATGATGTGAGCTGTGTGAACGTGAGCTTTGTCATCTTGATAAATAGCATTGCCCTCAGAGAACATGCTTGATACCATGGGATGGACCTGCTCACTCAGAATGATCATATAGTCATTGGTGGTGACCTTGCAGGGCAATAATGGGTTCAGCTGAATACTATGATATGGCTGCCCATATCATAATGAAACCTCTGCCATGTTTTACTCTTGGTAGCAAACATTTGGAATTGTAAACTTAGGATGGCATTCTTCAAACATAAATTCAAATGTCAGAAACAGTGCAAAGTTAGACTTTTCTGAGCAAATGACCTGTTTATATTGATCGATAATCCAGCTTTTATGACTGTAGCACCACTGTCTACTCTTAGTAGCATTTTGATCACTGGTGAGTGGTTTTGAGATTGTAGTTCTTCCATAAAAATCTTGCTTGTGCAGTTCCCTTCATACTTCCCTTCCCTTCATTCTTCTTTGATGCTGATAATGTTTGTGAGCATGATATTCAGCTCATTTAGTCACTTCTGCAGCTGTAGACCTGCTTTTTCATCACAACCTTAAGCAATGTTCGTCTGTCTGTCATTCAACACATATTTTCGTCCCTGTGGGTGTTTGTCAGATGCGGTTTTCCAGTCTTGCTGTACGCAGTCATCATCTTGGATACTGTGCCTTGTGATACACCAAAAAATTCCATTACCTTGGTTACAGAACCACCCACCATATGAACTCCAACAATTTGGCCATGTTTAAATTCTGTTAGCTCTAACGTAATTCACTCACGACTGCACAGAATGCTATCTTGACAGCAAATGGTGATTGAAATGTTTAGAAGAGTTTATATCGGTAGTTGCATTACAACAAACAGAGAGCAACACCTACAAATTCCACTATAACATGAACATAAATTAAGGCATGAATTTTGCAAGGTGTTTCGATATTTTTGTCCCCTGTAATGAACCCTGGTCAATGTTTATATTGTTTTATCATGTAATGATGCAGAGTAGTCTTCATTGTATGTGCATCATAAAAATTGAACCAGCCATTCACCCTTTGTGTGAATGTTAGTTATAATGCACATAGATGACATAAAATCTCTTTTATGCTTTTTAGAATTAATTTACTGAGATATTAATGGATTTGTATGGCTGTAAAAAAATTGATAATAGAGTATAGTGATGTAAAAAAATTTATGCGTATAAAATTTCCATTTAATTTGCAGGATGTATTTAGCAAAATGGAAAGCAACTATGAACTTCATAAAGATTATAAGGATAAATTAACTGACGCTTTCAAATGGATGAATTCTATAAAAAGTTCACTCGAGAACTTCAGCTCTGTTGAAGGGACTCGTGAGCAATTGGAACAGCAGTTGGAAAAAATTCAGGTAATACTGAATAAGTTTGTAGATATTTCCTAGCCTATAATTTTCTTCGTAGATACCACTTGTGTTTTATCATTTAGCTTATCTTTGATAGAATTTTCAGATTCTTACAATAAATTGTTTACTTTGGAATTTCATTTTAACTTTAACCTTTTTTAATGTAGTCACTCATTAGAAAGCAAGAAGAAGGATCATCTTTAGTTCATGTAACCGTTGCTGCAGCTGAGAGAACCTCCCGTTTCACTCATCCTTCAGGGAAAGATGCTATTGCTGCTGAGTTACATGACTTACAAAACCAGTGGGATCGTCTGACGTTAAAAATGTCGGAAATGAAGGTAAAATTATTGTTCTAGTTCTGTGATATTTGGACAGATAAGAGCCTGATGTGGTTAAATTGCGCTGTTTATTGTCAGTTTAAACTTACGTTATTTCTGTTTATATATATAGTTTTGCACAGACTCATGCACAAAATTTCAAAAGGAGTGGAAGAAATTTTTGTAAGAAAAATGACATTTTCCCATGTTATATTTTTTCAAACAGTATAATGCAAGACATAATTGATCCCAATAAAAATTCACTAAAAATTGGCTCACTGTGCGTAAACATTCTATAAAATAAAACACATAATCACAGTGTAAATAAATAGAATAGTTGATAGCTATTTCGGAAGCACTTTAGGCTTCTTTCTTCAGAACTCTAGTGTTCTGAAGAGGGAAGCCTAAAATACTTCTGAAATATATAGCTATCAACTGTTCAACTTATTATTGATCCCCTATTGTAATAGTTATAATGCTTTACCTCTACGTTAGAATTTTTTGTTTTCAAAGTAAGGTTCAGGATGGATACTGTGATGATGCTGCCTCATGATGTTGCATTTTTCATGGCTAGCAGTGTATATAATTTGCAAATATATTTTATTTCTGTGTTGTATTTGCGTAAAGTTTTTTCGTGTGCTGTCTGAATTGAAAGTTTGATTTTTATTTTTCGCTAGATATCACTTGAGACTGCACTCCTTCAGTGGGCTGATTACACGTCTTCAGAGGCAAAGTTAGCTCAATGGCTTGAGGAACACAATAAGATGTTAGATGATGTTGAACAAGTTAACTTACCACCCGTGACTAAAGAAAATGTCAACGTGAGACGAGCTCGTCTTAGAAAAGCTAATGTAAGCATATTACCAATCTTTCAAATTTGCAAATATTATTCTTTCTGTAGTTCGGTTGCCATGTGAATATTGACAGCCACACTTTGCATGTATAGCCTTTGTGCTATAAGTCTCTGACATTTTTATTTAGTCTCACCTTGTTTGGCGCCGAATGACCCTTGCTCTCCTTGCACCTTAAAAATACAGCTGCCCATTTTTATTTAAAATACATAAATAATTGTAATATTAAATTATTTATAAACAGTGAAATTATATAAAGGTTCTTGTACCCCTTCTCACTAACTTGTATGAAGCATTTTAACGATTGCATTTTTTTTTTTACTTATGCTGCCAACATGTTTCTAATTCTAGAGCATTGTGCAAGATATTGAGTCCTTTGAACCAATGATACAATCAGTAAATTCTAAAGCTGAACAATTGCAACAACAAGGAATATCTGCAAACATTAGGAAGAAGTATGAGAGCTTAACACAAAAAGCTAAAGTAAGCATTGGAAATATATTATATAATATCATATATAATGTCATATATATAGGATTTCACTTTTGGCAAAATGCAACTTTTCTGTGAAAAAAAAAAATCCTATGGCAACTTTTCATTTCTTAACTCTATTTTTCACTGCTTATAGGACTACAGAGACAAAGAAAAATCCATCATGGACTATATCCAACAATTTATGGATTGCTGTGCAGACGTCAATCGGTGGATCAGTACTTCCAAGGAGAAACTGAGCAAGTGTGCTGAACCATCAGGTGATAGGAATGTTCTAAGAGATAAAACTAATAAAATCAAGGTAAGATCTGTCAAAAATTAAGACTGTAAATTAAGGTAAACAATAACTTTAAAATCTTCATAAGTTACATTATTGTACTTCCATGTTTGTAGGTCTTGCAATCCGAATTGGATGACGGCTTGGACAAGTTACGTCAAGCTGCCCGATTCAGTGAAATCGCCAAAGCAAAAGTTGCAAGTGTAGAAGAGAAGACCATGATCGATCAGGAATTGGGAAAACTTCAAGAGGAATATGAAATGCTGAAGGAAAACGTGTCTGACATTAAAATTTCACTTGATGTTGGTGTTGTGAAGTGGAATGAATATGAAGAACAGTTCTCCAAATGTTCGGACTGGTTGTCAGAAATGGAGCCCTTGGTGCGATCTTACATGAAACCTCAAATTAATCTCGTCGAGAAAAGAGCTCGTCTTCAAGAATTCCAAGTTTGTTTTATTTCTAATTTAGAATGGATTGTTTATTCGGTAATGTTTTGCATGTAAGTAATTGATTTCTGTAATATTGCTCTTTTTCTTCGGCACTACACTCCCTGCTGGACCTGAGCCTCCTTAATGATCATTGCCCATTCTCCTCTATCCAAGGCCTTTCTTTGCCATTCTCCCACTGCCATTCTTCACAGATCTTCTTCCACACCTTCAAGCCATCTTTTTCTAGGTCGTCCCACTTTCTTTCTTCCTATTGTATTGATTTTCTTAACCAGCCTAGATTCTTCCATCCTTTCTACATTTGTCCGAGCCACCTAAGTCTTTTCCTTATTTCTAGTACCAACTCATGGTCTCCATGTAAATGGTATATTTCCCTCTTTTTCTAAATTCTCCATACATCATTTTCGTCAACTGCCCTGAATATTTCCCGGAGTACTTTCCTCTCCCATTTTCTCAACAATTGTTTCCAGCTGTTAATGGCCATGTCTCTGCTCCATATAAAACTAAAGGTCTAATTATTGCTTTATAAATGGTAAGCTTTAGTTTTCAAGATATTCTTGGAACTTAGTACTACTACCTTGGAAGCAGCACCTACTACCATCTGTTACTCTTGCTTTAATCTCTACACTTGTGATATTGCTCTGAAATTGTGTAATTACTTAAAGCATATGTAATCTGCAAGAAGTTGATTATAATGTTAATTGTGAGGAACCTCACATGCTGATCTCAAAGAATCCCTGCAATATTCAAGAAAGGGACACACATTTGATAAAGGTAGTGTGCTTGTATAGAAGATACATATCTTTAGGTGGACATGCCAACTGCTATGTGTTGCTGCATGGAAACTTCAATGTGCAAAGGTATAGAGCTAAAATCCTGGACCTCATTATTCATTTATATGCATACAACTGGCATTTCATTTGTACTACAGACAGTATCCACCTTCACGCAGCTCACTTTGTACAGTAATATCTTAAAGAGGAGATTATAGACCATATGAAGTGGACAGCACCCTCTCCTGAGACCAACAAAGCACTTAAGTGATGCTTTTCAGGAGGCATGTTGCTGGCTGCCAACTCCCTCCACCAACCCTTCAGGAGCTTAAACTTGCTTTGTGCTAATAATGGGTGTTCCTACCCACAATTCTCTTATTTAGAGCATTACTAGCAACATGGAACATTGCTGTTAATAATGCTGTTAACGTTCAGGTGACCATAATGCGAATTAAGGTACTTTCCCTTGTTTAATCTTGGCACCGGTATTTCTGCTTTTTATTTGTACAGCAAATGCAAAATGTAAATTCTTTGCTTCATACATGCTTTTATTTGTACATTTGATATAATACAGATTACCACTAAATTTAATCCAAATTGATTGCATACATTTTGATTTATCATGATTTTTCAATTTGTTGCTTAATTTATGGAAACTAATGTAGTTTACTTGCCGTACTATTTATTGCTTTCTAATAATCTTGGCCATGATTTTAATAAAATTAGATTGTTTTTTGTAAATCACGTGGCTTGAGTATTAAATCTGTTTTAGTTTGTTTTTGCATTTAAATTTTGTCTATTTTTATCTTTAGGAACATCTTCAGACAATATTTGAGTGGCAAGGCGAATTTGACAAATTAAATATGAAAGCTCAATTGCTGCTGGAGACATACTCTGATTCTAGTATATCCAATGCTTTTACACAATTATCCAGTAAATATAGTGTTCTTGTCTCCATGTCCAAAGAGGTAATGCATCAGCTGGAACATCACTTTCAAGAGCATCAACAACAACAATGCATGTACAGCGAATGTCTCGAACTCATTGATGTCTCTCGAGAACGTTTGTCTGATTGCTGTGGTGCACAGTCTAGTAGCACAGATGAAATCAATGCAAAGTTAAGTAGCTTAAAATCATTAGCTAACAGCATGGAGCAGGCACAGAATAAAATTCGCTATACCCTTGAATTAACAGAAAAGGTTATATCTAACACAGATGCAAAAGGCACAAATTCTATAAAAGAGGATGCAGACAATCTTAAGAATGACTTCGAAAAGCTCCTGAAGGACATTGCTGAATCACGATCAGCATTAGCTAACCGGCTGGCAGTTGTTGGGGAATTTAATAAAATGTTGAAACAGTTTCAGGCATGGTTGGAAGAGATTGAAGGGGAAATGGAGGCATCTGGGAAACAAGAACTCAATTCTCACATTGAGAAAAAATCTGTGCTGGAAAGATACCATTCAATTCTGAAGGATTTAGAAGGACATAAAACAATTGCACAGAGATTGGAGGCAGACGTTCACATGCATCCAGCTTCTGAATCTGAAATCCGAAACAGCTTAACTCAGTACGAAAACTTCATGGAAATAGTGAAGGCATGCATTGCTCAGCTTGAAACTGAAGTCTCTGAGCTTGAAAAATACAAGAGTTTGTATGCTGATGCTGAAACATGGCTTCGTGATGCTCTGATCAAATTGCAGAGCTTGGAAAAAGCAGTTGACAATCGGGAAGCAGTTCAGTTGAAATTAAAGGAATTTTCAAACCTAAAAGAATCATTGATTGATGGAGAGCGCTTGATAAAAGAGTGCACAGCTCTTGGTGAAACTGTTAGTAAAAGCTTAGGTCTTCTAGGAAGAGAGCGAATTGCCCAAGAGACCTCTAGCATTAATGATTCTTTGGACAAAATGAAACATCGCATGAAAGGTGTAGAGAAGGAACTTAATCATTGTCTTGATGCTTGGACGGAATTTGAAAATGCCTGTCAGGAAACAATGAATTGCTTAAAAACATTTGAAAGCAAATCTAAGCCAGCTCTTGTAACTACTGCATCTTATCAAGATGAGATAAATCGCCTGAAATTGCTAAAGGTGAGGAAGTTTTTAGTTTATATAATCTTTCCATTAAAATTTTTCTGTAGTTTTGGTGTCAAAGACTGTATTTAGATGAGTATGGTTCTTTTGATTAAGTAACAGGTAATAATTCATAATTTATAAATTAAATTAATCCATCTAGGCAACTGAATGTAAAGTCTGTGTGATCTGGCAAAATTCATGTTGCTCAGAATGAGTATAGTTTTTCAGGAATGGGAGTAAAAAATAAAAGTTAAGATTTTAAGAATACAAGTATAAAAGGTGATATGAATTATAGAGGATGTTAGGATTTTAATGAGTGTCTGCAGCAAAGTCTTTTAAATAGGGGAAAAGTAATTAAGGAATTTGAAGAGAGTTAGGGAAAGAATTCCACACCCTAAGACCAAAAGAGCCAGTATAACATAATAATTAATTACAGAAAAATGCAATGACTGAGCAGGTCTTGCCATAACTAGTAAAATTTCATCACTGGTCCAATGTTGAGCCATTGATTACATTTTACCAGTTAATGATATTCTGCTGTTATTTATATTGATGTGGAAATGGTTAGGGCCAATGTTTTTCCTTGGTGAAAAAGAATGCATTCTTTGAGGCAAGGCCCTGCACAGCAAAAGGAGGGTCGGGTGGTCATCTCCCTCCAAATTTCAACCAATTTTATGAGCTATAAAATAGAAATTCTTAAGGAAATTTCGTTTCCATAAAAGCACTTCTTTTTAAAATTATGTACACAGAGCTGCTTTGAGGTATGAAGTGTTGAATAGTTAGTTTTAAAGGAGTTGGTAGAAGTTTTCCAATGTTAGTATTAATCAAAATGGTTAGTGTGTTGATTTGAATGTTTTCAAAGAACACACAAGTCTCGTTAGCAAAACAAATTTTTTCATTAGGAGTTGGTTAATAGAAAACTTGATATAAAATTTCAACAATAGTACAGTAAAAATTGGCCCTAAAATAGCCTCAACTACATAAAAATTGGTATGTTCACAAAACTTTGGTTATAACTCCTATTCATAATGCAGTTTAACAATCCGAAGAGTCCCTAATGAATGGGAGGGTGGAAATAGGTTTTTGGGGGAGTGGGGAATTTAGGAAAAATTTAGCTCCTCAAAAGCTTAAGTGTGGGGTGATAATTTATATGTGTGTTTTTTTTGCATGCAGAATCAAATAAAATCAAAATAAAGACGATAGGATTAACGGTTGAAGAGAACAAATCAGGGGCGGATACAGACTTTTATTTTAGGGGTCAGGGGCAGAAGTTGCCGTGGTCTTTGCATAGCCTGGACAATTTCATTATCCTGGGGACGTCCTGCTGCTCTTCTGTCACCAGAACTCTCCGGATTTCTTGATTTGAACGTTTTCCAACATGCAAAGTGATACCGAGGTATAACTCACCAAAATCCACTGAGCGAATCCTTCCACATACTTGTCTGCCTCCATCTATTTCTTTTACTGAACGCTGCTTTTTCAATTTTTTCTTTAAAACCTTGTTTGACAACTTGACGAATTTTGTCAGAGGGTTTTTTTTCTATGACTGAGACCTTTTCCAAGCAGATAAAACAAAGCCCAGCAAAATCAAAATCTACTAGCGGTACAGATCTTAATCTCTTTGGTGAGAAAACACTGGAATTAATCTTCCCTTCATCTGACATTTGTTTTGCCTTGAGGACACTAGAGGACTTTTGTCTACTCATTTTTGCATTTCCGATGGATCACTATTCTACTTTCAGTGCATAGTAAAATGTTTCTTATCGCCTTTCTCTTTGCTGCAATTTTTTTATCATCTGTATTGTTGATGGATCTGGAACCACTTTTTCACTCACGACTAGTTGTTCACAAATAAAACACAAACTTCACGTTCTTCACTATCAAATCCTAAGAGCCAGGTAGGTACTAACATAATGAAGCAAAGACTCCGACAACTAATGCGACAAAGAGTAGAAGTGGTGAAAATATGGCGGTACAGGTGTAATGTTTTCATCTAGGGTATTAGCGAAAAACCTTGACCTACCCTAAGCTCGCAATTCAAGGAATGAACTGTAAATTCGAACTCTGAAAGACATATTGTAGATAGACCAGTGGAAAGGAGGGATTTTTCTTGTATCTTCAAGAACAAAACATATTTTCCAAGGGTGGATACAGGGAGGGTCACAGGGGTCATGACCCCCCAAAATATATTTTTTCACTGTAAAAAATTCCAACTTTCATGATAAATGAAGGGTGTTATTCCAAGACCACGCAACTTTTGCCCGTGACCCCCAAAATAAAAGTCTGTATCCGTCCCTGATTTGTTCTCTTCAACCGTTAGTCCTATCGCCTTTATTTTGATTTTATTTGATTCTGCATGCAAAAAAAAACATATAAATTGTCACCCCACACTTCCGCTTTTGAGGAACTAAATTTTTCCTAAATTCCCCACTCCTTCACCTCCAGAAACCTATCCCCCCCCCCATCCCCATTCATTGGGGACTCTTCGCATTCTTAAACTGCATTATGAATAGGAGTTATAACCAAAGTTTCGTGAACGTACCAATTTTCATGTTTTTCAGACCCAATTTTTAACAACTACAATGGTAGTTGAATAACAGAACCCTTAGGAAATACCACATGTTAAACATTAGTGTTATTCAATATATTGCTTCAAAATAAATACGAACTATGATTCAGCCTAAAAGTGGAAACATACAATCAAGTTTTCATTTTTGTATTACTCTGTAATTGCCAGAATATCTAAGAAGTCGTAATAGCCTTACAGGCTTTGTTTCTGTATCAAATTAGTAGAACCTCTATATTGCCCAACTTTCTAACCTAATATTAGTATAAATAATGTCTCTTTTATGTTTCTTGACTTAGGAACTTTTGACTGAAGCTATGGAACAAAAAGCTAACGTTAGTAACGTTGGTCAACTGTGTGAAAATCTTGTTGAAGTAACAGCTTGTACTGCTGTCAGAGACCGTGCTATGGCTCTGTCTGGAATGCATTCTGCTATAACAGGAACACTTACAGTAAGCCTGTTGCATTTATTCCTCCCTTTCATGTCTCATAAAATCTCTCTTTCATTCATTTCATGCATGTAATGATTTCGATTACATGCCTTTTCTTTTAGTCTGCAATTTTCATTTAATTACAAGGCATTTCTTTTACGTAGGATGCTGTAAACAAACTCGAAAAAGTCCTCTACAGTCATGGAGAATTTTCCACAACAAGGGAACAATTCCTTCAATGGCTGAAAGAAAACCAGCTTTTATTGGAATCAAACAAGATTCCAGATGGTGATAGAAATGCCCTCGAAGACAAATTACAAAATCTTAAAGTATTTTATCTTTCATAATGCTTGAAATCAAAATATCGGTCTTTAATTTAAACATTTTTCCGCTTTTAAAAAATAATAGTTTGATTTATTCCTTATATGTTCTTGTAATTTTAGCTTATAACAGCATCTTTACCGAATGGTCAACAACTTTTAAATGCAGCCTGTGACAGCGGAACCAAAGTCTTGGGTGTTCTGCAGGAGTC
The DNA here is from genome assembly GCA_006491805.2 of Dysdera silvatica. Classification (NCBI taxonomy): domain Eukaryota; kingdom Metazoa; phylum Arthropoda; class Arachnida; order Araneae; family Dysderidae; genus Dysdera; species Dysdera silvatica. The sequence goes on along the minus strand of QLNU02014176.1, from coordinate 36,797,734 downwards.
ATCCAAAATTGATATGAGAGAGCAAATTGAAGAAATGAAACATGACTTTTCAAATTTGCGTGATTCTACAAGTGAGGCTGTTGGTCTCTTGTCCTCTGTTCTTACGAGACTTCAAGAATTTGCACAAAGTAGCTCCAAATTCAAAGAATGGATTGATAATGTTGAGGCTATGCTTAAAGACACTCCAGTTACTAAAGGCGATATGGTGGAAATTAGAACTAAAATAGAATATTACAAGGTATGTTCATTTGCTTATTAAAAATTGATGTTCACTAATAATAATATCTTAGATATATATATATTGTAATGTCCTAACAGTTATTTTATATGTTGTTCTAACCATAATTTTATAGTACGTTGTTCTAATAATTATGTATTATTCTTATCATTATCATATATTATTCTAATGATTGTCATATATTGTTCTTACAATAATGTATTATTCTTATGATTATCATATATTATTCTTATGATTATCATATATTATTCTTATGATTATCATATATTATTCTGATGATTAGCATATATTGTTCTAACAATCATCATATATAATTCATAATTGTTCTAACAATCATCATATATTATTCTAATGATTATCATATATTATTATAACAATCATCATATGTCATTCTAAGAATTATATATTATTCTAGCACTCATCATGTATTACTCTAGCAATCGTCATATATTATTCTAACAATTATCATATACTTTCCTAACAATTATTGTATATTATTTTAACATTTACCATATATGTATCTAACAATAATCTTACGTGTTGTTCTAACAATGTCTCAGATATATATATGCTAATAATGTACCTATATGTTATTACACTCTCTTCAGATTTCTAAATCACACATATAACTTTACCTTGCTTGGTGCAGAATGACTTTTACTTTCCTCGTGCCCTAAAAATTCCACCAACCAACCATCAGACTTCTAATTGGTGAAGTTTTAATAATTTCTATTTTTGTTTTTAGCATATTCATTCCGATATAACAATCCATCAGTCACAAATAAAGGAAATTCAGAATGAAGCTGAAGAGTTGGTATCGAAAACAGGTGACAAAACTCATTCTTCAGTTGTTGCAGATTTAAACAAAAGGCTTCAAGTGGTCTCAAAACGATCAGAGGTAGCATATCAACATTCTTGAAACTTCTTATTCAATTATGTGTATGGTTGCTAAGTTTGAAAATTAAGTTACTCTATTCTGGTTGATGTAGCTGTTCTAATTTTGTTTCTTGTGGTTTCATCACTTTTCAGGATCTGCTATCTCTTTTGAAACAAGAACAAGAGAAACTCCAGAGCTATCATCACAGTCTTCAGGAAACGGAGAAATGGCTTCTCCAAATGTCCTTCCATCTCATGTCATTGCATTCCCTTCAGATTTCTAATTTAGTGAAAACGAGAGAGCAGCATTCCAAGCACCAGGTATATGTCATAATAAAAAAAAAAACATATTATACGTACATCTGTAATCAAAATTTTACCTCTTCTGTGACAAAGTCCCCTTTGCATAAATTTGTTCACTAAAAAAGAGGAGACATCTATTTTCTGGATTACATTATGTGTGGGTAGCTATTTTAATCAATAAAACTTCGAACTTTTCACAATGAGTGTTTCGTAAGATGTTAAAAAAGTATAGAAAACACATGGTAGTGAAGTTTTATTCCTTTGCAATGTAAGTGAATGTCACATTAAATGTATGAGCACTGGTGTATTTGTTAAACTCTTGAACGGAACATTTAATATTTCATAATCATTTGATTACCTTATCTGCCAACAGATTGTCTAAACCATTATTTCTCAAACTTATGTTGATTCAATGTACATTTATTTTATTGAAAAAAAATTTTTCATAAATAAGTATTATTTTTAGATTCTACTAAAGGAAATACAGGATTACCAACATGTTATCGATGATGTCAAAAGCAAAGGCTATGTTTTAGTAGATATATACAAAGATCAGTCACCAAAATTGGAGAATCAAATTAAGCAACAGTTGACTAATATTCAAGAAAGCTATGATTCACTTCTTTTGTCTGCAGAAAACATACAAGTATGTAACTCTATCGTGAATTTTGTTCAATATCGTGAAAATCGTTTCTTACAAAAAGTGCTACTTTTTAGAATCTTTTAGTTTATACTGCACTAGATTTAAACCCTATTCAGAAGGCCACAACCAGGCCCGGATTGAGATCAATGTGTGTTATTTTCCTTGCATGGAGTGCCAAATGGGCTAATCATTTCGATGTATGAATGAGTTTGAATCTAGTTTGGTTGTTTAATCACACATTATTAAATAACTTTCAATAAATCAAATTTTCAATGCACTTATTATACAACATATGTATAAATTATCCTTCACTTCTCATGATTTTTAAATTAGTGTTTATGTAAAAGCCTTCTTTCCCGCAAAACCCCAATATAAAATTACAAGTAAAAAAAATTAAAGTTACATCATAATGGATGAAGTTTTTCAACTGAACAGGAGATTAATACTCAATTTCAGATTATTGAAACTCATTTAAGGCATACGTTTCATGCCCAAACAGTTTAATTTTTGACTTACCAGAAAAAGTATTTGTAGTTTAGTTAAAATTTCCTGTTTTATGGAAATTCTAGTTGTTATAAAGGCTTTCAAGTTTTATAATAATTTGAAGAATGATGCAATTAGCCTATTGAGAAGATCCCTAGAAAGGCTGCCACTAAACTGAAAGGAATTGTTCTGATAATAAATAATACTTACAGATGAGGCATCAAATTTTGGCCTCGCACAGTGCTCCATATTACTTAATTTTACCCTGGTGTGTTACTACACCAATTAGTAAGCTAATGATCAAAAGCAGCCATTTTAAAACACTTAGAAGCGTACCAAACTTCATTACTAAGTGCTAGAATTATTAGTATATAGTAATTCAGCGTGTACATTACTAAAGTATTCCTACATTCTGAATTACGTTACTAAATAAATAACAGTTCTAAACTATGTTAGTAAGTGCTGAAATCTACTAAGGTGTGTTACATTAAATGCCAGAAACCTGCTAAGTTACATTACTAAATGCTGGAAAGATATTACTAATGCATATACAGTTTTATATTGTTACTTGTGATTCTTCATAAAATGCTGAACATGCGGTTGTACCTACATTTAAAGAATGTTTCACTTCAGGCACAATTAGAAGATGCTTTACAAAATTTTAATCGATATGAGAAATGCCTCCAGTCATGTGAAGAACTTGTGAATGAAGTTCGACCAACTTTCAAAGGAGCAGAGAAGGGCCTATCTCATTACTCTGTGGAAAATGCCAAGGAAAAGCTTGATAATTATAAAGTATGTTAATTATTTTTCTTATTTATATAAAAATGATTAACAATTTTCCAATTACTTTTCTGCAAAATACATTTCTATATGTAAAGTAATTGAAATTCTAAGATTAAAAACTACTTTAACTACTATGACATTTTGAAAATATGCTCATCATTGTAAGACATGCGAATAATTGCAATGTTAAATTTAATTTCATTTAAACTTTACAGAAAATTCTTGGAAGATTGACTGATGGGAAAGATCAACTGCAGAATGCTGTGCAAGGTTGTGTAGAAGCAATTACTTCCATAAGTCGTCCATCAAGTCCTGATGTTGGATTTTCGTCCGCTTTGCCAGAGAAGGAAATGCAGATTAAAGTTCAGCTCCAAGATTTAATTGAACAAGTAAGTTGTGAACAAGATTTGCAGCAAATTAAAATTTGCAACAATAGCACCTGTGTCTTGTTGATTTCATCTTGCATATAAATTTTACATTTTTAATTGAACGATGTGATACAAAAATAGTTATGATGAGATGTCAGATTTGATATATAGTTACGAAGAATAGTTATGATCAGATCTCAGATTTGAAATGTAGTTACGAAGAATAGTTATGATTAGATCTCGGATTTGAGATATAGTTACGAAGAATAGTTATGATGAGATCTCAGATTTGAAATATAGTTATGAAGGATAGTTATAATGAGATTGCAGGTTTGAAATATAGTTATGATGATGTCTCAAATCTCTGTATCCATAATGCACTATTAATCAATTGAAACAAATTAATAACCATATGCTTTGAGTGTATGGTAATTGATTGGTTGAGTTCTTTTCACATTTCAGGCTCAGTCAAATATATCCTCCCTGTCTGGTATTGTCAATGAGTGGGATAGTGCACTGCAGCTAAAGAACTCCATCGCGGAATGGATATATGAGCAAGAAAAGGTTATTTTAGCAATGGAATCAGCTCCCTTATTACCTGACAGTGAAATTTTGACGAGAGACCTTCACCGACTTGAAGTTTGTAGCTTGCATTCTCTGGCATGTTTAAAAAATTGTCTTGTATATGCTTTGAAGTAAAGTTGTGTTTACTGTGACTTTTTCAAACTATAGGATATTAAACTTCAAATTGGGGGAAAGTTTTCCAACATTGATGAAATTGAAGCAAAGGAAAGGAAAAATAATCCTGATGCTAATGAAGATGATCTAAGGGCAAAATTAAAAGATTTAGATGAAAAGGTAAGCTGGAGCATTTATCAAATATTTGTCTTACTCAGAAAATATATTTAGAAAAAAAATGGATCTTCCTACCTGTGTATTTATGTGTGTGCAAAAGATAATTAGGTAATATGACACAAGTGGTTTGACATTTTTAGTGTTGTGGGTTGTCTAAATATTTATAAAATCCTGTGGTATGCAATGATGATGTGCTTATCTAGTGTACAGTTCATCTAAGTTTGACTACTAATGCTCTTAAAAAGGACTTTTATCAACTAGCTGTTCATTATAGTCCATGGAAGTGATTCCGTGATCCTTAAGAAGGCAAATCCCTTGTGGAAAATACAGCTCCACTTACTTACATGGCATGGTGTAACACATTCGTGTCGTTTTCCCAGGTTCGTCTCTGAATGCTGTTGTGGAACATGTCCTATTTTTCGGCTCACCGTATTCAGAAGTTTGGTTCCTTTGATAGCAGAAGTTAATATTCCTTGGAAAACTGCATGCCATGTCACAACATGATCTTTACTGTTCTTATGCTGTAAAATCAGAAACAAGTCTTCAAAAGTGGTAAAATGATTGCATGGATAAATTGAAGGAAAAATCGATATTCCTTGTCCTGCATGCCTGATATATTGACTGTAGTGCCATTGATTACTTTCTGGGCAGGGAGAGAGATACCTTACATATAGTTCTAGTTATTAAGTGCATGGAGTTGCACATGGCTACTTGCCATATTTTAATTTTAGGAAATTCTGTTTTTTTACATAACTTTGTTTGCACATGTGATTCTATAACAAAAATTAGAATATTATTAATATATCCATACTTTATTCAAATCCAAAACCGAACAAATAATGCCTGATAAATTTTAGCCCAATACATTCAATTATAGTAATGACATTGTTATTTCTGTGCATAGCATTGATTTTTTTTGTTACCAGGGAGGGGCACGTAAAGAACAAGGGCGGCAGAAGTTTCTTTTGTCCAGAGGGTTAAGAAAGAAGAGGCACAGGAAGACGTTCTTGTTAACTGATTATCAGCAAATAAATTATAATTTTAAGTTTCTTTTTGTTTTTTTGCTTTTGTCTCAAAAACCTCAGAGATTACCCATGACCTCACATGAACCAGAGCAGCAATAGAATTAGATGTTAATGTATAAAAACAAGAAATTTGTTTAAACCAAGGAAATTAGAAAACTAAGGTCGAAGGTTAGTGTAGAAATACTTTATTCTAAAGTAAAGAAGTACTTTATTCTGAAGTAATGAGAAAAAGAACAGCTTAAAGTTTCCCAAAAAACAAAAGGTTTATTAAACATAAAAACATGGTATTTTCATATTACTGGGAGACTTTGCCAAAATATTGGAAATGCCATATACAAAAAATAAGCACCTGAAATAAAACAAACGATATTATATCTTAGCAAAGTTTTCCGGGAGAGGCATCGCCCCCTCCGGGCAAATTGCCAGTGGTGCGAATCACCCCCACTTCTTCCATGCCTAACCACAGCATGTACTTTGTACTAGTAAGTAAATAATGTTTAGTGTACTAAACACATGTTAATACATTTGTTTTAAGCTGCCTACATGGTTTTAGAGCCTATTAATACCGTGTGCATATGTTAGACAAATATAAATTGGCTTATTAAATGTAGAACTGCTTGTTTCTATTTTTAAAAAAAGTGGTAAAGTATAAAACAAATCTTTAACAATTCCCATTTCTTTATTACTTTACTAAATGTTATAATGCCTATATGTATAATTTTTAATATATTTATTTTTTCCCTTCAGTTTTCATTATTATATTGAAGTTGGTGTACTTTCATTACAATTAGGTCAGAAGTCTAATTAGCAAACGAATTTCTCAAAAAGCCAATCTGGACGAAGTCCGCCTACTGTTAGCTGAGATTGAGAATCAAATAAGACTGAACGATGAGAAAATAGACTCTATTGAAAAACAACCAGGAACTGGAACGAGCCAAAAACAGCAATTGATTGAAGTATGGTTTAGATATACAGTAAAAACACATTTTTTGCATTTTAATTTATTACTCCCTTTGTACGAAAATTTGGTATGCATTAAAAAAAAAAGTTAGTGGAAATTGCAACCATTTGAGTAAAGAACTAAGCTTAGTGTGGAACTGGTGGACAAAAGGTACTTTTAAATGTAGGTCTGTACCATATTTTCAAACAAAAAAAATCAAATATATACCACATTTTGGGATGGAAAAACTTCAAATGTATGCCATATTTTTGTACAAACAAGTATTTTAAATGTATACTATATTTTTAGATGGAGGGAGTACCTTGTTTAGTTCAGAATGACCCTTGCTGTCCTTGCGCCACAAAAACACAACCAACCAACAGAGGGAGTAATATATTACATTAAATACTAAATAATATATTACATATATGTATATGTAATTATAAAATGCTTGATAGAATTATGATATACTTTTTTATATTTGTAGAAAATAGCAGCATATTTAGATGTCATCACAGAACACATTGAAAAAACAAAGGCTCTTTCTGATGATCTACGACCTTTACTACAAAATGAAGGCTACCAAAAACTACAAAATGATATAAGGTATATATCTTCCCATTGTTATATCTAGGTGTATTATTTCTATTTCATTACGTAAAATAATGGTTGTTACCCCCAGCAGCGATGCCAACCTGAGAATGTAGTCATCAATAAAAAAGAAATAGTTTTCAGTAAAACTGCACTCTTTCATCTCCTGCAAAAAAAAATATATATATATATATATAAGTAAAGCATGTGCATTGTTATAGAGCAATATATGTACCTCCCCACACCTTGAAATAACATGCAAGTTTTCCTAATAATGTGATTCAACTGTATATGTTTATGTATTTATACAGTGATCATACTGTCACCAATGCCATTATTAGCAACTTCTTAGAGAGAGAAATGACCTTTTGTATCAGTTTCATAGCAGGAAAAATGGCTTTCAGTATCCGTGTTGTAGAAAAAAAACCTTTTGCACCAGTTTTGTGGAAGGTAAACACCACAATTCTGTTTTGTGCAGAAAAATTGGTTTTCGTATGAAATTTACAATAGATAAAAATTAGTTTAATCAAATGTTAATGAGCACAATACAAATAAAAAGGCAAATATTTCATTGAAAAAGTGGAACTTCATGCACATCAAGTTCTTTGTTTCGTTTTTTATAATTTTGAAACCTCTTCCCTGATTTCCTCTTGAGAAGCTAAAATTGTTGATTACAAATTAGCTTCTGTCAACAAAACGCACCCACTTTCAACTGTGGACGTATTATTTCTTTGGATGGAAATTTGTAGGTGCAAAGTGCGACTAATGACCGCTAAGTTTGTACCCTCCAGTAGGTGGTGTATCAGGGCAAAATTCCTCTATTTTGATGGAAAAATACTAAAAAATGACCAACAGTCATTAATTACAGTACATTTAAAAGTTCACATTTTTGCCGGTAAGTGGCGCATCAAGGACAAAATCGTGCATCGAAAAAAATCATCACTCGTTAATTAACGTTAAAATCGTTTTTTTGTTTGTTTTTTTTTAAGTTCTAGAAACAACAGGCTCCGGGCAGCGTTTTTTCATAAAATAGAATTATAAATTACGTAAATTAATTAAATTTATTTAATAGGTAAATTTACTTTTAAATTAATCTGTAAGCCTTTGAGTGTATGGATAGCGAAGGCAGAAAGGGGAAATATTCTGAAATACTGTATATATACATATATCACAAAATCTCAGCGAAAATCACACGCTATTTTTAAAATATCGTGAGGAAATTTTAATAAAATGCTGTGAGTAAAAAGTTGTTCAAAGCATGGTAAAACTGTAGGTTCACGTAAAAAGTTGTTCAAAGCATGGTAAAACTGTAGGTTCACGTAAAAATTTGAATTCCTATGCTTATCGTATCCTATGCTTCATAAAACAGCAATTCCTTACTACAAATATCGCGATACACTTGCCAATAAATTTTGTCTGCCGATTTTTATTTTTTTCTCAGATGTTTCACAATCACAGCTGCATTTTAGTTTATTGTTTTAATCCAAATTCAGAGTAATTTTTACACACAAAGCTAGACGTAAAAAATAACAAAAGTACAAACCAGAAGCATCGCGTTCTAACATGTAAGGCACGAGCCATCTGCAAAGTGTGTTTTTTTTTTAAAAACCAAAAACAAACATGAAAAATATAAATTTTTGAGGGGCCGGTAGAAAATTGCACGTGAGGATCTTGAATGAGGTTTTTCGTAGATTTTTTTGTGTCGACCGTAAAACAGTAAGGTGGAGTTAAAATCCGTACAATTTGGCATCTCTGCCCCCCAGTTTAGTCTTTAGGCAAATACTGGAATTGCAGGTTTAACAACTATCAGCAATCCATTGCGCAGTATGAGTTCGTTAGAGTGACATCGCATGCATGTAGTATGATGTAAGCCCCTTTACCCTTTAAGTGCTAAAAAACTGGCCTTATAATCCCACAGTATACAGCTCGTGATATGTGTCGTGATCCGACCCTCATTCCTTGAGAACGGATTTATATACATATATATCGTCATATTCAACTATTATCTATCTGCGCAATATACCTGCTCGATGAAGGTCTCTTCAAATGCTTTCCACATTTCTCCTGAGCAATTTATTTCCATATCACCCTATCCTCTTCATTATTTAATCCACTGATCTAGTTTGATGTTATTTTCTATTATAATAATAATGTTTGTTTATCACAAGGGTTACATATTGCATACAGTCTTGAATTTCAATTTAAGTATAATAAATTTCACACAGTTTAGAACAGACAATACAATTTGCATTTCCCCGTGATGGACCCATCCCATTCCCATTTCATACTTTTTACTTTTAAATTTTTTATTTTCTTCGTAAAATTCTTCGTCTGTGTGGCTGGATGTTGGTTCATTAACTGTGCTGTCTGAAGTTAGTATCGCTAGGCTAGTTGATTCAGAAGTCTTGCTGCTCGACCTGGCATACTTTCAACTTCTCAAAAGTAACCCATAACTTTATTGTTGATTAAGAAGTCAATGCCATTTGTTTTTCTACTTTCCATTCCTCTATAATAAAACGCATATCCACTTTTAAGTTCTATTAACTCTTCACCTTTTCTTCAGATTTTGCTGTGTCCTATAATGTCCAATTTGATCTTCCGAGTTTTTCCAATTCCAGAAGCCTTGCTTCAAAAGCAAAGGATCGTTTATTGTACATATCGAAGGTCAGTTGCAAATGACAGCAGTCTGTGCCATTCGGTTGATTCTTAGCATCCTCTACTTTCCTGCCATGTTGGCCGGTACCTCGATCAGGAATACTCCAGCACCTGGAGACTAGGGCCATAGTTTTTTGTGTATCAGCATGTTGGATGATTAGCCATCACTACCCCATGCTGACTAGACAGATTTATGAATTAGCCCTCCCCTTCTGCCTTTATATTTGTAATATAAATATCAATTTGCTTCATAAATAGAAAGACCAGCCCATGCCACTTGAAGGCAGAATAGGACAATAGATTACTGGCCCTGCTAGTTTCACACATCGTCACATGCATTTAACTTAAGGGTTTCCTTCTGCCAATTTTTTATTATCTTAATTTTGAAGGGTGGAGTTAATTAACTTATAAATAGTATTTAATAAGATTGTGTGTGTGTGTGTGTGTGTGTGTGTGTGTGTGTGTGTGTGTGTGTGTGTGTAAATGCAGCCGAACTCTATTATAATATTCAAGAGACCACCAAAATTTGTCCATATAATCAATAAATAATTCTATACAAATAATCCCCAAGGTAGCTTTCGAATTTTGATGTATTATTAAAGCTGTCACTGCAATCGAGTTTGATTGTAGTTTGAGTGCTTTGTGCAATTTATTCATAATTTATATCTGTATTTTGATACTAGGTTGGTGGAAAGAAAACTTGAAGATCTTAAGAAGAGGTGTGCAAGAAAAATTCAAGGTCTTGAGTTGGTCCAGACGAATCTTAATAACTTACTGAGTGAACTAAGCACAATCAAGGAATGGTTGTTAGAAAAGTTAACGGAGTTTAAAACAGTGCCTCAACCAGGATTTCAGAGTCGCAATATAGAATCCAGTTTACAAGACATTTCAGTAATGAACTATACTGATATAATATATTATTATATATCGTTAAATTTCAATTGTTTGTTCCAGTTTTGTATCTTTTTTTCACAGCTTCCATTAATGCCTGTCAGGTCCATTCTTAAAAGTGTCAGTTTTGTTTGCATAAGATATCTTCTCTTTCAGTGTTTATATATATTTGGCAATTTCATTTTGGATATTGAAAAAATTTGTGGGTGAAACTCTTTTAGCATGTAAAATTTTTTTGGCAATACCCACACAAAATTAATAACTGTTATTTAATATCTAAGCTATCAATAGCGTTTAGTTTGTGTAATAAAAAAAATAAAATACTGTGGTATTTTGTACATTATTTTATTTCATTTTCCTTTTTTGTTTATAAGTTTATTTATGAAGTTACTTATATTTTGATAGGGTTTGCAGCGGGAAACGAAAAACAAGGAACTTGTCATCTCTTCCATAGAACGACGTATGGCATCCCTTGGGACTGATGTAGATAAAGACTATGAATCACTTTGTAATGAATTAAAAGTTGTAAAGGAGAAATTTGAAGAGCTTATGAGCGTATTGGAAACAACATTAGCTAAGTTGAAAATAGTCTTGTCCAAAAGTATTCAAATGGAAAAAAATATAGAAGAGATCTCCAAATGGGTCACAGAAAAGGAACAATTTTTGCACCAGACAGAGCATGTGACTACAAAAGTCGAAGATCTGGAGAAAACTAAATATTCCTATACTGTGAGTAAACTTATGGCATTTTCACATGGAGAATTATATATCAAAATATTGTATTATCTCCAGTTTGTAAAAGTTCTATAATTGTGATATTTAAGTTTCTGAAATTGGCAAATACACACACACACACACAAAAAGTAGATTCAGACTAGATAAGAACAGAAATACTGTTTTATAGGATTTAACTCATGAACTTGGGCATTTTTGTGGATTAACTCTTAGTGACTCATCGACTCCAAGGAACCATATAAGCATATTATATATTTTTTTAAAAAAGCTGGAAGATGGACCATATACCTTTGATTCTGAAATTATATCTTGTAATAAAAAATCATTGTCCTGCGGTGGCGCAGTGTGGTAACGCGTTCTCCTAGTGCGCCGCTAATCCGGGTTCGACTCCCAGCAGTGCAAAAAGAACGCTTACTCAGAGATCTCATAAAGATCGCACTGCTCACTGTAGTCCGGGGTTTGGTTCCCTAGGCCTTAAGAGGTTCGGATTCCTCGGAAAACAGTAGGTCCCGGCGCAGCATGACCATTGTAGTCTTTGAGCCGTAAAACCACAAATAAAAAAATAAAAATAATTTGTTACTTGTATTATTAAATCGTATAGTTAATTTATTAATATTACAGGCTTTAATAATACAAATATATCTAGATTATTGTTAAGTCATTTTATTATGTTATTGAATTTTAGTTAAGGGAGAATTCATGTATTACATAAGAATATTTTGGCCGTTTCAACCCCCCTCCCCCAGTAAGCAAATATTAACAGGGGCTAACATAAGAAAGTAAGACCAACAGCTACTTTCACGGCATCCTGTAGCATTTTTACTATTTTCAGCACTTTGCGGGATATTCTGCCATGTTAAGTCCATAAAACTTGACGTTTCAATTCAACCTGTGTGCATCATCATCAGAAGTAAAATGTTAAAATCAAAAAACTAAAAACAACCGACCAGGGTCCCTCTGCAAACAGTCTTTTCACCTTGTTGTGGTGGTCATTATAAACGATTACTTTGGTATAGGCAAGACTAAGTCCCTACCAGTTCTCTCTTATAAAAAATGATCACATTATTCAGATGGTCACTTTACCAAGTTCCACTGTACTTAAAGCAATTTTACAAAAAAAAAACAACCCCACACCATGTCTTACTTATGTGTCATTGTGTGGTAATTCCATTTATAGTCTTAAAAACTAGGGTTAACTGTTATTGTAATTATGTAGAACGTTTTCAGCTTGCTGTTTCTTATCAAATAATTTCTCTAAATTGTGTGTGAGTATAAATATGATGACGTTATACGTACATTAGAATGTGAGAGATAATTTAACGTAGCATTGCGTAGATAAGGTTTTTGAGTAAAAACATTATAAAATACGTTATAAATACATTAAAATATATTATATAACATTATGACCCGTCCTGTAAATTCTGTTGAAGCAAATTTCTCTCAATTATCCACAAATATGATAAATATTTTTATACGATTCTATATAAAGACTTGCTAACTAATAAGAAATTTAAATAATACTAACTTGACCTTAGTAAAGAAAACACATTGTCTCAAAGGAATTGGTGTTTTATCTACATTCATAAAAAATTATATTAATAATATGCTTTTTATTTATAAATAAAATTATTTGTTAGTTTTGCAACTAATTTGAACTGTGTCTTTTCAGGAGCTTGAAACTGTGATTAAAACTTTTGAAGAAACTAGAATAAAAGAAATTCATAAATTTGGAAAAGACTTGGAAGAAACTTGTAATAAGGAACACCAAAGAGCTTTACATTCGTTATTGGATGGTTGGTGTACTTTAATGTCCATAAATTTTCATTTATCATGACTCACATATCCCATATCATCATAATTTAGCTTGAATGTTGGTATGTTGTTGTCATGGTGAAATTGTTTGTACCTACCGAATAACAAATTGAAATCCACATGACATGTGTTCAAGACCTAAATGCATTGCCTTAAACATACAAAAAATAAATAAATAAATAAAAAGAAAAAAGTCCACTCCAGAAAATGCTGAAACTGTATTCTATGACACGTTACAGCTGAATAAACCCTGCACGGTTTAACTCTATCTCATAATAACAGCTCTCATAAGTAAATAAAGTTACTCATAAAAACAGCTGAACATTTATTTTACTTAGTTGGACGTTACTTTCCCTCTCCCTGCAATGTGTCTTTAAATGACAAGAATTTTGTATTGTATTGGTGTCTGTATTTAGAGATATAAAATTGTTACTTGATTCACAATACAAGCTACTATATCAACTTAACGTCAGCATATTTAAACTCCTCAAATCCCTGTAAGTGTGTTACCCAAAATTTTCCTTCTAATTTTAAATACCTTTACATTAAACTTATAGTTTTTAATGCTACGGACTATTACTAAAGCATAATTTTATATCTCTCCTGCACCTAACTGATTTCAGAATTAGTATCCTAGTTAAGAGAAAAAAAAGGACTTTCCCTGTATTGGAGATGGCACATAAACTTACTTTGGATTTCACAAACTATTCTGAGATGCAAAATTAAGAATTGATTTTTTTTTCCAACAAAGTAATAGATACTAAGTTTACAAAAATAAACTACACCTTACTGTCAATACACATCACTTAAAAAAAAATTCTTTATACCTAATAGCATGTAATAGTGGATATTTCATATAATAAATTGTTGGTTTTTTACTACAAATTTATCATTTTTTTGTAAGAGTGATTAAATTTTTATGATTTTAAAATGCTTATTTTTATATATTTCTTGTGGTTCATTACAGAGATGCAGAGTAAAGTGAACGAGTTAAAGAAGCTTTTGGCTAAAAAACTGGAGGAATTGAGTGCTCTGATTAGTCAGCACAAAAGTTTGTGTGACTTGCAGTCAATGATTCAGGCCTGGTTGAATAAATCTGAAGTATTTCTGTCTTCTGAATTGAGGCTAAATGCTGTCATCGAAGTCATTGAAGAGCAAAGGAGAGAATACCAATCCCTTCTTGAAGAAGCAGAGAAACTTTTTGAGAATGTCAAACATTTGCAGAAGATATCAGAGTCTATTTTGAAGCAAATGAGAGAAGGAGACAAGATTGTTCTTACTACCAAAATTCAAACCCAAAGGGAACACCACAGACGGTACTACTCGCTTTGTCTCTTGCTTGTATTTTAAATTTGTGCTTTTTAATCTTAAACGTGGGTGTCAAATTTAACTGTAATAAAAATTCTCCCCCGAAAAACTCGCAAAACTTGGCCTGGTGGCTTTGTGTGTTGACCATTATTTGGCAATTGTGTTAGCCCTGAGAAGGGTAATAATATCTTACATCCTTATGCACGGAGAAAGAGAGCATTGTTCCTGTCCTTGTTGGTCTAATGGTTAAGGCACTCCTAGCTCAATGGAGGGACTCTAATTTGACTCTAAGACAGAGACAGTATCTCTTTTCTTCTTTACCAAAAGAACTGTAGTATAAGTTTAAACCCGCATGTCAAATTCATTAACCGTAATATGTGTGTTTCTTAAATGAAATATTTTTACACATCCTTGAATATTATCATTTGCTAGTTTTCAATTGTGCTCATTATTTTGATGTCATTTTAGGCTTCAGGAAACCGTTCGTGAAAGGCTTAAGACTCTTGAAGAATGCATTTTGGAACAAAGGGAAGTGATAGCAAAAATTGAGGAAAGCACAACCAAACTAGAACAGTTCCAATCCGAAATCGAAATTCTCAATAGACCTCTTGGTATATCTGCTGATGATGTGTTCGCACTGATTCGAGATTATGAAGTAGGATATCAAAATTTTTGTTTTGAAAATGCTATTACTTGTAATAGAAATAAAATACAGGGTACCAGGGAGGAAATTTACATACAAAAGGTTAAACACTGGTAAAATAGCAATGAAAAAGATCACCCAAGCTTTCAGACGCGTCAGCAGCAGTTCTTCATCAAGAGAAATAATAATTACTCCTGATGAAGGACTGCTGCTGATGCGTCCGAAAGCTTGAGTGATCTTTTTCATTGCTATTTTACCAGTGTTTAACCTAGTGTATGTAAATTACTTGTAATACTAAAAATCAGTATGTATTTTCCAAATAGCATATGTTATATGATGGAATTCTTAATCTAAATGCAGACAAAATTATGGCCCTGCAGGGATAACATGTTCACATAACTTACAATTATCCAGGGTTTGTTTCCCAACGAAGTATTCCCCCAAAAAGGCGCTCCCCTACTAACTGTTCACTGTAGTCTGGTTCATTAGGCCTTAGGGTCCTTGTTGTATTTATGCCATAAAAATACAACCAACTAACTAGTTGAACTGTTGTGGGATAAATTAAACATTATCACAGTCATTGGTAAACAAAATTCTACAAATGTTTCAGCAACATCAATCGTTTAGTCTCAGTTATCTTGTTGATGTAAGATACTTTTTTTTCTTTTTCAGAATATTTTGAGCAGACTAAGGGAAAGAGAAAATAAATTAAGGCAGCTGAAACCTTTTGCAAACTTAGCACAAGACCTGAATAATCTGATAGAAAAATACTGTTTAGCCATTAGATCCGTGCAAGAAAAACAATCAAAAGCAAAGCAATCTGCAACCATCAGGGAACAATACCGAACAATCATAAGAGAAATAATAGAAACGGTAACAACTTGTAGAGAGACTATTCGTGTGGTTAATGAAACGGAATACTCTGTAGATAAAAAGCTTGCTCGTTACAATGCAGTGTCTGAAGAAATCACCAACTGCGAAGCCAAAATGACAAAAGCCCAAGACAAAGGTGAACAAATTGCCCAAGAAGGGACTATTTCAGATCGTAACAATATTATGGATGAGCTGCAGAGGCTACGAAACCAACTGAATGAACTTAAGAAAATGGTGCAGAGCTTGAAAGCTAAACATGAGCAGTTGATTGCAGAGCAAAGCAAACTGTGCAATGATCTGAGTAATTGCCTGGAACTCCTACGTCAATATCAAGATCTCATGAACTCAAGGCCACTGTTAACATTAAATAAAGAAAATGTTCATACCGAAATTCTTAAACATCAGGTATTTATGAGCATGTGTTTTTGTTTTGTTTTTTATATGTGGTAAAATGTAGTAACTCCAGTTTTTTGTAATTCAAGTGCTTCATTTATACATGGGTTGTCTATTATATGCTGGAATCCTATCAGGGCTGTCCTGAAGAAAATTATTGAGAGTATGCAGTGCTGTCTTAATTAAAGAGTATTGAAATTGCGGGGTTACTGGACTTAGACCACCAGTCAGCTAGACGCAGTGACGTCACTATCGTCTATCCAAGCCCAAGGTTTCAGCTGCCACTGTCATCAGTTTTTCATTCCTCTCCTGGTCGTACGCAGGATATTATTTTGAGGCTTGGATGTTCAGGGTTTGTGCCTCATTTGTTTCCATTCAAGTTTGTAAATGACTAGAAAAAAAAAGGCTGAACTTTGTTGAAAGTTGCCCAAAAACCAGCAAATACAAAAACTTTCTTGAGACCTTTATATATCAAAAATTGTCAATTTGGAATTAAAATCTTTAATTGAATCGAAGTTTGATTCATTCGAATATTGTCCATATAAAAATCTGTTAATAGTAAATTTTGATTTCTGTTTGCTTTGTCACTTCATAGATTTTTGAAGTTTTAGTCAATAATGTAAAATTTTTTATGGTTTTATTTTACTAGGAGCAGGTTGCAGAAATTGAGAAACAGTTGGAAACTTCTCGTGCTTTACATCATCGTATTGGTTCCGAATTATCGTCCGAAGTGTTAACTTCTACCATTCACGAACAACTCAATGAATGCAGTTTGTTGCAAAGCACTTTACCTGAAGCCATGAAAGAACGATTGGAATACTTGAATGACGCCTTCCACTTACGTGAAGAATTTCACTCTGCTAAAATGAAATTAATGCAGTGGTTTAACGAAGCTGAAAATCTTCTCGCTGAATCGACTACAGGTGTTGATTTTCAGAATTCTTCTTCTAAATTAAAGCTAATTCAGGTAAGAAAAATCCTTCGTTTTTAGCAAGTTTGTTTTTAATTCATGGAGAGGTGTTTTCTTTTGTGTATCAAAAAACTTTCAAACATTATACTCCAAAGTATCTGTTTTCTAAAGTAACGTGTAGTGATGGAATTTTTTTTTTTTTCAATGTGATAACTTTTCAAGTTAGTATTATAAAAAAATTATGTTTAGTTTTGATTATTGAGTATCTTCTATTCTAATGACATGATGCGGTATGTTTTTGTTTGTTTCTTTAAGGATTTCTTCGCAAACATAAGTTTCAAAGAAGACGATTTGATGCACATTGAAAAGTTAAGTTCTCAAATGCGACCCACGCTTCAAGAAGACCAAATACCTTTATTGAATGGTGAAATGAGCAGTCTAAGACAAAAGCTTCGACGAATTTCAAGCTTAGCTGACCGAATCCTCTCTGAAACTGAGATTGATTTTGTGTCGTGGAAAGAGTACATGGAACTATTGGAAAAAGTAACTCGTATTCTGAATTCCCTGCACCTGCCTTCTGAAAAGCCAACCACACTTTCGGCACTAAGCCACGCCATCCATAGCATTTCTCAACATCTGACAGATGTACAAAAGCACCAAAATTCCATCAGTGACTTGAATGAGAAAGCCAGGTTTTTAGAAAGACGTGCAAATGCTTCCTCCAGAGAAACAATCGACAACCAATTGGAAATAGTCAATAAGCAATGGGAAGAAATATTATGCCAATTGGAGAATCAACTGTCTATATTCACAAATATTCTGAACCAATGGGAGATCTATACAGAAATCTACTCTAGTGTTTGCAAATCTCTCCAGGGATTTGAATCCAAGTTCGAAACGCTATTAGTTTCGCAGACAGCTTCAGAGGAAACTTTGAAGGTAAGAAAATTTTCTCTTCTCTTCCTTTGACTGGCAGCTGTGGTTAGACCCAGCGCTAGGTGTTATGCTCAAGGTGTCAGTCAGACTATTTTCCCGTGTGTTTGTGTGTATGTGTGGGGGGGGGGGGTGTCAAACTTCGTTTAAATGTGTGAAATTTATGCTCGATTTTAATTTTTCTTATAAAATGTACTTACCAGAAAAGAAACGAAATAAAATATTCAGTAGCAATGAAATAATTCTTCCATATTTGCACAAAAAGTTCATTTCTTTATTCGGAAGAAAACAAAATTCAAGCCTTTCTTCTTGGACATTTAACCCATTCACAGACAGTTGATAATTTTTGAGGTGGCAGGATTTTACTTCATAAGCTGCATTTCTCCCTCCTTATATCCCTATCCGTATTTTTCTTTGAAAAATTGTTGCATATAAAAGATTATTACAATTTACATATGCAGAAAAAGTATAGGAAAATAATTTGTTCAATATTTTTTTACTCTTTCTTATAATTTGAATATTTGGTGGGTGTGTAAATATTGAGTTTTTGGGTGGGATGTCAAGAAATTTTGGGTGTAGCATACTCCCTAATTATACCGTTCTGGGCTAACACAACACATGTTTTGCCGCTCCCCAAAATACTTATTTTTTTTATAATAATCCCATTTTGCCACCCCTCAAAATCTGCCACGCAAGGCGAATGCTCGTTTCATCCTCTCTGCCCCTTGGCGCCAATCCAGGCTGGAAATCACAGAATCAAAGTAGGACTTCTAGAATATAGGAATTTCCCTTGAAGAAAGAGATAGAGAGCTAGATTTGTCGCCACTTTTTAATCTTATACTGTACAAGGATACCTTTACAAATAAACGTAAAATTTGTAAACTTCTCCTCTCCTACTATTTTTACCATTGCGCACGCATATCGACTTCGATTTCTATCATTTCTACTAAATAAATTTTACAGATTAAGGTACACAAATTATGCCAATAATTTAGTCTAGTAGCTGGCAAATGACTAAAAGTATCTGACTTTCAGTAAATGCGATTTCGTAGAATATAACAAAATTCTGGAATGGCCAATAAAAAATGCAATTGCTTTGTCTGCGATCTGACATGAGTCAACAGAATTTCTGACCGAAACTCTTAAAGGAACATGAGCATATCAATAGACTTCACCGTACAGTGGAGCCTAAGATTAATTCATTTGTTTAATTTCACAAGATATATGGAGCTAAAAGCTTCTTAAAATAGTCCGCAAAAAATGTATTGAGCTGAAAGATTGGGGAGTACAGCCGCCTTATAATATACATCCCTATTGGTACACACTTTTATATAGAGATGATGGGCGTCCTATCAGCCATCATCTTTGACAGTGAAAAAAAGTTTTCAGTTACAATTGGCTGCTCCACAATCCTACTACCTCGTAATGGACAAAGTTCCAGCAATTAAAATTTTAAAGCAGACACTCCAGATCTTTGAACACCTCTGGATCATATTTGGAAATTTGTATTTCAATCGATCGGTGTGGCATCTAATTATTTCAGGTAATATTCAGCTTACTTCCCCTTAAGCCCCTATGTAAAGTACGAAGCTCTCTGGACACAGCGACTTTTGGCACCCCACCTCTACATCATATATATATATGTATTTTGTAATTAGGTGTTCATTAAGGGAGATTTTACTTCACACGTGAGTATATGTACATTCAGTGTACATATACGCACGTGCCCCAGGCTTCTTTAAAACCGTGTGTACGTTCTCACCTTGTCATTTATGGTCAAAAAAGTTATACGCTATTTAATTATTTCATTAAAACAAATTTTATAAGTGTTAGTAATAATGTCTTAATAAACTGCAAATGCCTAAGTTCATAAACTACTATATTTCAACTCTGGGGATTTCCCCTTTCTACTTTCTTAACCAAGAACAAAGTCGGAGGAGTTAAAAGAGATATTACATTACATTAGTGGACAAGTTACATTAGTCGGGTAGAGTGAAAAGGATGACTACCAAAGGTGGCTCTGTAATCCCAGACAGGACGTTCAAACAGTTCAACTAACCGCCAGGGTGAGTTTGGGGTTGCGGAGAATGGATGTTCGAAAGTCAACCACGCATTCGCAGAAAGATGCCCGCTCGTAAGTTGTCGTCATTTAACGTAAACCTAAACCAACCGCCACGGAGGGCGGCCCCAGCCGATGAACCGGAAATACACCCCACAGGAACCCGCCACCTCTGGAAAGGAAGGTTAGGATAGCGGCGCAAAGACAGGAGGATCCGAGGGATGCAGTTAGAGGAGACTCCTCCTACTTCTTTATCTACTAATCACCACCTCAGCTCAGAGGAAGAGAAATTCCATCACCGGAGGGGGAATTCTCTTTCTCCTCTGAAGACCTTTTATTACATTTGTTTAGACTTTTTTTAAAACAAAAATATACCTATCTGAAAAACAAGATTATTGATACATATCTCAGCAGCATTTTAGATTATTTAACACATATCAATAAAATTAGATTTGTTTTCATCAAAGGTATTTTAAAATCTCATATTCTTATATTAAGAGACAAAATAAGGCAAGTTCTTGTATTTAAAAAAAAAAAATTAGATTTCTTAAAGGAATAGTTTTACGTTAATTTAAGAAATTAAACTATATATATACTTAAACCCTTTAAGGTTTTTTGCCAGCCATAACGGCTGAAAAGTTGCTGTCCTTTCAGATTTTTAAGTGGCTGTACAGCCGGAGTGTGGTACAGATCGGGAGAGTGTCTCCTCCCAATTTTCACGTACTTCACCCCAGCCGTACGGCCGCTTAAAAACCTGGAAGGACAGCAACTCTTCGGCCGGCAAGAAATCTTAAGGGTTAAAGCCAAAAAAGACAAATAAGAGCTGGTTAAAACCAAAAAAAAAAAGCCACTAGCCTTGGCACAGTATGGTCTTAGTTGTCGTTACGTCGTAGAACAAAAACTAATTATAAGCTAATTAATACAGACTATTTATTAAACAGACTATAAACTACACTCTATAACAAAAAAAAATCGACGCACCAAGGAGGAGTTGTCCGATTGCGATAAAAATTGGTGGATGTGAAGAACATACATAGAAAAAGAAATCATTAAAATTTCAGAACAATTGAATGATTTATTGCAGAGTTTGACCGTTACAAAGGGAGGAAGTCAATAAGGCGTTGGTCCACCTCTGGCCTGGATGCAAGCTGTCACCCGGCGTGGCATAGACTGATAAAGATCCCGGATGGTGTCCTGCGGAATTTCTTGCCAAATTGTCTCCAACTGTCGGGCTAAATCGTCAACATTCCGGGATGGTTGCAATCGCCTTCCCATAGCGTCCCAAATGTGCTCTATGGGAGAGAGATCAGGAAACCTAGCTTGCCAAGGAAGTGTTGGGCAAGCTTGAAGACAATTCATAGCAACACGTGCCGTGTGCGGCCGGGCATTGTCTTGTTGAAACGTAAGTCCAGGGTGTCGCAAAAGGAACGGTAACACAACCGGTCGTAGAATGTCGTCTACGTACCGCTGTGCTGTAAGTGTGCCAGAAATGACCACCAAAGGGGTCCGGCTATCAAAGGAGATGGCATCCCAGACTATAACACCCTGTTGTGGGCATGTGTGGCGTGCGATAGTAAGGGCAGGATCCCCACGCTGCCCTGGACGTCTCCAGACACGTCTGCGGTTGTCGTCAGGACACAGTTGGAAACGGGACTCGTCACTAAAGACTATACGTCCCCAGTCAGCGCAGTTCCAAGTTGATCGAGCCCGGCACCACTGTAATCGGACTTGACGGTGTAAAGGCGTGAGAGGTAAGCGGCGTAACGGTCAGCGCGAGCGTAAATTCCGCTCTCTCAGTCGTCTGCAGAGGGTCATGTTGGACACATGTGTGCGGACCACACAGTGGATAGTTGATAACGACGAATCCGGTGCTGTGACAGCTGCTCTGACAATCGCTCTGTCTTCCCGTTCTGTTGTGGCCCTAGGTCGACCGCTGCCGTCCCGACGCTGACATCTGCCGTTGTTGACCCACTCTTGCCAGCACCGTCCAATCGCCGCATCGCTTCGACCCACATGTCCAGCGATTCTTCGATTCGTCCAACCAGCCTCTTTCAATCCGATAGCACGACCTCTTTCAAACTCTGACATATGCTCGTAATGAGCACGAATCTTTCGGCGAGGCATTGTTACAGTCGACGTAAGATATCCGCAGTCAAAATGCAACAGAAATTTTGACCACATATTGAGAATCGCTCCTTATATACACCTGCTGAATGCGCTGGAGTTCCCGCTATTCATTCATTGGACACCAAATTTTAATCATTTGCATGTTCGGTCAAAATGTCTTTGCATACGAAATTTCATTACAATCGGACAACTCCTTCTTGGTGCATCGATTTTTTTGTTATAGAGTGTATTTAATTACTCAGATGCCCAAACCAAGATAAATCTCCTCTCTTAACTGGGTTATTGCGTTGTGAAGGTTTACAAAGCAACGTCAGATTTAAATTCCATAACCACGTGAGGGGTAATAATATCTCATATACAAAAAACGATTTATCATTTTCCATAACGATGTTCCATTGTTATTGTGGGCTACAGGTAATTACTATAAAATAAACCCTACAAAACGCAAGTAAGGTTATTTGTCCCCATGGACATTAAAACTATATATTCAGGTTTGGATTTTCGAATAGGCACTGGAGATAAGACGGGGCTCTACATTTCATATTGTTTTCGGGTCCGGTTTCATCAGATGGGTGCACCTGAAGCCGAAAGCTAACTTTTCTATATTGAAATTCTTCAAGGAACACAATTATGTGATTCGTTTTTGGGGATTGTAGAAATACGTGTATATGAAAATTGGAAAAAAATGAAATGGTGTAGGTCGGAATTTTTTGTTTAAGTTCAAATAGTACGTCAAGGGGTTAAAATTTTATTTGAAGTTTCGGTCTCGGACCAGAAAATGAGTCCGAATTCATCTCTGGTAGGCACATGGGGTACGGGCTTAGAATCGCCATGGCATGGGGACGGCGGCAGAGGGCTTAAAAATGTATTTTTGTAAACTCGACAATGTTGAAAAAATGCTCTGTATTAAAAAAAAAAAAAATACAATGGGGGATGGATACAAGTTTGTTGTCTGTGTGGACGTGTATTATTTGTAAATGAGCTATAACGTCGACTTGCACACCGTAGGTGTCGAATCCTTTATGCGTGGTGTACCTGACAATTCTATTTGAAAATCTTGTAGGGCAACAGCTAAGCTAAGAAAAATTGTATAAAATTTTTAATTATTAGTTTGAATATAACTATGTGATTATCTTTGTATAAGGCTCTTTTGACATGAATACATCTTTGAAATCAATCCAATACTGGATGACATCTCAGAAACCTTGATGTAACGTTTACGTGCATATCCAAACTCGTTTATTAATTCCGAAGCTACAAGTCTGTCTGGTATGAGTTTGCTATCATACTAACCGGTATGTTGTTGCGTTCCCCTCAAAATATTGTCAGTTGCGCGCATGCGCATCGCAAGAGGGGCAGGACGACGCAAAACGGACATGTTGGGCTTCTGTGGAAATTTCGAATTGCGTTTCCGTTTAGTATATAGCTCATTATTCCGAGCAGTTACGGCGCTGGTTTTGGTCTCAAACAATGGATCTCGATTAGATCTATGCGATCCACGTACATTTCAAAACATTAATCTAGCTTTAAAGAGTGAAAAAATTGGAACGAGAATTTTTTTTTTTTTTTAAATTTTCGCTGTCGGCCGAAACTCGCGCAAATGACAACATAAAATATAGAAGATGCATGACATTGAAAAAAGCGTCTTAGCAGCTATCCAAGGATATACCATTGTCAGTTACTGAGAGAGTCGGGAGGCGCAAGGAACGCAAAAATGCAAACGTCGGCGGCGAGGTTAACCGCTGTTTCATTGTAACAATAATTGCATCAATCCCTTTCTGTCTCATGCATCAGTCCATTAAATCCCTCTGGGAAAAAAACCAAAAAAACCGGTGTTGAGGGAACGCAATCACGTAAAATAACTGGACTGTGCATCCTGTCACAGTTGCTATATATATATGTATGTATATTTTTTTTTTTTTTTTTTTTTAAATCTTTCGTGCAGCCTGGCCTTGTTTGACGCAAAGTAACCCTTGTTGTTATCCTTGCATCATAAAATTTTAACTGTCCAACTATTTAAAAAAAAAACCATTATATACAGTATAATAAGATATGATTGTTAAATAAAATTAAACACATTAACACAGTTAAAATAAATACGATGGTTTATAGCTATTTCGGAAGCGCGTTTAGGCTTCCTTCTTCAGAACCCTAGTTACACTAACGTTACACACACATACACATTAGTGTAACTAGGGTTCTGAAGAAGGAAGCCTAAACGCGCTTCCGAAATAGCTATAAACCATTGTGCCAAAATATTAAATAAAATTAAACACATTATCACAGTTAAAATTTTAACTGTGTTAATGTGTTTTATTTTATTTAATATTTTGCGCAGTGTGTCGTTTCATCTTTACTATAAGGATATGATTTCCTGATTTTCTTGTAAAAGCATTCCTTTCTTCTATCTAAGGGCGACAGTTTCCGAAATACATATGTTGAACTGTTTAATGTGCTTAATTTGACGCAGAATGGTCCTTTCGTCATAAAGATACAATCAACCGATCATCAATATGCTTAAAAGCACTCAAATGTGGCGGCAGCCTCTAACTTAAACTCACTGATTTGTGTTCGATTATGATGATGATGATTGCAATGTATTGATGGAAAGGATGGCCGCTGTAGATGACGCCGTGTTCCCTGAACCCTATTCCCGCTGATCTCATCAGAGGCGGACGGGGTCCTCTCATAAGGTTCATACCTTAGATTATACTAGGGCGCGAGTCCTATAGCCCATGAGGGCGCACCAGCCAGGAGGGCGGTTGGCCGGCAGACCATTCCGCCCCCGATCTCTCTCGTATGTGAGTCGAAGGATGTCTGCTATTTTTCGCACATGGCTTAAAACTGCAAATGTCCAACTGTGGCGTGGATGTAATATATTCGCTTAGTAAACCTGGGTTCGGTTCCCAATAGTGTCGTAAAACACGTACTGTTTTCTGCCCACCGTAGTCCGGGGTTTGTTTCCCTCGGCTGTGGTGATTTGGATTCCTCGGAAAACTATAAATCCCGGCTTAATATGTCCTTTGCACTCCTTGCGCTATAAAAGCAAAGAATATGTGAAACTCTGAACGAAGTGCCTTAACGTGTTTACTTCAGTGGTTCTCAAACTTTTTGAAGTAGGTGTTTACTTGAAGTCCTACAAAAAATCGTAGGCGCACTATACACATTATGACACTATTAATTTTATTTTTATTAATATTAATTTTTATGGGTGCGTATATTTCCTGCAGATGCGTCAACTTTCATATAGCCCTATGTTTAACTATATAACTAAAAAAAATAATTTTAATAATAGTCCCACACATATCTATCTGGGCTTTCCTAGGGCGTACCTAGGAATGACACCGGGCACACTGGTGCGCCTGGGTGGTACACCGTTTGAGAACCATGGGTTTACTTAAACCATTCCATACACATAAAACATAAACCTAAAACTTCCGCAAGGCATATTTCGCCAGACAGCACTTACGGTTTTATTTTCAAAAATAAAAATTTGTACATGCATTATGAAAATGGGTGTTTGGTGGTCAAGGCTAGACTTGTTTTGTTCTATACCCTCCAAAGTTCATGCTGTTTGAACTTTCTTTCTTTTAAATAGAATTACGGAGAACGTTGCATAATATAAATTCGGCAGTTTGCCATATGGCTGTACTTTTATGCTAAAGCGCTGGACGGCTGTGGGGGGGGGCCCCGTTGGTAGTCTCTTTATTTTGTGCTTTAGAAGTGAACGTCTAGTTATTCCGGTTTCCACTTTGCTCCCACTCTTAAATTCTTCAGGAATTTTATCAAATGGGGGCGGTTTCAAAAGTGCATCTACTTCTCTCGGAGGTGTGGGCCTGCAGTTAAAGGCGAGACTAGCATAAATTTTATTTTTATTTTTATCGTCTGTTAACCATGTTTTGACCCTTGGGAAGTCTCCAAGTTGCGAAGCCTTATTTCATGATACAAAAGGAACTCAATTACTCAGACTAGTTGGGACCAGAGACATCCAGATAATCAAATACAATTAAAAAATAAATAGAAAATCGGAAAGCCAGGGAAAATTGAAAAAAAA
>QLNU02014176.1:36728176-36761666 GCA_006491805.2 Dysdera silvatica | reverse complement strand
AATGCAGCAATTGTATTGATCACAATAGATGTACCAAAGGCGGAAATAGTTCAATACAGATCACGCAGTTATGAGTCTTGAGAGGGTTCGGTTCAATTCCCCGACAAGCACTTCACCGACAAGTTACTTCATCGACACGTCATTTCACCGACAGGGTCGTTCCACCGACACATCATTTCGCCGACGGGTCATTTCGCCGACAGATCGTCTCGCCGACAGGTCGTTTCGCAAACACGTCATTTCACCGACAAGGTCGTTTCGCCGACACGTCATTAGGCAGACAATTTACTACACTGTTTTTAGTGCTGCAATTGCAATCTTTTCCAATTTTTCTCCAAATATATATATATATATATATCATCATCATCATCATATTCAACCATTATCTATCCACTGCTGGATGAAGGTCTCTCCAAATGCTTTCCACACAAGTCTATCCTGAGCAATTCGCTTCCACGTCACCCCAACCTGTTTTCTTATTTCATCCACCCATCTAGTTTGAGGACGTTTTCTAGGTCTTCGGTGGTCTCTTGGAATCCAGTTCAGAATTTCTGTTGTCCATCGTTGATCAGTTCTTCTTGCAATATGCCCAGCCCATCGCCATTTCAGCCCTTTTACTTTAACAATGATGTCCTCTACTCTAGTTTGCTCTCTCACCCAAGTGTTTCTTTTTCGATCTCTCCTAGTTATTCCAAGCATGCACCTCTCCATGCTCCTTTGCGTTGTCTGTAACTTTCGTATTGCTCCAACTGTTAGACTCCATGTCTCTGATCCATAAGAGAGGACTGGCAATACACACTGGTTGAAGACCTTTCTTTTTAGACACAAAGGCAATTTCCCCTTCAGGATAAAACTGTTTCTTCCAAATGCACTCCAGCCAAGTTTAATACGTCTGTTGAGTTCTTTCATAATGTTGCCATCCATTGAAATCAGCTGGCCAAGGTAAATATATGAATCAGCAATTTCTAGCTCAATGTTGTCAACTTGTATTTTTGTTTCCTCTACGAAATTATTGAACATGATCTTAGTTTTTTGTAGGTTCATCTTGAGTCCAACTTCTTTACTTCTAGTTGAGAGCTCCTGTACCATGTCTTGGAGTTCTGATGGGTTCGTTGAAAAAATAACAATGTCATCAGCAAACCGCAGATGATTTAAATATTCACCATTTATTTTTATTCCCTTGTTATTCCAATTTATCAGCTGAAAAATCATCTGTAAAGCAGAAGTAAAAGTTTTGGAGAAATGGTATCTCCCTGCCTCACACCTTTACCAATTTTGATAGTTTTGGTATCTTTATGTAACCGAAATTTTGCACTTGCATTTTTATACACACGTTTCACCATGTCAATGTACACATCCTCAATGTCTGTTGATCTTAAAGAGTTGATGACTGCTGATGTTTTTATAGAGTCAAAGGCCTTCTCATAGTCAATAAATGCCACACACAATGGAAGTTCATATTCATGTGTTCTTTCAATTAATTCTCTTAATACTTGAATATGGTCCACTGTACTGAATCCACTTCGAAATCCAGCTTGTTCTCTTGGTTGAGCTGCATCTAATTTTTTCTGCAGGCGATGTGTTAGCACTTTTGTGAAGATTTTATAAATAGCAGGTAACAAGCTAATTGGTCGGTAATTTTTCAAATCCTCTTTATCACCTTTTTTATGCAAAAGAATTACTGTTGCAGAATCCCATTGGTTTGGTATGTTACCGCTGTTAAGACATTTGGTAAAGAATTTTGCAAGTATGTCTTCTACATATTCTCCAGCTTCTTTTAGGATATCTAATGTAATACCATCATCACCAGGGGCTCTTCCTTTCTTCATATTTTTTATTGCAAATGAAACTTCTTCTTTTAAGATTTTAGGAGCTGTTCCTTCGACTATTTCAATGTCTTCGTTTAATTCACTGTTACTTTCGTATAGATTTTTGTAGAATTCTTCAACTCTTCTAAGTATTTCTTCCCTATTTCTTGTTACGGTGCCATCCTCTCCTTTTAATGCAATGATGTGTTTCTTCCCAACAGATAAACTTCCTTTAACAACCCTAAGGCTCTTGTTATTTTCAATGGCTTTCCTTACTAGCTCACAGTTGAATTTTCTTATGTCTTCTTTCATGCTTTTGCGCAGAGTTTTACAAAGTTCTATGTACTCAATCCTGGAACTGGTATTTCGATTGTCCACCTTCATATCTCTTCGCCTTTTCATGAGCTGTTTCGTCTTCTCAGATAATTTGCTATTGTGCTTTTTACAGGTTACACCACCAATTTCCCCAGCAGTTTCAACTATTGTCTTAACAATGTTTTCATTTGCTTCTGAGATATCACTTTCATCAATAAGTCCTTCCAGTGCAGAAAAGCGATTTTTTAATTCCAACTTGAATGCCTCGGTATTTACTTTCAGTTTCATTAGATCCACCCTCTTACTTACTTGTTTCCTAATGAGCTTCTGTCGTTCTAATTTAGTATTTAAGTGCACTTTACATCTCACCATTCGATGATCACTTCCAGTATTAAATCTGTTCAGTACACTGCAATCTTCAATAATTGATTTCTTGTTTGCCAGGATATAGTCAATTTCACTAGTTCCCCCATTTGGGTGTTTCCATGTCCATTTTCTTTGCGGTTTCTTCTTAAAAAATGAATTCATGATGCTAAGGTTTTCAGCTTCTGCAAATTCGATGAGTTGATCGCCACGTTCATTCCTTTCCCCATATCCGTATTTACCAACCGATGTCTCTCCTTGTTCCTGTTGTCCAATTCTTGCATTGAAATCCCCCATGATGAGCTTGATATGTTGTTTCCCTTTGGTGTGTAACTCTTTGATTTCTTCATAAAATTCTTCAACCTCTTCGTCGGTATGGCTTGATGTTGGTGCATATACCTGTACTATTTGAAGTTGGTATCGCTGGGTTAGTTGAACAACAAGCCTCGCTGCTCGATCTGATGTACTTTCAACTTCCAGAAGACAGTCTTTAATTCTTTTGTTGATTAAGAAGCCAACACCACTTGTTCTTCCAGTTTCCGTTCCTCTATAATAAAACAAATGTCCACTTTTAAGTTCCACCAACTCTTCACCTTTTCTTCTAACTTCACTGAGTCCTACAATGTCCCATTTGATCTTGTCAAGTTCTTCTTCCAATTCTTGAAGTTTTGCTTCAGAAGCAAGGGATCGTCCATTATACGTTGCCAAGGTCAATAACAAACGGCAGCCTGGGCCATTCCAGTGATTCTTAGCACCCCCTGCTTTCATGCCACGCTGACCGCTGCCTTGATCAGGAGCACTCCAGCACCTGGAGACTAGGGGCCATGGTTTTTGGTGTATTAGCATATTGGAGGAATTAGCCATCATTTCACCACGCTGGCTAGACGGGTTGGTGAATTAGCCCTCCCCTTCCGCCTTTCTATCCGTGCAGCAAATATTAATTTGCCTCATAAATAGAAAGCCCAGCCTGCACCACTTGAAGGCGGGGTAGGACACTAGGTTACTGGCCTGGCCGGTTCCACACATCGTCACATACGTTCAGCGTGTGGGTCTCCTTCCAGTTAGATACCAGCAACCCTTTTGCAGGCCATATATATATATATCCCACACATCCATTTTCATTACTTAAAATTTCATATTGAAGCAAAACATCAAAAACAAATATATGCAAACATAAAATTAAAGTTGTTTTGTTTAAACTGAGAAGTTTTCAAGGGATCCTTAAAGAGATCCAGTTGGTCAGTTTGTAGATCAGATAACTTTATAGCATAGAAGTCCGGTTCACCATTGAAGTGTTTCTAAAGAGAGATCAGAAGGTTGGTTGTTTCGAACTCTTTATTTCGTTTATAATATTACAATTCATAACTTAACAATGGAAATCAAACTAATAACTGTTTTTTTTATATTCGAACACAAACGATATTTAAATCACATTTAGCTTTCTCTTGATCATATCAGATAAGAAATTAAATTATTATATTGCAATATATATATGCTACACATTCGCATACTTTCTCTCTCTCTCTCTTTGTATGCTATTGCATACTGGGGAAAGATTGATCCATGAATTAGTAAGTCTGTTACTATATTAAACACATTTTATATATCAAAGAAAATAATTCAGCAACTATCATCACTGTTTTTAGATTTGCTGAAGTGGTTCAAACATCAGGTTGAACTGTCCACATAATCCCATATGACCCACCAAACAATTTTAAGGCTTAAAATATAAATATTTCTTCTTTGTCAAGAAATGTGTTGATCCATTAATTAATAATTTTTATGTCTTTATCATTGGGTATTATCTTTAAATTTTGGAATTTGCTATGTTAATATGAAGGATATTAAAAACTTTTCATATTCGCAAGACTTAACGCTTAAAGACAAAGTAATTTTCTTGTATCAAAGTTTTTCACAAATTCTCATTTCATTTTTTTTTAAATCTTCTATAGACTTTTATCAGACATCGAAGAAAAATTGAAACAAGTGCAAGAAGAAAGTGAAATCATCAAAAAAATGGAAGGTGATGTGTCTTCCATCAAGGAAACCATTAAAAATCTGGAGAAGAAAGCCAAAGATCTTGATTGTTATATCGACGATGCGGCAACTGTGGATAACGGCATGACTGTAAGTCATAATTTTTTGTATCTGTCATTTAATTTGGAAATAAGGACTTTTATGAATATATTACAATATGTTATTTAATATGTATTTAGGAAATTCGAGAAGGTGTAACAAAGATCACAAAAGAAGTGAAAACAATTATAGAGGTGACGAAGGAGCCATTTATTAAAAAGAACAGCAGCGTTCCTGATACAATAAGCAAATCCCTCTCTTCGCTCGAAATCCTTTCAGAGTCAACCTGTACTACTTTACAAAACAAAGAACGAGAATATAAACGAGCTCGAAGTGCTCGCATTGAATATTCAAAAGCAGTTGATACTGTTGTGGCATGGTTACGGAAAGCTCAAGCTCAGTTGCAGGACAAGTCAACTCTACCTGAAACAGCATTGGAATCAGTAAAAGTAAGTTAAAAAAAGTATTGAATAGTTGGCTGTCAAGTATACAATATCAAATTTGAAAATTTTAATTACTAATTGACTTGTTAAAGTCCTTTTTTAATTCAGTTTTCTTAAGGATAAAATAGTATATCATAGTGTGATATACTATGTGAAACTAATGAACAAATTATCAACATAGTGTAATTTAAATTAAAATTTTAATATCATTTAAGGTTATGGTTAATTGTTGCCATTCTGGAAAAATAGCCACTTTTGTTAAAACTGTCGTAAGTGATATTAAAATTTTTACTGAGATTATTTTTGTTCTGATAATTTATCTATTATGATAAAGCAGTATTTCAAAATGTTCAGCGTAATGTGTTTAAAAAATTAACCCATTCCTATCTTCTTTTCCTCAGATCCATTCCCAAAAGTTTACAAATTTTGTTTCTGCTGAAATACCCTTTACTCAATTTTGTTAAAAGATGATTTTATTTTATTGATTCGTTTAGCTCATGCAGGTTTTTTTTAATGGAGTTTCCAAATTTATGTTTACCTTAAACCTCTGATTAATATTTACAGTAGATTTTCATTATAGTGAATTCCACGGGACCTCTAAATTATTTATTTATAACGGAATTCACAAATTCATATTACGTAATGTATTCATGTAAATATAATATGTAATGATTTTAATGAAAAATTATTAAATTAACCTAGAACATAATTTTATAAAGTAAAATTCAAAATTTAATAACTAATCTTCATTTACACAACTACAGAAAATCCATGAATTTTGTTAATGCAAATGAATTCTTAGCTATAAACCCCTGTACCGAATGTAAGAATGTAGATAAAATTTGTGGGGTGTACCATATTTTTTGGCTACTTTGGTTTTTCTTTATTCTGCATCAATCTCGTAAATTAGGTATTTTTTCCAAAGGAAACAGGTAGCCTTTCATCTTTGCCATATCACTGCAGAAAAAAAAATGGAAACAAAAAAATCGCAACTAACCCCAGATTTAGACATCAAAATTGAAACTGAGCATCCGTTTTACAATCATGTGTTAGCCTTCTGCCCACCAGTTGTTTGTCACATACACAAATTTAATGGAAGATTGGGGGGGAGGGAATGGGAAACCATAAATGAGTTAAACAGTTGAAAAGAATGTGGAAAAAGTCGGTTCAAATGTCACTTGTTTCTTTGTTGGCCCCTACCCCCTCCACAAAGATGTGACACTTTCTTTCCTGCATTTTGAATTCTCTTCATTTGAAGTGCAATTTTTTTATGTAATTATGTTTTTTTCTTGAATCTTTAATAAATCCTCCATTATAGCAAGATTGCCTGAGGTTTACTTCATTAAATTCAAAATTTTAATGTATTGTCAATGGCATTTGAAAGTTGAGTTGGTCTTAGTTTTATGATAGTAGAATTTTCATTTTACCAGTATTCGTTATAACTGCAATCTAGTGTGTGTGTGTGTGTGTGTGTGTGTGTAATATCCTGTGATTAAAATAATTTTTGTAAGCTTTTAATAAAAATGATAACAAGTAGATTAGGTGCAGTGCAACAATAAGTTGTGTAATACATTTAATGAAAGAATACTGATTTTTTAATTGAAATAATAAATAGATTAGATGCAACACATTACTGTTCTATTGAGTTATATAATAATTTTAAAGAAATGATAAACGTAGATTATTATATTTACTAGTAAAGATGAAAAAATATATAAAACCTTTAAAAGAATTTTCAAAGTAAGAATTTTTTGAACTTCAAAAAATATTTTGGAGGGAACTTCTTCAGGAAAGACGCCCTTCGCTGTGTGCTTTTGTTAATATCCAAGTTCAAACAAAATGGATACCAGCCTCCCAACACATTGAGAGCAAAGATTTTTCAGAGCCAAATATTCATCCAACTTAAAAGACGTTGAAAATAAGAAAATCCCGAAGCAAAACTAAACTACTTAGAAAGTAATTAAGCAATTTTATATGATTTTAGTGCAAAACTGCAATATTAAATTGGAAACAAATAAAACAAAAGTAATATCTTGCACTTCGATTCTATTTATGAACTATTTAAAAAATTTTGCTACTTGAAAAAATGCTAAATGAAAAATAAATTAAAATTGAATATTGCCATTTCGAATAAAAGTAAACAATTTAAATGAGATATTTTTGACAGCTCTGTATTCCATAAATTCTGAATTTTGACAACAATTTTTATGAAAATTGATGTATATGTATATTGCAATTCTGAAACATCTTACAGATTCTGATTACTGAGATTCCTACTGTGAAAGATCATCTTGATGCAGTGCGTCGAAATGGACAGCTGATTATCGAAAACACTACCCATTCAGCTGATCGAGAGGCTGTCCAATCTACTTTAACCTCCTTGTGGGAACAGCTCGCACAGGTGGAGTCATGGACTTATGAAAGGGAAAGAGACATCAAAGAAGCTACAGCAGCCGTTAAGCAATTCTTGGAATCTCAAGATTTTGTCAATTCTTGGATCCAAAAAGTAGAAAGAATTCTGCCGGTGGAAGTGGAGACTGTATCTTTACAAACTTCAAGGGGTCGCTTAGAAGAGCTACAAGTAAGTTCACCTTACAACCAGTGACCAAAAAACACAATGCTTACTAACTTTTCTGTGTAGTCCAGGAATTAATTTGCTAGTCCAGTGCCCTGTGTTGGTATAGTGGTATCACATCCATCGATCGTTCATCATGCCATTAATCCATGTTATTGAAATCAATACCAATGGTGGCCCTGCAGTGGCACAGTGTGGTAACATGCTTGTCTAGTGTGCCGTTAACCCGGGTTCGACTCCCAACAGTGCAAAGAACGCTTACTCAGAGATCTCATAAAGATCGCACTGCTCACTGTAGGGTTTGGTTCCCTAGGCCTTAAGAGGTTCAGATACCTACGAAAGCCGTGCAAGTCCTGATGCAGCATGATCATCATAATCTTTGAGCCGTAAAACTACAAACAAACAATGCCAATGATATTATAGAATGTGGGCCATTTTTCTGACCACTATATGTTGTTTACGGTTTAGTGCCTTTGGTGACAGATATTCAGATTCCTCCAAAACTGTAAGTCTCAGTGCAAAATGTCCTATGTTATCCTTGCTCCGTAAACAATTTGTAATTGAAATGTCTGTAATTACATCCACAATTTATAGATTTAGAAAATTGAAATATAACCATTTTTTCTTAAAGCTTGCAGAAAGGATATTTACTTGTTTTTAAATTTATTTCATAATTAATTTCAGTGAATTTTTGTATATATACATGCAAATACAGTTGAAAGAGTATAGGGTGCACAAGATATTTAAATCATGAATATGATTTGTTATTTTATTAAGGACATTTCCATGTTTTTAGATGCTGGATAAAGAACAAGGTCAAACTCAACAGCACCTTAAAAAAATGGCAAAGTGCTTAGAAAAAATTGGTGAAGTGTGCAGTTCTGGTGATTTACCAGATTTGTTGGATACGTTAGAACAAGAAGAAAGTACAACTCACAGTCGTTTATTGGAAGCACTTTCATTGCTACAAGAAATGGTGGAAGAATGGGAGCAATGTGAACGTAAAATAAATGAAGTAGCAGGATGGGTAGAAAGAACAAAATCTCATTTGGATTCCAATCAATTCAAAAAACGAAGTCTGAGAGACCAACTTTCATCTAAAGAGGTGAATTCGATTTTTTTTTTCTTATTTGTTTATTTATGAACGTTATTAAATCGTAATTTCCAGGAACTTCATCTTTATCTAGCATTTCGAAAATGCTTTAAAGGTGACAATGTTTAACGTTTTATTTTCAATCCTTTTGCACTTTTTCATTTGTTCCTGTAAATGTCAGGAAAGACGTCCACCAAAAAACGTAGTTTCAGTGTACATTGAACACGGTATTCCAGTCCTTTAATTCTTACTCCCATTTTATAATATTTTTGTAAGTAAAGTTTTCTTTATGTTGTATTATTTGGAAAGCTATATAAATATCCTTAATTTCTAATGTTTTATATAAAAGCCTCTTTTTTAAAAATAAAATGGGGGGGTGGAACTTGGCATTTAAAAACCATTGGCGAAACTGGTGTTGAGGTCTATGTGAAGTGGGACACTATAGCTCCACCCCAATGTTAGTATTTATTTGTAATTTTCACTTTTCTAGGAAGAGATAAGCAACCTCTGGTTTCATCAATACTTATGACTCTGATAACCTTACTCTCAGCATACTTTTACTAACATTTATGTGATAAGCAAATGTTGCATAAATAATATCTCCAGTGATATGTAATTGCCCGATAGAGTGAACTAAAATTTCCACAGGTCACCCCTTACTGACTGTCATTGGCCCTTGGATTCACTTGACTCAGTTTGATATCCAGTATGTTTGGTTACTTCTGACCCTACCATGGTTCAAAGGCCATGCTACACTTTCAAGTCCATCAAAACGTTTTAGAATACGAAGGTAGAAACAAACGTGATAGAAAAAAAAGTTTTTAAGTGTTTAAGATCATAAAGTTGTTCATCTAGTCTTGGATAACCGAAATGGTATTTGAGATTTGAATGCCTATATACTGGTTGTAAGATATTATTACCCTTCACAGGGATAACACAATTGCCAAATAATGGTCAACACAGAAAAGCCTCCGGGGCGAGATTTTTGTGAGTTTTTCGTGGGGGAATTTATTATACAATAATTTTTGCCACCCACGTATATTTAGCTCAAACTAGAGCTTTATTATTTTTGGAGAAAAAGAGACGTTTCCCCGTCCTGGATTCGAACCAGGGTCCCCGCGGTGTCTTGACCTACTAGACGAACGAGAAGAACAAACGCATTTTTCTCCGTATATTAGGGTGTAAGATATTATTACCCTTCACAGGGATAACACAATTGCCAAATAATGGTCAACACAGAAAAGCTTCCTGGGCGAGATTTTTTGTGAGGAGGCTTTTCTGTGTTGACCATTATTTGGCAATTGTGTTATCCCTATGAAGGGTAATAATATCTAACATCCTAATATACGTAGAAAAAAAGCATTTGTTTTTGCCATCATTTGTCTAGTACAGATGTTCCCAACTTGTTCCCGACGAAGGAATCCCAAGTGGTTTGCGAGACGGGTTATTATTTAAAATTAAAAATTTAAAAATTTATAAAAATTATTATTAAATATTAAAATTAATTATAAAAATGAAATTGATTGCACATTTGTAGTATTTTACAATCTGACGGAATTTCATAAAACGGTTCGTATTAAAAGTAATTCGTCTTAAGCGTGTTCATCTTAACGAGGTTTGACTGCATTATCATTAAATTTTTTTTTACCAAAGAACACGCATTTCCTCCAAAAAAGACCAGTCTCCCTTTTTTATCAATGTGTTGCAGCCAACTCGTGAGAATTTTTAAAAGTAGTCCATGGGTACAATAGAGGTAAAAAAGTAGTCCGCGGGCACAATAGGAATTGAAAAGTCGTCCGCAGCTTAAATTGTGTTGGGAAGCACTGATCTAGTAGGTCAAGACACCGCTGGCTTGCTGAGGGGCCCTAGTTCGAATCCAGGATGAGGATGGCGTCTTTTTTTCTCCAAAAACAAAAAAATTACTGTATAATAAATTCCCACACGAAAAACTCACAAAAATCTCGCCCCGGAGGCTTTTCTGTGTTGACCATTATTTGGCAATTGTGTTATCCCTGTGAAGAGTAATAATATCTTACATCCTCATATACGGAGAAAATTGCATTTGTTCTTGTCCTCATTCATCTAGTAGGTCAAGACACTGCGGGCTCAACGGAGGGACCCTGGTTCGAATCCAGGATGGGGAAAGCGTCTCTTTTTCTCCAAAATTACATAAGCTCTAGTTTGAGCTGTAATTAATACGTGGGTGGCAAAAATTATAGTATAATAAATTCCCCCACGAAAACTCACAAAATTCTCGCCCCGGAGGCTTTCTTGTGTTGACCATATTTGGCAATTGTGTTATCCCTGCGGAGGGTAATAATATCTTACATCCTCACATACGGAGAAAAATGCGTTTGTTCTTGTCCTCGTCCGTCTAGTAGGTCAAGACACCTCGGGCTCAACGTGGGGACCGTGGTTCGAATCCAGGATGAGGACGGCGCCTCTTTTTCTCCAAAAATGAATAAAGCTCTAGTTTGAATTTCTTACACATGGGGGGGGGGGCAAAAAACATCGTACAATATTCTGGTTTATGTACTTGTTTATGTATTAGATCTTAGCATGTAAGTTGTTGTAAAAGTCAACTGCAGTTGGTTTCTCAAACCTTAATAACCCAAAGTTTCTGTATTTCAAAATGGTTCTCAATCTTATTAAAGTCCCCTTGAACCTTCTTTGAGACTGGATAATTTCGAAAGTAAATAATTTGAAGTAAAATCCCTTGAGTTTCGAGTTATTGAAGTGCCACCATATATATAAATTTTTGCCACATAAATGTGTAAAGCTTTTGCATAATTATATTTAATGTTCTTTCAATTTTAGAAAATTATGTCTGATGTGTCAGTCCAAAAGACCAAAGTTTTAATGTCTTTGGAGAAACTTCAGGTGCATTTAAGAGGTCATCCCAGTGGTCAGAACAATGTGTTGACAAGGGGTCAAAGTGTTCAGGAGGAATTGGAAAATCTGCACGGTATTGTTAGTGAGCAGTGTGAAAAATTACAGGTGTGTGTTATACAAGAAGATCAATGCCAACAAGATATTCAGTCCCTAAAACATGCTGCTTCTCAAGCTGATCATCAGCTAAGATTAGCCAGTAGTCCAAGTATTGCTGTTGAAGAAAAGGAAAAGCTTGTTGAACTTAGAAAGGTATGATCATGCATGAATCAATGTCATATGTCTGTAAATGTCTGTACCTATTCTTGCTAAAGCAATGCATTCATAAATGTACAGACATACATCCAGGGCCTATCGGAGGGGTCAGCAGGGGCTTCTGCCCAGAGCCTTATAAATTTAGGGGCTTCAACTTGGTAACTCAATATATGTTCGACGTGTATGTATGTCAGTTTTGAAGGGCCTCTAAAATATTAGTTGCCCCAGGCCTTGCATTTTCTCTGAAAAGCCCTGCATGCATCTCTGTGTATTATTATATATACATATATTAGGTGATGGTTCTTTTGAAATAACTTGCCTTTTCTATTTTTTCTTTATGCTTAGTGCAAACCAAGACAAAAGTTATAATTTTTAATATTCTAAATTTGAAGAATATGTATATCACATCACACAAAAATAGCATTTTGGGTTATAAAATTTGCCACTTGTATGTGGTAGACATATTTACAAATTGTATTATAATGCTGTTTTTTCGTAATATGTATTCTGAGATGGCATTTTATTAGGTGCTTGTACTTTGTAGTACGTTGAACCTCCTTTAGATTTCGGAACAGCCTGAATGCAGCTAGGCATGGATTCCACGAGACTTTGAAAACGTTATACAGGAACCATGTACCATGCTGACATGAATGCACATTTGCTAGATATACAACAGAGCTGTAAGCCTACAATGAGCAACTCTTTCTAGCTCATCCCAAAGATATTCAATAGTTTTTTGGGTTTTTCTTTTCTGAGAAGGTCATCATATCAGAAAAAAAGTCCATTTCATGTTTCTCAGACCAATCCATACTGATTCAGATCTTACTAACCAGCACATTTTCCTGCTGGAAGTAATCATCTGACTAAGGATAAACTGCCAACATGAAGACATGCATTTGGTCAGCAACATGATTTACATATCATGTAGCATTCGAAGATGAATCTGTGTATGTCAGGGAACCCAATGTATACCAGGAAAATTTTCCTGACATCATTAAACTTTTCCCACCACCTTCGAAGTTGTTACATGAAGTATCCATGGATATTTTTTCTATTGAATTCTGACCCATCCATCCATCAGCATTATACAACATGAACTTCGTCTTATTAGACCAAATAACTTTCTTTTCAATTTTGGTTCGTTCAATGCTAGTGCTGCTGTGCTCAAAGGAGGCATGCTTTTGTTATTCCTTGACAACAATGGTATCCAATATAGCTGTAAGACACTGTAGTCCATTAGCTGCAAGATGTGACAGCTGGTCCATTTTGATATCTTATTCTCCCCATCTTAGTTCAAATCTGTAGCAATTTGTGAGTGTGTGCCTTTCTGTTTGCCTGCAAAATTCTAGCCATCTTCTTTTGACTTCTCTCATCAGCAAACAATTTTTTTCCACAGAAGTACCAACAACTTACTGTTTTACATTTGTTGTACCATTCTTGAGATGTCTGTGAAAATTCTGTGACATATGAAAAGGGTAGAGGTCTGCTGTTTCAGAGATGCTTCTATAACAATCCCCCGAAGTCCATTAGATCACTGGTCCGGAGGGTGGTTTCCTTGAAAAATTATAAAGCCCGATGCAACATGACCATTGCTGTTCTTGCATTATAAAACTCACAAACCCCATTGGATCACTTATTTCCCCGACCTCTGCTTGCTTCAATTTTAAATTTATGTGATACTAGAGGTGTTGTACTGCATTTATTTTCAAAACATGATTATGTGACTTATATACAGGGTGTCCCAAAAAACCTTGACCGCCCCTCTAATTCCTTAAATATTGATCCTAGACATATGTACTAAATTGGAAAGTGGCGTAAAAAAAAGGTGCAGAATTTTATGAAATCGATTAAAATTGCAGTGGATTATTTTTCAAAGAAATACAAAATTTAAGTTTTTATACAGTCCCCGTACACAAAAATTTCCAATAAGTGAAATGTGCCCCATACTCTAGTAGCTCAATATACAAAATTTCAGCATTCTAGTGGATAAAAGAACCAGAGATATCAAAGTCCAAAATAACTGACTTACAACACTTTTTGAAGGGAGCAATAGGTATAATGCATGCCGTGAAGAGGAGAAATTCATTCTGCTAAGTCACGTTATTTTGGGTCTTCATATCTCTGGTTCTTTTTCCATTAGAATGCTGAAATTTTGTATATTGAACTATTGGAGTATCGGGGAACATTTTACAACAATTTACAATTTTGTACAATTCAAAACAAGTGTAATTTTTATTATCCTTTGTTAAAATTGACAGTTTTACTATTTATGTGATGTATGGAGGAGTTGTAACGTTATGAATATATTCTATTATAAAAACAACTTTGGGAAGTTATGAATCTTTTTGTTATTTAAATATTTTATATTAAGAACATAAAAAAATCCAGTCAGACAGCCTTATTATAGAATATGTTTTGTAATTCAAATCCTTTTTTTCTGCAATTACAATTCTGTTTATGCACAATTATGACATCCCGGTAACTGTATGATTAAGTTCATATCTTTATTTATCAATTCTGTGATTAATTGCGGATTAATTCATAACTCTTACTAATAAATACATGTTTGTAAACATGTGGAGGGCACACCAAATTGACTTTCTCGTCTCATTTATTTTGTGCAGTTTGTGATGCAAAATAATAACTGATCAACACATATAGTAAAGGTTTCATAATTTGCAATTTGATTCAAATTTAATTTTCATTTCAGTTAGATATTGGTCTTTGTCAATCTGGCAAATTTTATTATAGTGCATGAGAAAATATGTAGTCAAATTCAGTTATAATAAACATCATGACACCAGACAGTTTTCTTCATTATAGCCATTGTTCTGTATAATCATTATTCAATAACATGATCAAGAATCGTACTTTCATGTAATCATAAATGATTATGCTATGCATGCTTTATAAATCAATGTACTCAGCCATGTATTTTAAGGTTTTAAAAATGATTATCGAATATAATAGTTAAAAATCAACATCCAGAACAGCAACAGAAATGTGTTCCATTTTCAGTGCGAGAACTCTTTGAATGCTATTGACATTTGAAGTTAGCTTTGTTATTGTTTCATTGTAAGTCTTATTTTTAAAGTACACAGAAATTTTGAAGTCACTGATGTTGAGTGAATCTTCAAATTCATTTGTATTAAAAAGCGGAAGACTGAGCATGATCTGCATAAAAGAAACAGGGGCAAATACTTCAAAATGTTTGACCAAAATAAGTTGAAGGTTATTCATCGGTGTTAATTACAAAATTTGATGGTGGCTAAAAACCATTTCAGGCAAGAAAGGCTCTACAATAGAAGAAAGTATTAAAAAAACATACGGAGTGTAAAATGACCCAATATTAGAATCTACAATAATGACTTATTTTGAGGTGATGTTGGAGTTCCCTTATAATTTTATAATATTGTAGCTGAGCCAAAATAGCAAAGAGAAACTTCAAATTTTTTTTTTATTTTATACGAAAATTGCTGCAATAACTGAATTTGGCTGTGTATCCATATCTAATACATCCCAAGTTTTCTTATAAAACTGTTTATTAATATTCTGTACATTTTAGCCTGTAGTATGTTATAACCGTTAATGTGTATTTTGAATTATTTCAAATTTGTTTATTATATTTCTAGATTGGTTTATTGTGA
This sequence comes from Dysdera silvatica, assembly GCA_006491805.2. Taxonomy (NCBI): domain Eukaryota; kingdom Metazoa; phylum Arthropoda; class Arachnida; order Araneae; family Dysderidae; genus Dysdera; species Dysdera silvatica. The sequence continues at coordinate 36,746,202 of QLNU02014176.1, read as the reverse complement.
ATTTGTGATATTGTTTTGTATTAGACTTTTGACAGCTTCTCTTATTGTAAAGTCTGTATTGTGATTATTCAGTTAGCTTATTTATAATACATTAATTGAAATCATAAGTTACATTTAAGTTTTTTATTTGGCGATTAATTAACTAGAGTTGAGATTTTTAAATAAATGTCGTAACATTGTGATTTCAGGCCTATCCTCCTTCACGCAGACATGACTGCCTTTTAAGCAATTCAAGTGTACTAACCTTCCATTGATAACTTTCACCTCTTGTGATCGTATTTCCCAACAAATATTAATTTTTACTTCTGTTTCTTAGATTAAGAATGTAAGTGTTCTAAATTTTATGTGAAAATATGAATTGGATAATTCTTTGGTGAAGTTTTGTTTTCATTATTTCATTTATCATTTTGCATTACGTTTCTATTGATGTCTGTTTAATTTTTATTTCGTTTCTTTGGTTTTCATTTTGTTTATTTTTTTGTGTGAAATACAGGCTTTGAAAGATCACATTCGCAACTACAACAAACAGATCGAAATTGTTCAAGAGCGCATCAGGAAGATTCACCAGATGCGAACTCCTGACAAAGATCCTTTTCGAATTCAGATCATTCCACTACCATCAGCAGGTGCTATCCTTCCTCCTCCCAAACTCCGCATTCCTTCTCCATCACCATCCAGTAGAGAGTCGTCTGCTTCTCCAACTGTGAGAATTCAAAAGGAACCAATTAAAGCCTTTGAAACTAAATTTTCATCCTCACCTACCCATTCCCCCTCTGGTTTACGCCCCAGTTATGCATCTGTCGCATCTGGCCGAATGAGCCCTATAATGGGATCAAGGGAAAGCAGCCCACAGCCCAAAACTTCCAGTTGTTCCAAAACTACTGTTACTAAAACAGTCATTGAGAAGAAAGAGGTTCCTGTTGCAATGAGCCCCGTATTTTCAGATTCTTCAATCAAAAGTCCAACTTTTTATTCCGATAGACCAACAGATACCCCACATCATGGAAAAGCTGTTTTTAGTCCCCAAACAGCACCGTTCCAGAAATCAGAGGAGGTTTCACTGGAAAATCCAACTGGTGAAACTTCAGTAACCATTTTAAGAGAGGAAGAAGGTGATCAGAATCAAACATCTTGGGCTTCTGGTTTTCTGGCAAAGCCATCTTACGCCGACATACTCTCTGGAAGAGCTAGCCCTGTTCCAGAAGCATGCTCTCCCACATCACCACAACCTCCTACAAGCCAATTATCTCATTCCACATACGATAAAAAGATCATAAAAGATAAAGATCAAGAGGTCACAACTGAAAATATTGAGTCCACTTCTTTTACCTCTAGTCAGTTTTCAGATCCTCCTAAACAATTTGCTCCTTCAGAGTTCGGTTCCGCTTTTTCTAGTAAACTAAAACCAGAAAGTCCTAGTCAACGTTTTGTAAAGGAAGCATCGCCAAAGTTTATGGAGTTAAAAACAAGGACTCCTTCACCTTTACCAAGTGCACCTTTCCAAGAATACTCTGAGTCTAGAGTTTCTTCAACATCCATGAAGAAGATTGTTACACTTTCAGGTGGGAAGGAACAAATTACTCAGACAGAATCTGCCCATAGCCAAATTCAGACCAAAACTGTTTCATGCCCTTCTCCAACACCCGATCCCCGCAAATTAACCTATGCTGAAGTTGCTAAGTTCAGTAGCCCAACAGCGTTTACAAGTGATAGGTCTGGAGCCCGTAGTTCCTCACCCTTAACTGTACTTGACACAAAATCAAAGCGAACCACCTCCAGTCCTGTACCCCAAGCATCTAGAACAAAAGATGCTGCGGTTTCTCAAGAATCAGACCCACGTCAGAAGTCTTTTTTAGAGATTAATTCTGATAACCGGAATCGACCCAAACTTGAATCACAGCCTCTTTTAGAAGAAGATTCTGATCAGGACCAAAAAAACTTGTTTAAGCCTCTATTCAGCTGCGAGGAGGGTGAGCTAAATGCTTACCCGCTGAATAGGGGCGGATTTTACCATCATCCTCCATCTGCTAATATTGACCATTGTCAAAAGCAGGTGAGTCCTGTAGAACAGGAAGAAGCAGATAGTATTTCACATATACAAACTGTTTCAGAAAGTAATTCAAATTACAAAAGGAAAACAAAAAAGGGGAAAAAGAAATCCAAATCATTGCCTGGGGACTTTAAAAGCAAGTGTTTGATTGCCGAGACCTGTCGAAACAGTAAACAAATAATGCAAGTCAAATGCTTGCAAACAGATCAGGTGCACAATTGTGATGATTTTTCAGTTGCAACAATGAAAGTGGCTAAACATACTGAGAATTTGGTGAGTGAGCCTCAACCTTTAACTCTGGCTAAAATCCAAGATGCCCCTTTTCCCAATAAACCTTCCTTAATTTCCAACTATCCATTGTATTCTGATGTAGTAAAACGTAACTCATTTTTATCAGAAAATGAGAAACGTAGCAAAGATGACATCGCAAGCCATAAGTATGTATATACATCCAGAACAGACTTACCAAGACCTCCCATTTCTGCTGAAATTCAGAGCCCAGTGTCCGCTGCTGATAACCGAATGAGTTCTGTTTTAGGTACTAACCTATTTCCATGGCCATCACAGAACTATGATTGTAGTCTGTATTCCAATCTTTTGCCAGTTGCAGACATCAAATTTTCTAATCCACAAACTCTTCCCTTATCTGAATCTCCTCACCCATTTGTTGAAACTAAATCCAATGTAAAATCTAGTGTCAGTAATACATCTATTTCTTGTATTGAGACCATAGCAAAAAAATTTTGTTTGAATCAAAATTCAAAAGAATGTCAACAGTCTGGCAATTCGTTACCTTCTGTCGAAAATAGTTTCTGCTTATCGACTATGGGTGATAAAAAACAATTGAGTTACGCTGAGACACTTCAAAAATCATTGATTGCAAGAAAACCAATAGATATTCCTAGCTCTCACAGTGAAAGCAGTATACTTTTGACTACTTTTTCGAAGAAACATCCCCGGAAGCTAATAACAAAACATGCAACAGAATTACATCTGCCTGAAATGGAAAGACTTTCTCCAGAAAACACATTTAATTTTCATGTAATTCCACAACCGTCATCTTTATTAAATAATGTTAAATTTTCTGAAGTGAAGTTTCCTTTGATTATTGGAATCTACATTCCCGAGGAATGTGTTCCTTCTCTTCTAGTTTGGAGCTCTGCCCCGTTTTCCTGTTTTCCCATTATAAATATTCATTTTAGTGATTATTCAGTTAATCAAACCACTGTTATTGCTGTCGAAAATGCCACACACTTAGAATTAGACACAGGTGTAGATAGAAATCTATTTTATTCACCAGAGTTAAGAATATGCTTATCCTTCCTTGTTGATTCTTTTACCCCAGAAGAGAATTTTGGCATAATTCCCCCAATACAATATACAGTGAATTTTCCGAATTCTCTCGAAGCAGACCATGCTTTTGCGCACTGCAGCGAACAAAGTAATGCAGACATGCTCAGAGCAGGCATGGAAATTCGCAGTGATTTTTCCCCATGTCCGCCAGCTTTGCATATTAAAATAAACACAGAGGAGAAGGGCAATATTTTGCAAAAATTGGATGCACCTGTTGATGGTCCATGCGAAGAAGATTCAAACTCTTGTTCTGTCATCCATACTGAAACAAAGGTTTAATTTCCACTTTTTGGCTTGCGCTTTTGCGTCCTGAGTGGATTGATTGTTAGATGTCATTAATCTAACTTACCTCATGCATGTTTTGTTTTTCATTTTTGCATGTTTTTATGTCTAAACTTATACTCACTGTTTGGATGTTTTATACCAATTCTAAAAAACTTATATTCGTTTCTCCATTTTGTATGTCATCCCATTTTTTCCCTAACTCTTGATGTTATTTTTGGAAATAATACAATTACATTTGAGTTGTGGTTTGGGGTCATTCTTGTTTTGTTTTCATTTTATTTTGTATCCTTTGATTTAAAATTGCATTTTTATGTATTTTTACGTTTTGAGTTAGCATTGAATTCTGTGTGTTTTTACTGTGGCATGCTGTAATTTTTAATTAATTTCCAGAGCAAGTATAAATGTAATTTAATTTTTTAAAATTTCCTCCTTAGATAGGTGCATCAGCAGATTTATAAAAATAAAAAATTACATTTTTTTTTATTGCATGCCACTTCATTAATGTGGTCTGTTAAACTCCTTTTCGTAATCTCTTGCCTCAAGTTAAAAATTACAAGCTCATCATAGACCTGAGGCACAGTAAGACATTGTTCCCACTTAATGGCCTTTGCTGTTTTTAGACCGTAAAACACAAACATACATTCATGAGCCCACCTAAGTGATTTTGGAATACAAAGCTCTTACTGTGAAAGGTGGTAGTCATGGACATATGGTGAATGGTCTGGCATATACATATTTGTTTGTATACATCACTCTGTTTATGGAAGAATATTGCAGTTTAAAATTTACTTCTTTTTAGAGGAGTTTAAAAATTATCAAATCTGCATAATTTTTATTGTAGTAAATTATATTTTTACCACGATAACTAATAATTGCGTCAGAATTGAAAATGATTATAATATTTAAACTGCTGTTCTTAAAAATATCCATTTTTAAGTTGTGACATTCTTCTATAAATGGTGATATGCAGTTTTGTTGAGAAATACTTTTGCACAAAAAGGCACCTGAAGCGTATGTAAAACTATTATTCTCTGAAAATATTGCAACTTATGTATACCGTTTCTTTGGACAGTGATAAGTTGGTAAAATTTTATACCTTGACTTTAAATATTCAACGCGAGAATGAATTTTAAGCAATATGTGTTGCTCGCAGACCTGCGCATAGGGTTTCAAAAAGAGGCTGAGACTGGAATTGAAATGTTAGCTCATAGAGAATTTTATTTTACCGCTAATGATATTGTTTAAATGTGAGGTTGGTGTTTAACCCTAAATTCACCCTCCTTATGCATGGCCTTGGTTTCTTGTCTGTCATATCAGGAGACATAGATTATATTTTGATCCAATTACAACAATGTGTCTCTGTGCTCGAATGACTTTAACCTGGTCATGTGATTATATAAATCGAACACTATGCAGATTAAATTAAACAACAATATTAATCAACCTTTATTGGCATAGTGATACCAGCGCCGATGTTATGGCGTGATTAGATTGTGAAACATTCGAAAGAAGAAAATGATTTTTGCATTCGGTGGGACCTGAACCCACGACCTTCCACTTGCCGGGCTGAGGCTCTACCATCTGAGCTACGAAGGACAATATATAATCTCTTACGAACGTATATAAATTTACTGTAGCCAGTTATTTCGCAGAATGGTGTAGTACATAGACTACTATTTAAACCAAACTGCAAAGAAACTGGTATTAAATTGATCGAAATGCACGTTGCAGCATACGTATTTATATAAGATTAGATGTTGTCGTTCGTGGCTGAGATATCTAGCCTCCGCCCGGCAAGTGGAAGGTCGTGGGTTCAGGTCCCACCGAAGGCAGAAATATTTATTTTCTTTCGAACGTTTCACCATCTAATCACGCCATAACATCGGCGCTGGTATCACTACGCCAATAAACGTTGATTAATATTATTGTTTAATCTGGTCATGTTAGTCCTTGAAGTGAGTTTGCTTTCTGGTAAGCTTTGTCATCTGCAAGTACATGATGGTTTGGAGTTGACATTCAGTCATAAGCTTCATTTCTTGTGATTCGTCATACAGTCTTGAGACATCCTAATACAAACAAAACTGATTACAGCAAATTCAGATCTTGTGGTTGGTCACTGATTAAAAGGTTACATGTAGCAAATGTATGTATGCAGTGTAACGACCTAAGCACAGGGAAAACATGTGTTCATATATGTTGACTCATGGGTTCTTTGTTAGAGGAGGGAGGCATATTTTCATTTTATTATGAATTATAAGCAGTACAAATTATACCCCATACACTGTTTATTGCTACTACTTATTTGTTTGTTTCTTAAAGTATTACATGTACAAAGTGTAGCAAGTTTATAAAGAATTTAACAAATTTTAAATAGTTGATTACTAAAATTAGCGACATATTATGTAGTACTTTTAAAATCCACTTTTAAATTGAACGAGATTTTTTTTATATATATAAGATATAAATATTTGTATTTAATGAACGATTCTGATCTTTTTTTTATATAAGTTTACATTGTTCCCCATATTTTGCTATAGTAGTTTTGTGAGATAAGCAAAATTTGCATAGAACTTTTTTGCTAATAACAGCATGTTAATATGTCATTTTTACAGGTTATTTTTATTTAATTGTTTGTGTGTTAAATTATTTTGTCCTGATATTTGTTTTCATTTTTTATTGATTACTTACTATGCTGAAAAATTTTGCCTGATTTTTTGTGTTTGTACTATTTTAGTTATCTAATATTGAATCTGAAGCCCTGGTTGCTGGAAGTGCTGACTTAGTTGAAGAATGTGTAGATAACATTAGTGGTAGCATTTTGAAAGAACAAAGCCATGGTATTAAGCACATATCTTCTACTCAAACAACAAGCCGACAACAGTGTTATTCAAATGTCATTTCAACTGTGAAAACTATTAGGACTAAAATGGTCAATGGTCAAGTTGTTGAGATCACTGAAGAAATTGGCCCACCATCAAACCTGTTAGTTTCCCATGCTAATCAAGAAGATACTATGAAATCAGATTCTCCCTCTCACGAGCTATGTAATATTAGTGAATCACAACAATTTTCTAATTTGCCTACTTCAGAACTCTCAACTGAAAATACATTTGAAGATGGCAATCTCGAAATCACATACAAAACAGGTGAATCAGATGTAGCACTTTTGGATCATAAGCAGTTTGCTGAACGCCATCAATCGATGACTTCATTATCCCAAGAATCTTTTGCTGCTGCCACTGAGAATGAAAATTTAAGTTCCACTAACGTTAATATGACTTCTGGTAATGTAGTTTCAAGCCATCGCTCTCAGTTTTTGAGTCAATCAGTCGAAAGTCATAAAAAAGAGCACCATGTTGTTAAGTCCACAAGTACTAAACTTGCACAAGCTACCTCTGCATCTCTTGAAGCCTCCTCTCTGGCTTCGCTCGATAGTTTTCAATTCCATGAAGGTACCTTGAAGCAAAGTACTATGGTTAGCAAGAAGGTTTCTTCAAAAGTTATGAAGACCGTTAATAAATCATCCTTCAGTGAATCTCATTCATCTACCAAAATTCCATTTGAGCAAGAGGACAGTAGTTTTGACAGTCGGTTTTTTCACAACGAGCAAAATATTAGCTCTTCGAATATTATGAAAAATGTCCATTCCTCTTCAGATACTAAAATTTTTTCAGATGTTAAATCTGTACATAAGATGCACAAAAATGTAGATAGCCTTTCTGATAGCTTCTCTACTATTGAAGTAGTTGGTGATATGCCGAGGGAACAAGAAGATTTAGATCAGCATAAATTTGAACAGATATGTGATAAAACGCCACCTGAAGTAATTTCTGTTAATGAATCTGATCTTTCTAAGACTTCAGATAATAGGCAAACTTGCATTGCCTCAACAGTGATATCCCATCCTGATAAAGATTCAAAAGGAAGTTCCATTTCGTTAGCTGCTGTTCTGCAGACAGATCAAGAATCCTTTTCTGCAGATGATGAAGTGCATCAACTGAACGTTAGTAAAAATATCGCTGTCCATTCGTCACTGGTTTCTGAAGGGTTAAGTAAGGAAGTCAGAAGGTCTGTTACTAAAACAGAACGAAATGCCACTAAGAAACTAACATTTAGTAAAAGCAGTGAAGTAAATCAGGTGTTTGAAGATATTTCTTCCAACATGGATATAATCGAAAAATCTAGGTCAACTTCAAGTCCTATAACATACATTGCATCTAGTAAAGAAATGCTCATTCCATCACAAATCCTACGTGAAGTTGGATCTGAAACCATAGAATATGAGCCGCAGGTACTGGTATCCAAATCCGATGCCACAGAATCTGCTATCTCGAAAACCGAATCTGCTGTCTCAGAAACTGAATCTGTTGTCTCAAAACCTGAATTTGTTGTCTTGAAACCTGAATCTGTTGTCCTAAAATCTGAATCTGCTATCTTGAAACCTGAATTTTTTGTTATAGAATCTACACTGGATGTAGCCCAAAATGACCCCGACTCTGATATCCCAAAATCTGTCATCAAATCTGAAACCTGTATCCAAGAACCTACAGTCAAAAATAAAAAACATGAATCTGCAATAAAGGAACCTAGGCCTAAGAGTAAAAGGTCTATTGGGACACTTGAATCTGGAGACGGGAAATCTAATATTAAATTATCTGAAACTGAGGTGAAGAAACTTGAAACTGATATTAGAGAAGCGAATACTGTGGTCAAGCAACTTGAAACTGATATTGGAAAATCAAATACTGAGATCAAGGAACTTGAAACTGATATCAGAGAATTGGATACCGAGGTTAAGGAATTTGAAACTAATACCAGATCTAAGAAAAACAAGGATCCTAAAGCTGAGGTTAGTGAATCTAATGCCTATGAACCTGAAACTGAGATTAGAAAACATGAATTTAAGATTGGGGGGCCTGAAGCTGAGATTAAAGAGCCTGGAGTCCAGATTGAAGGACCTGAAATTGAGGTTAGAGAATCTGAAGCTGAGATTAAAGAACCTGGAGTCCAGATTGAAGGACCTGAAATTGAGGTTAGAGAATCTGAAGCTAAGAGCAAAGAACCTGAAGCTGTAATAAGAGAACCTGAAGCTGTGATAAGAGAACCTGAAGCTATGATGAGAGAACCTGAAGCCATGATGAGAGAACCTGAAGCCTTGATGAGAGAACCTGAAGCCTTGATAGGTAAACCTGAAGCTGAGATCAGTGAACTTGAAGATGATATTGGAGAAACTGAAATCTGGTTATCTAATATTAAGGAACTAGAAACTAAAGTTGAAAAATCTAAGATCAGAAAATCAGAAGCTGAAAATAAGATTTCTAATATCAGGAAACCAAAAGCTGAAATTAATAAATTTGAAGTTGAAATTGAGAAACCTAAAGTTGAAATCCAAGAGCATGGATTTGAGATTGGGAAATCTGATGTAAATGAATCTGAAGCTGAGATCAAAAAATCTGATTCCAAGGAATCTAAGTTCAAGAAACCTGAAGCTAAGACAAACAAACAAAAAACTAATATTAAGAAACCTGAAACAATGGTTACAAAACCTGTTGGCAAGGAAGTTGAAATTGTAAATGCAAAATCTAAGATTGGGAAACCTGAAACTCAAGAAGAGGATCTTCAAGTCAAAGAACTTAAAGCCGAAATAATGGAGCCATTATCTGAATTTATACACTCTGATGTGAAGGACCCTAAAACAAATATTGAAAAATGTAATGTTGAGGAATCAAAAACTGAGATGGGGGAATCTAATATCAAGGAACCTGAAACTCATGCCATGAAATCTGAATCTGTAGGCAGGAAATGTGATGGGTGGGAACTTGAAATTGAAAGCAGAAAATCTGAAATTGGGGAACTCATAGATGGGATTGAAGGAGCTGAAGCTCAGTCCACGGAGCTTAAAGATGAAGTAAAGGAACCTGGAACTAAACTTCAGAAATCTGATGTCAGGGAATCTGAAATAGATGTAACGGAATCAAATGTCATTCAATCCAAAGCTGTCAAAAAGCACAAAGCTAAGATCAAGAAAGCTGGTAGCAGAAAATCTGAAATTGAAGAAACTAAAGTTGAGGAACTGGGAACTGTGATTGGAGAGTCTGAATCTCATATTAGAGAACCTAAAACTGAAATTAAGGATCCTAAAACTATGAAAATGGAACTTGAAACTAAGGTTCAGAAATCTGACGTTGAGGAATCTAATACTGAAATCAAGCAATCTTCTAAGGAGCCTGAAACCAAGATCAAAAAACGTAAGACTAAGGTGAAAAAATCTGGAACTGTAATCGGAAGATCTGCTGATTTGGAATTTGAAACAGGCACCAAGGAGCCTGATGTTACATTTGAAGAGCCTGAAACTAATGTAAAACGATCTGCTACTGAGGTCATAGAATCTGATATCAGAATACCTGAAACTGTAATTAGTAATTATGATGGGGATAATCCTATTAACACTTCATCAGTACATTTTACTTGTGGGCATTCAGAGGAAATGTCTTCCTTTACAACTGTTCCTGTGAGTTTAGAATCTGCCCTTGTTGATAGTGGAGTGTGCGATTTAAGTATTAATGAGAGCATTGCTGTATCTGAAGGAATTCATCCTGAAGAGATCTGTGTGGGTGTTGAGCCTTCTAATTTGAATGGTAAAAAGAAGATATCTAAAACTGTCAAGTTTGCTGTAAGTAATGAACCAGGTCCAATGATAATTTCTGATCCAAACTTCCAAGTTATTGAAAAGTCTTTTGAATCTACACTTAGCCACACCGAATATACCTTATCCAATGAAAAAGATCTCCAATCCCACGATTTTGGTAAAAATTGTGCAAAATCTAACACGGTGGAGTCTTCAAAGTTTCTGGCTGAAGGAGATTATTCTGATGTATATGTACAATCTAATCAGTCGGACAGCATATTACTTCAGAATGGTAATTTTATAAAACAGGATGGATCTTTTGTTACTTCCAATGGGCAAGACAAAATTGAAGTGGCAATTGTCTCAGAACCTAGTGATACACCCCATGTTATGATCCAAACGTCTGCTCCTTTAGATTCAGCTTCTGTTCCTATATGTGGTACTTCTTTAGAAAAGTCAGAGAGTTTAGAATCTATGCAAGCACGATATATTAGTGAGGTGGAAGACCTTTCTGGATCACATATGGAAGGATCAGATACTGTAATTCAACTTCCCGAGTCCAGTGTTTCTATCTGTCAACATAGTCCACCTACTAAACCAATTTCTTTAGGAGAGGAATCCACCAGCGCAGATGTACAAGAAGACACAGGTTTATCAGATATCAATAATATTCCACATCCATCTGACACTTGTCTGCATCAAGAAACTGAAAACGATATTAAAAATATTCCAGCGACCTCCAAAAGCTTGGAAAAGGATCAGAAGGAAATACTTTTAGCAACAGTAAGTTCTAATCATTTTTTACTAATTGTTTCATGGCTTAGTGCATATGCATTAAAGTGAAACAATTCTCATCATAGCCGATGATACGGTAATATTAGATAAATTACTTGCAAGCAAAAGAATGATTTCTCAGCACCTGGTGAGGACTGAACCCATGACCTCTTGATAGCCAATCATGTGCTGTTTCTCATTGAGCTGCAGCCTTGATCAAACTCCCCTCTGTGAGCGAATATAATTCTTCACTGTGGGTAATTCCCATTAATTATGAACTTTTCTATTGTTAAGCTTTATACTTGCTCACAGAAGTGTGTTTGATCGTTGCCCATAGCTTAGTAGAAAAGGGTAATTGACTGGTTATGAAATGGTTGTGGTTCCGTCCCCACCAGGCACTAGGAAATTATCATTTTCTTTGTGAATAATTCGTCATTTAATACATATATATATGTGTTTTAATAGCAGATCTGTGACACTGTCATTTTGTTATATGATGATGGAGATTTTACTTTTTGTGTTACATTTTTTCTACTACTTTTTTTTTTGCAGAACTATTTCGATATCATCAGGGAGTCTTCATCAAAAATTGCCACATATTTTTCTGTTGTAGTTTGTATCAGAAAAGAATTAGTTGAATGCCATGCCATTGCTAATGTCCCAGTTGAAAAATTTTCCAATTCCCTGTTTTTAGAAAGTTATGAAAAGGAACTAAAGGTTTGTGCTTTTACATAAATTATAAAAAATCTTCCTTGCAAAAAGTTTTGTTGATATTTACACATGTATCAAAATTTATTTCAAATAGAGTCATACCTTGGTATCTTAAATCTTACAGGAGCAGGAAATGATTTGAACTGTCATGGTACAAACTCCATACAAGCAAATTTTTTTGTCTTTGCTTTTAAGACCTACTGTATTTCTTTTCATTGTTAGGATCTTCTATATGTGCTATTTTAATTCTGTATTTCTTAATTCTTATATATTCCTGTTAAATATTTTTTAAAAAAAATAGCGTAAGATGCAAAGCTATCTAAACACCTATCTTCAAATTCCTTGCATTCATTTCAGAGTTTTCAATTTGAGATAAGGATTTTGGAATAGAGAAAAAAAAATATTTTCCAAGACAGTATCTATTGTCTTTTAGCAGAATTGAAGTTTCATCTTTTCATTAAATGTTAATAAACTCGTTTCCAAAATTAAAGTTACACTCAATGTTATTTCAATGGGAGAGGTACATATTTTGCTCTTTAACTCTCAATGTGCTTTATTTATAAAAAATCATTAAACTGAAAATTAAAGAGTTGTAAACACTTGATGGAATTACAACAAATAAAATTTTTTTCTAGTATCCTAAAAAGGAGAATCCACAATCAAAAATTGTACAAAAATTGAAAGTGGAAAATAAAAACTCGTAATATCAGATTTAGGATAACAAATTTACATAAACATCAACAATTATTTTCTAATAATTTTGCATGTTTATGTGAGGAAATTTATTATTCTAAATCAGTTTTCATGAGTCTTTGTTTTTGGCTTACAATTTGTGCATCAATTTTTAATCATGGTTTCTCCTTCATGCCTGAAAATTTTTAATTTGTTGTTCTGTGAAGCGTTTGTAACTCTTTACTTTTCATTAAAATGGTTTTTTATAAATAATGCACATCAAAAGTTGGAGTAAAATATATACCTTTCCCATTGATTATAACCTTTATTTTGGACAAGAGTTTATCTCCATTTTTCCTTATTATTGAAGTGATCATTTTTGTAACAACATATATAAAAACATAATTTTCAATTACCTTCCCACCTTTATTTTTTTTAATTTTGTTCATTTTTGTCGTTAGATAAAACGACTCTCATTTGTTTATGTGTAGTTTTAATAAATTTTATATATAGTTTTTGTGTGTGTGAAATTGCTTCAAATGGCTGATAACTATAATTTTTCTTTACATTAATCGTTTTCTTTTCTTTTCTAAATAGTAAAAACTTTTTTTTTCAGTTGGTGGATAAGAAATTATTTCGTATCCGGAACGAAATATTTGAAATTGAAGAACAGCTCCAGTTGTTGCCGAATAATGTTAAATCCTGTGAAATGTCTCGGAACCTTGCATCTGATTTATCTGAACTTCGTCATTTGTCAAAAAATACAAGAAAAGTTACTAAGAAAAAAAGTGTTCAGCTTCAAAAAGTTTCTTCTACTGTCCTTGACCAACAGTCTGTTAGCGGGAAGCAAATGGGAGATGATATTTCTGAAGAGCTTTCTACATCAAGTGGTTCCCAACTTGCCATTTCTCCTTCTGAGGTGATGGATTTTTTAGATATATTGCTTGCTTTATATTGTGGCAGTTATAGTTAATTTTTAAATTATATATGTATTTGGACCTGTTTGGCTTTCCGAATCATCAGTATTGTCATTTCCTTTTGTCAAAGTTTTGTTTAATTTTATCCCCCAGGAATTTAAGTACGTTTCGTCTTTAATGCTTCATTGCCAGTAGACCATAATAAATTGCTTTTAAATGTTTAATACTTCATAAATTCATATTTTTATTTACGAGTTTAATTTTATGAAACTTTTTCACCTTTCATTTTTATATGGTATTTATGTATGAAAAGTATTATTTTTTAATATACATTTTGAACGTCTTAGCTTAATGTTGAATTTTGATTTATTTATCCTTTTCCATATTTTATGTGCTCTTAGTGCCCTATTTGTTTCGTATTTTACTGCTAATAAACTCTTCTATGGCTATAACAGTATTGTTAATGTGTACCAGGCTCACATCTCCTGAACACATACATAATATGCATGATATTTTTTGTTTTAATTTCAAAACCAGGCATTATTATAAAAAGTTGCAGAGCAAACCATTGCATATCGACAGCTTTGTCCATTTTCTTTCTATTTCTTTATGAAGCACTTTAGTCACTTCGTTTGGCATAGAAAAATGTTCGCTGTCCTTTTCCTCATAGAAAAAGTTGCTAACCTTAAAGCTGTTTGAAAATAAAGTAACTTTATTTATAGCTTGTGTATTAATTTTCATTTTTAGGGGACGAAAAATAATCTGTATCTTCAAGAACAGTTATTTTTCAACATCTGGAAACTTTTCTACTACTCCTTGCTTTCAAGTCGTTCGGAATATGTTACAATACAGGCAGACTCTCAAGCCATCGAAAGCCTGAAAATTGCTTTTGAAAAACGTTTTTCACAGTCAAATCAAATGAGAACTACAAGGTTTCAATCTATCGAGAATCAGGTATCTATGGTGCATTGTTTATCTAATTTATATGTTTATCAGGGTATGTACCAATATGGAACACTTGGAAAGGTCTAGGAAATTTTTTCTGACTGGCAAAGTCAGGGAAATTTGACATTTCAATGCTAATTTAAGGAAATTTGAAATTCTTTGTTACAATAAATAGCGTTTTAATGGGATTTTTTTTAACTGTACTTTTCTTACTGCATTGCATACTAAAAATTTTGAAAAACTTGAACTTTTGACTAAACTTCTTCCAAAAATTACCCTTTTGCACCAAAACTGTTGTAGTTTATGTTAAGCTTATATATTTTGCTTGTGAAAATATTTGCCAAACATGTAATTAAAATTTTCAGCTAAATTTTCTAATCTGTAAGAGATTTTGATCATGCCAGTCTCCTTTCTTTTGAATATACAGTCATACATATTTTTTAAATGCTATAAAATATGAAGTATCAGTATACAGCTTTGCAATTATATGATTAAATTCTTTCATTGTGAACTTAAAAAAGGCTGAATGAAATGTTGTAAATATTTAATTAATGTAAGTTTTTAGCTTAAAGAAATATTTTTTTTTTTAATACAATTTTTCTATTTTGTAAATTCACTGTAATTGAGTTATAAGCAGCTTTGGGGTTTGTGTTAGTGGATTTTATGGTCTTGAAACTTGTGCTGATTATGTAAATTCTAATTATATGTCATTAATTGTTTACTATAATTAGCAACTAGAAATCGATTAAGAGTTGGTCTGTAAAACCTTGAAAAGTCAGAGAAGTTTGAAACAGAATTTTTGATGGACACCTTGAGTTAACAATAACAATTTCATGCGCAAAAAATTTCTTTTGTCCCCCCCCCCCTACTTTTTAACAGCTGTTGTGCTCCACTCCTGGGGATCATACCACACAGTTTTAGAACTTCCACCCTAGGTGAAAGAAATTGATTTCTGAGGAAAATGCAGATTCTTGATTAATACTATTGTACCTGCCCTTACACCACAAAATACAGACAAGCACTTTTTAAATTTACTTGAAAGCGGGAACCGAAATTTATAATGCAAAAGGAATGAATTTTGTATAAAAATACGTTGTTTGCCTGACAGTAATTTCTTGACATCGTTGAACGAGAAATTTTGCTTTAATATGCAACTATACATTATTGTTTACATGAGAATACTCACTCAGTGCTAGTGCTTTTTATTCAAACTTTTCTTGAAAAAAATGAAAGGCCTTTTCACCATTCTTAAACGTTAATCTATTAATATGCAGGTGTTGTTTAGTGATATAATTCATTGTTTCATAATGTTTCATTGAATTCTTATGTTGTTTGAAATGCAAGTATTATTGTTGATATTTATACAAAATGCATACTTTTCTGAATTTATATTTTTGTTTCTGTAGAATTTGTTTTTTGAACTGACTGATGTTGTGAATGCCATCTCCACAATTGAGTCTGTCTCAGAAAACCTATCGTCCTTTATTGAAAATCGGCAGAAGCTATGTTTAACTTCCTTTATATCTAGTTACCAAAAAGGATTATTCACTGATTTCAGAATTGTGAAAGCAACCTTAATCAGTGTAATAAAAAAATACTTTGACTCTTCTCAAATATCGGTAAGAATTTAAGAAATTCAGTCTCGTTCATTTTAATAGTTCGATAGCAAAAAATTCTTTAAAGTAATTTTCTTCAAATTTATTCAAGAATTTAAATTATATATTGTTGTCTTTCTTTTTAATCCCATGTTGATACTAAAATACGACTGTTGGTAAATTGAGAATCAACATAACCCCTGATAATACCAGTGTGGGATGATGAGCTGTTAATCAGGAACTACTGTCACAAGCACCACCCTGATCGGAAAGAAGATAAAAAGGAAATATTAAGTGGGACGTACAAAAATTTTGGTAAATCATTTCGGTTACATCTGATTCTAGTCGCGTCTATTTGGACTAAGAAGAGGCGTTGAGGTTACTGGCAAATTGGTGAAATATTGGTGTCTATCTGGATTTAGGGAGGTGGGGAGAATGAATGAATGAGTGTAACTTCATTTGAATGCAGGTTCATTAGTATACAACCCCCAGAAAGCCATAAACTCTGCCTTTAAATTCCAGAGCAATATTTGGTTCTCAATTTCAATGTGGATTTTGAAGTCACACCGTTTTGGTTCTCAATTCATAAATTCCCTAAAATACATTGGTTAATTCTTTGAGGTGGGTGAAAGTTCATAATTTTAAACTGGGCAATTAATTTAATTTTTATAAATTTTTATTTTACTGACATATGGTTAGTTTTCCTTATCTATTGAAAATTCAAATTTAATGTGATGTATGCTGAATCATTGTTATAGTATTGTTATTTTAAAAGTATATTTTTATTTCATAATAATAAATAATGAAAGTTTAAAGATTTCCAGCTTTGCCTTAATTTCCCTTATAAATTGATCATTTTTAACTTTACTTTTGGTTTCAGGAAAATAATTTTTCAAAGATGATTGAAGACACAGAGCAATATTACATTGAGCATCCTGCCGATGAAACTAAACTTTTAAAATTGGAGGTACCTTCTAATTTTTTTATTTAACTTATAAATAAATGTGATTTTGTGTCATATATAGTTTTGTGTCAATATAGTTTTTATATGTTAATTTATGATATGATATTTTGCTAATTTTACAGCAGAAGGAAATGGAAATTTTGTCAAAAGTTGTTGAAGTGGCCAATCAAAGGAATGACCAATATGAAGTTCTGCTACTCTTTAGTTGCATCGGAAATGATATTACGATACCTCAAACTGATCCGGAAGTTGTCCACACTTTAATACAAGAGGTATGATCTTTTTATGTAGTAAATTTTTTTTATGTGCATTGTTTTTCTTTTCTTTGCCAAATTCCAAATTTGGACTGGTTTATTTTAGCTTGCCCAGCAATTTCCACTCTCTTTGTGTAACATCCAAGCTACAAATGAATATTTATGTACTCTGAGGTCTTTGAAAGAGGTTGTTGATGAATTTGATGAAGTCCTAGGTTCAGAAATGCTTGCTCAAAATTTTGCTGAATGGAAGGAGAAATGCAGTCGAATGAAGGTAATTACATATATCATTCATCTCCGGATGACATTTTTCTTGCAAATCAATTTTTTGAATTAGTTTCAAATTGCTATAATAAACTTTGATTAAATGTAAAACTAAATTTGCTAACCACATTGCAGATTTGACGTTTTACACTTGATTGCCTCTTGACATATGTTGATATTTTGTTTTTTATATAAAAAGTTCTGCATCGCTTTAATGTTTTTTGGTCTCGGTATGCATTAGGGAATTCTTACAACATTTATGAGTACATGTCTAAGGTAGTCAAATTTCTCCAGTTGAAATCATGAACACGGACACAATTTCTGTTCCAAAATAATGACTGCTGCTTGAAATGCCTTCTATTCGGTTATTAAAAGCCAACGTTGACCATATTTTCTTATCTCAACATCCCTAAATAATTTTTAATACTTAGGAGGGAACCCCCCAACATACCCGACGGGGATTGGAACCAAAGTAGGCGCGTTTGAAAGGCCTCGAAAAGTTATTAGATCCGTGTCCAAGCTTTTTTTCAGAACGGCCCTATATTTCAGACATATGCCCCCCCCCCTCAAAGTCTGAAAACAGTCATATTACAGACCTTAATACCTTATGATTC
>QLNU02014176.1:36700292-36728076 GCA_006491805.2 Dysdera silvatica | reverse complement strand
GTAACTAATTATGTATATTATAGATATACAATTAACAACCATTGGTAGAATAGTGTAATATATGTAGTCATGTTGAAATGTAAAAGTGGTGGAAACATTTGGCATGAATTCTTTATAAAAATAAGTGTGACGAAAAATAGTTGTGGTGACCCCCGCCTTCCAGAAACCAGTTCACAATCCCCAGGTTGAGAACCACTGGCTTAGCTTATCCTATTCTCTGAGCCCTGCATATCCCGAGCAAGTTTGATTGGCAAGTGGTCTAGAAACCTAGTTGGCCATTGAATGCAATAACTCCCAAGGGCGAATTATTAAGTGTCTCACTGTGTGAGATCTGGCATTGTCATTCTTGGAAATGGCATGTACATGCACCAAGACATAAGCAATACAAATGGTGACAAAGTTTTGTCAGTATGCACATGCTATCAGAGTAACCTTTTATTAAAACTGGAAAAGATTGACTGTCGTGTGTGTGTGTGTGTGTGGCATTCACATGGACCATTCAAGCACTGCGTATTTTGTTGCAGTATATCTGTACAAAAGCATTTATATATAAAGTTTTGCTCTTGCTCCATTTTTCAGATATGCATCTTTATTTTCACAATGAGGTATATAATACATGAGTGAGCAAAAGATTTGATAATGTTTGCAAATTTATCTCACATAATATTTTTTGTCTTTAAAATGAAAAGTTCATTTTTCATTTTGTTTTTTATAGATAATTTCCCAGAATGTTACCAATGAGGAGCAATTACTTGAGGAACTAAAGAACCAAAGTCTACCTCTTCGCCAGAACTCTGAAGGTTCTGTAGAATTTGAGCTTAATACGGACATGGAAATGGTTCAAAATAGGTAACTTAGTTCTTGATGTAGTTTGTCTACATTTAAAAAAAATATACTTTATAATAGCAAACAAATTTTGTGTTAAAAAATTCAATTTGAGAAATTTAGTGTTTTTTTTCCTCCATTATTATTAAATTTAAATCTGTAGTAGAAAATTTTTCTATCTTGTAAGCTACACGGAATTGTTGGAATGCCTCGTATGTTGAAAATGTGTATTTTGTGTAGGGAAAAAGTAATTTTTGTTCATTTCATCTGTAAACAGTATTTGTTTAAATACATCCTGTGTGTTTGGAGATATGAGTAATATAGTATACCTATAAGAAATTTTAAGTTGAAATACACTTTATTAGATGTTATCACTCGTGTCGGGGTTAACAATTGGCAAATGGTCAACACGTGAGGATACTGAGTTGTTGTTATAATTTTACATGGAAAATTGAAATGGCTATTTTTCAAACCATGTTTTAATTGAACTTTGGGTTTTTTTTGTAAAGAAAAAGGAAGATACCAAATTGAGGACCCTTCCTATGAACTAACAGGCCTTAATCTGCTCGACTACTGGGATATTGGAATGATGCTCCGTTACTTTGTATGTACGGTTTGTAAGATACCACTGCACCTTTCAGGGTTAACGCAATTGTCAACTGTTCAATGTATCGTACCTCCGCTTCAGAAGTAACACAACTCAAAAATCTTCAAATTCTGACTAAAAACATCATTAAGATAAATAATGTCATATCTGTCTTTAGAAGAAATGGCACATCTGATGTTTCAACAGTTGTTTCACCGTAGTTTATTCAGTGTTATGTAATTTAAAATTACTCAAAACGCAAATCGAGAAATTTTGACTTGTCACTTTGCCGATGCTCTTTTTTTTTCTTTTTTTTTTACAAAAATACTGAAAAAAAATACCTTAAAAGCCTTATATGTGAAGTAAGGGAATGCCATTCCTTTGTCTCAGTGGCGGAGCAGATTAAGGAACTTTGGTTCATAACTGAGGATCCCCAGTTCGACTCTGGGTCAGCAATGTGCCTCGATTTCTTTACAAAAAAAGCTATAGTTGAGCTTAAAGATGAATGTAAAGAAATATTTGTCTAAGTTCCCCATAAAAAGTTTCAAAAACATGCCTGAACAGTTCGCAATTGTGCTAACCCTGAGAAGTGTAATAATACTTTACAAACCTTACATATAAAGAAAACAAGGATCATTCTTGTGTCCCCGTTTCCATGTTGGTTAAGGCACTGTGATTCATACAAAAGGTTCCCAGTTTGGCTCTGGTCTGGAACACTCCCTTTTTTTCTTCAGAAAAACTCTAGTTGTGCTTAATCATGGGTAACAAAAAAATATTATTTATCAAATATTCTTTGAAAGCCAGAAATATTTTAGCGCCTTTATCTTGGTTGATATAATGGTTTACATAACAGGACATTTAGTCAGTTCCTTTCATCATGTTTCATGCCCTATATGCTATTTTTAGATGGAAGCTTTTGGCATTTTTTCAATTTTGTGTTCCCTTCTTCAAACTTAAAGAATGTTCTAATTTTAGAGAAACGCAGCCTACTTTACTCAACAGTCTGCCTTGCAAGGACTACAGTTTAGGTTTCTAATATATATATAATTTTTCTTTTTAAAATCTTTTGTAAAAATTCCTTGTATAAGTTGGTTATTATATCTTTTTTGGCCTTTTTGTATTTGTATCTATTTTATTTTCTAAGGAATCTGCCACAGGGCTAAATGAAAAATTTAAAGTTAGCCTTATAATTTATATGTATGAAATTCCTTTGATATTTTTTCCAGATGGAGTGAACTTCAAGTTACGTCTGCTCATTTCTTGCGTCTATTTGAGGAATTGGAAACAGAATGGAACACGTTTTCTCAGGAATCAAAGTCTCTTTATGTTTTCTTAAATGGAATTCAAAATTCTGTTACTGCTTTAAAGCTTTTCCACTCCACAAGTGATATCTTTTCAGGTTATAAGGTTGGTATTAAGTATGAAATTCATGTGCCAAAAGATACATGTCAGCAGTATAGCACACAGATGTTGTAAGTGTGAATAATTGGACTCTAAAGAAATCAATTCAACAAGTTTTGCAGTGAGTTTTTAAATGTGATAGAGTTCTATCATGTTTTATAACTTATTTCAGATTATGTGGATTTGATCTACCTGTGTAACATTACATACTGTGTTTTATCCAATGTGCAGTATTCGTACTTACAACTTGTGTGTGCTAAGTCATCAGTATGTGGGTGAATGAAATTTTACTATATGCTTCTAATCAGAGGAGAAAAGTGACTATTCAGGCTGAATTTCTTTGGGTTACATGTCTGACTTTATGACAACTAACTTACTGATACCAATTTTCTAGATGTCTGTACAATCTAATTATTTGCATGCACCCCAAATGCTTCTGCTTACCTTAGATACTATTTTAGCCTGATTTTATTAACTTTATAAAGTTGAACAGAAAAATCATAAACTGTAATTAAAAAAATAGAAATCCTATTTTAGAAGATGAAATTATGTTTTAAAAGATGGTCTATTTTTCCCTTTTATATCAGGATTGCAATGTAGTTACAAATTTCTCTGATTTTTTCAAGTGAAGAAGCTATTGGTAATATTATTCTTCATCTTGCAAGTAGTAACACATTCGCCAAGTGTTCCATTAATCCGAGTTTGACTCCCTATGGTGCAGAAATTGAAAACTTCATGACAGACTGCTCAGTTTATTCCAGGGATTGTTTCCCTAGGCCATAAGTGCTTCAGATTGCTCATGAAACTGTAGGTCTTGATGTAGCATGGGTTTTGCTGTACAGTGCTGCTTGCGACTGCATTTACATTGGAGATACTTGTTACCTCTTTGTTCCAAGTTCAGTTCTTCAAGAAAAATTGAAATTTCGAAGGCACTGTCTTCGCTCTTCGGGTACTCACTTCAGGACTTTGTCATCAATATCATCTCATAGACGTATACTGTGCCATGCTGTAGAGCAAGAATAAAGCAATTAATGTATCTCTCAAAATGCTGTGTTACAGGGCGACAGTTCAGCATTTAATGTATCGCCCCATTCTATACTGTATTCTTATATAAGATTTAGCTCTTTAAAAAACGAAGCTGGTACCTTTGAGAGTCACCTGCCCCATTTTGGTTAACCAAGCAATCATGATATATATATATAGACTAAACAATCCAACCAAGTCTTGCAACATGTACTGTAAAATCTCTTTGCAGATTCTAATTATTTTAATTCGCTAATTGTTTTCAAACTTTCAGATTCATTTGGCAGAACTCGCTGAGAAGGACCGAATATTGGATAAATTAATTGCAAAGGGTGAACATTTATGTAACGATTCATCTGTTCTTGGGTCTGAAGCCATCTCGGACATTAAAAATTGCATGAAATCATTGAAAATGTCTTTGGATTCGATAAAACGCTACATCCACATGAATCTAGAAGAAGACTTAGCTTCAGTAAATAAAATTGAAATATACTCTGCATCTCTTCAGAAAATTTCATCTTTTCTTCATGATGTGGAATTGGTATGTCATTCAGTTTAAGAATGTCTTTGAAATATCATCTTATATGTATATAGTATGTGTATTGTAGATTCACCTTTTCATCATGACAGTTGCATAAATGGAAATAATGATTTAATCAAATTGCTTTGTTTTGTGTATGTGCCCACAACTGTCAATCGTTGGGAGCACTAGCTCCCACCTAATCACCCAAGTTAAGCAATAATGGACACAATCAGCTTTCAAAAGGATGACTGTCTCAAAACTGACTGCACTTTGTGGGCTGGGATGATGTCAGTTGCCTAATGGGGCACCATGATAAATGACTGAACGTGGGGTACGTTTGGGTGAGGCAGAAGGGGCAACTGCTCCCCCCGCCCTAGAATTGAAATATATTATGCAATGTTTTTAATACATTGTGACACACAAAGTGATTATTTATTTCGGGTTAACGTTGGTAAAAAAATGGTCCCCCCCCTAATTTTCCTTAAGGATGCCCTTGTGACTGAATTTCATCATTATCTGACAGTTTGACTGTTGGACACCAAAAGATCAAAGTACCAAATGGTGGGTAAAAGGCCACGTTTACATTCTTTTTGCAGGAGGGGTGGGTGGCTCAGGAAACTACTGGGGTCTTGAAATTGTTTAGTCTTTTGTGTGTATGGTTGATGTATTTTATTAAATATCTAGGCAGACAAATGTATTTAGCAATAATGAATAAATTTCTCTTCTATCTTCTAATAAATTTTGCATTGGAAACTTTTAGAGGTATACTAAAATTTATAATTCCTTTATTCTTACTATAGAATAGATGAAGGCTCAAACCTCTATAAAAAAAAATAAGCATAATGTACACTCGATCTATGATATAAATCTGTTTTGACTGGATTTTTACCAGCAAAGAACAATTTTCATTGTCATGTACAATTTTATACAAGACAAAAAATTTAAAATAAAATTCTACAATATTTTATTTTGAGAAAAAATATTTTCAAAAAGGAGCTGAGCCTCTTTGGAAGTTTCACATTTTAAAAGTTTCCTTTTCTCTGTTTGTACATTTCAAATTATTTTGTACATTTTTTTTATAAAATTTTCTTGATTTTTTTGTCCTTGTTTCTTTACAATCCCAGAGCTTGGATTCAGAAGTATTAATAGATACCACAGAAGAAGAGCTTATATCCAAATACAATGACATGCAGGTATAATTATTTTTTCCGTTTCAAGATAAAATAATTATAAATAAAATCATCTATGTTCCATTATTTTAATATACCGTATATTATCATTTACCTTTTAGGAGATATTGAAAGAACTATCCAAACACTATGCTTCTCTTCAATCTATGCGTGCACTTTTGTTGCAAGAACTACATCCTGAGCCAACCCTTATCGAAGACCTTCTGACAGCTCTTGCAAGAATTCAGAAAACTATTGCATCTGTTGTAGAACGTTACATCCTTCTTGTGAAGGCTTTTGCATCGAAAGCATCATTTAACAACAAATGTTCTTGCCTTCTAAAACTTCTACAAGATGTTGACAGCCTTCTGTCAGTAAACAACCCATCCAAATATAATGAACTAATGGATAGATATTTTCAAATTATGGTAAAGTTGCTTTCCACCTTGAAAATTTGACATTTCTGGATTGCCTTTGATGTAGTTTATCGATCAGTTTTACATGCTTTGTTGCCACCTTTGTTTATTGGAACCAAGGAAACTGTATTGTGTTCTCATTAGATGTATGGTAGTTTTCTTACCTTTTTCACATTTTT
Source organism: Dysdera silvatica (assembly GCA_006491805.2). Taxonomy (NCBI): domain Eukaryota; kingdom Metazoa; phylum Arthropoda; class Arachnida; order Araneae; family Dysderidae; genus Dysdera; species Dysdera silvatica. Next base: position 36,721,954 of record QLNU02014176.1, on the reverse strand, counting down.
CTATGCAGGTTATGGAGGTTTTCATTCTTGCTCATGAGCCAGTTATTCTTGGAATCATTGAACATGGATTAGAAGTATCTAATTCCATGGATGTTGATGCAGCAGAAGCATTCATGGATTATTTGAATCAACTGCAAACGTTGTGGAATGATCTGGAAAAGCGATGCAATGAAAGACTTCTGGTTGTGCAATCCATCGTTAATCTCTGGTATCTGTACTTCTATCATCTGAAGCAACTCTCAACTATTTATTATAAAGCCAAAACAGAAGTAAACAAACTGTGCCCAATTGCAATCAACTCCCGTTTAATATCTGACCACCTGGCCCACATTCAAGTATGTATGGTTACTATTAGTAGGGTTTAAGATTAGAAACTATTTTCTGTACTAAAAATATATACTTTATAAATTTATCAAGTAATTATTTAATGTAGTGAATATAAGAATTAATAAATGTACATTTACAAAGTAAAATTGTTATATACAGAAAATTCAGCATGATCTCAGCTGTCGTTGCTGATTGTGCAAAAGTTTGGGAAAGTTGGCGTCTTCTGCGGTGCCATTTTCCCAGTATCTAAACTGTCATTTGGCCATTAAACACAAACCAAGTATTTTATTTTAAGAATAGTATTGATAGAAGGAAGTATTAGGCTTTTTGTTTTTTAAAGATAATAATCAGTAACGTTTTTACCTGTTTCCATCTATGCATGCTCCATGTTTCGTTTTACAGTTTCCTTAACAACTTATGTTGTATATTATAATTGTTATGCAGTATTGAATTGTTGAGAGTCTTAATGTAAATTTGAAATTGAATTCATCTTTATAAGGTTATGAAACAACCAATCAACTATGCATACATGAAGCGATAACTGATTGAGAATTGAAAACCGGTGCTTGGAATGCATTAAATTCCCTTATGCATATATTATAGTTATTGGTGTAATTCTATTAATTTATTATATATATATATGTTCTCTAAAAATGGATTACAAGAGAATAATTTTTCAGATATTTTGTCTTTCAGGAATTTTTGAAACAGAAGCAGGTATATTCGTCTGAAAGCCAGAAATGTGTTACAGCTCTGGATGGCCTTTCTATCCATTTGGATGTGTTTACGAAAAGTGATCTTAAAAAACGTTTCTCTGAAGTTAGAGACAAGGCAAGAAACTGGCTTACAGTAGTAGAAGAAAGGAAATCAGAAATGGAAACATGGCAATGCACTTTGCAGAAGATAGAGGATAATTTGGTAATTTGTACCGAAAAATTGCAAGAAACAAAACAATTTTTAAAGAATCCACAACCAGCTAAATACAGAGAACTTCTTAAGTTTTGCAGTAGTATTGGGGTATGATTATAAATTCTTTACTACTCAAATATAAACCTGTTTTTAATCTATACACACACACACATATATGCACATTTGAAAAAGACTTTCTTGCCAAGTTCTTTGCTGTCCTTGTTATATGCCATAAAGCGTCTTTGGTCAATTTTTCATATTTTGCTTTTATTCTTGTATGATTTTATATATAATATAGGTTTTTTTTTCTTTTTAGACACAAAAGTCATCTATTAGTGATGTCTTGTCAATTTTAAAACAAACTGAGGATATTTTTAAAACCTTGGATGGAAAAGTATCAGCTACTGAATTGAATGAAAAAGTACTGCATTTTGGACGAGTGGCATCTGCCCTGAATTGTAGGCTCGATCTGCTTGAAAACAATATAACAGATAAAATAGAGCAGTGGACCGAATTCCATAACAAAGTTTTGAAATACTTGGATTGGTGTACCAATTTTGTTGAAAGAATAGAAGAAAACCATGGACAAACTGTAATTGAAATGATCAAAAAAGTTGAAATTGTAAGTGTCGGTTTTTGTTTTGTTTTTTTGTGTGTAATTTTTAATCATTTGCATAGCATACCCTAGTTTGCATTTGCTGTAAGTTTCATCTCGATTGCGTGATTCCTTCATGATGTTACAATTCATACAAACATGAGTATATGATAGTACAATCCTTAATTTATCATAGTCATATCACAAGTAAACTTTATGGTATATGGTTGAGTTCAATATCACCTGAAATGGGAATCGATTAGTCAATGCTAGCTAACAGTAAACAAAAATTCTTACATTCTATGAATCCTCACTCAGGATAGTGTTTTTCTGAATAAGATAGTTTGGAATAGCTTATCTGTACTATATCTGTTTATAGAATTATATAAAGCAGACAATTGTGTATTTGTATTTTATCATGTGGTATTTTTAAATGTAGTTTTGGTGGTGTTGAATTTAACTTCCTGTGCTCATTTTTCTCCACGTCTGGAGCAATTTTTTTCAGTTTATTTTTGCTACTTCAGGCATGTAAGTTAAACCGGGGCAATAATTTTGATTGAGAAAATGTATTAAGATGTAAAAGAATTCATTAAAAAGTTTTCAATATAACTATAATAATCTAGTCAATGTTTATTTTAACATTAAAATTAGTTTAGTAATCAAATATTTTAAATGTAGTTGGTATTTTTATGGGATAGCAGAATTTTGCGGAAAGTGATTGTAAGTTAATTTTTGGTTCCTGTCACATTACCATGGTGTTATTTTACATAAAATTCATTTTATTTGCATAAAACTTGTTTTGGAATTCCTGTAGTCTAAAATCTTGCGAGTTTTCCCCAGATTATTTAAAAAAATTTAATAACGTGATTTAATCATTATATCTACAGCTTCAAACTCACCTTTTCTTTCCAAATTCTTTGCCACACAGAAATATATTATTTGCCTCCTATTATTTAAAGCAGTGTTTCTCAAACTTTGGTCACTCACGGACCACTTTAAGCATTCCCTTTTTATCACGCACCACAGTGTGATGGCGTGAATTCCTCTCCCCTGTTAAAAATATATTGCGTAAAATTAAGATTGCCAACTGTGGTTAATAATATTGAGCCCTACTTTGCCACCGTTATACTGATTCGCCTCTCCCAAGGAAAGACATAACCAAAGTAGCTCTCAATTTGTGGTTTCTTGGCAGGCTTATATATGTATAAGAGCTCCGACAGGAGAGACTTATTCATTCATTGAAATATAATTTGTAGTTAATTTTATCTGCGTTTGTAGTAAATTTTGAGCTCTTTTAGATTTTTTACTTCAAAAAAGTACCAGCTTCCAGCTTTTGATAGAAAATTTCTAAAATATCCGACCATGTTCTTAAAACATGGGTTGGTGGCCAAACCCACCTGAAACAAAATAATTTTCAGAATAACACTATTTGATAAGGAGAGTGTCAGTTACGATCTTATTTTGTCAAATTTACAATGAAAATGACATCATTAACTTAAATAATAATAAGCAATGTAGACAGCACGGGTGTATTCAGAGGATTCAAATCTTTCACAAAATGCCGTAAAGTAACGTTTATAACAAGTAATATTAATGAGAAATTCTTAAAATCTCACCAAAATCTAAATTCTACGCTGGCAATTTCCAGTTCGGGTTTTTTTTTCTGAAATTTAGTGATGATCCTGCAGACCATTAGATAAACCGCCGCGGACCACACTTTGAGAAACACTGATTTAAAGCTTATTTTGCAAATCGTGTACTTTTTAACATAATCTTTTCTTCGTTCTTTAATTATAAATTACGAACTATTGTGAAATATTAATAAATCTGTATTTATTGTCGTGTTTGTTTTTTTATTTTATTGTTATTTATCACTTTCAAATTGGGAGAGTTATATTTTTTCCTTAATTTCTGTATTTTGTCGTTCTTCCCCAGGACTTGAAGACTGAGATTGATGACAAAAACTCTTTCTGTGATACATTACTTACCGAAGGCGAAAGCTTAAAATCCTTTGTAGAAGAGAAAGAAAATCTCCTTGAAAGTCTGAGATCTATGAGAGATGCTCGCTTGAGGGTAAACAGTGTTTGGACGCAAAGGTGCCCTTCTTTGTGTTATGTATTTTAAGTGAAGATATATAAACGAGAAATTTCCTTGTAAAATTAAATTCGGGTTAACTTCTCTTGCTGAAATTTAATGCATGTTAGCATAGTAGATACAGATTAACTATTTCTGATTTTAGTGTTTGATTTTATTGTTTCCAAAATTTTTCTTCGTAAAGTATCTGAAATTATGAAATATAAAGCTGGCCAATTTATAAAAAATATAAATTCTTTAAAATGCAACAGTAAAAATTATAAGCTGCTGTGTAATTTGAAAGCATTGTCATGTTGGATTCCAAAAGTCAATGTGTTTGCACACCTCCAGCTTAAATAACTTTAGCATGTTGCCTGACTAATGTCTTGTGGAATTCAATTTATAAAACAAGTCCACAAGCAAATAGTAAAATCTAAACAACCCTGATTAAGATTAAAAATAATAATATCTTGTATATAAAATTGTTGCGTTTGTTGTACTACTTTTGACATTTTGTTTTATTCATTTTTCAGATTAGATAAGTTGAAAAGGCTTTCTAGAGAAAAAAGCTCTCTGGAAGAGTCTATTGAACAGTTTAAGCAGGTTCTGTTGTTTGCAGAACAAGTGCTTTTTGCACCAGTGAAATATTCCGAACCTACTAGAAATGAAACTAATAAGCATTTGGGAAAGTTGCAGGTAAGTTTTCGTGGAAATTCAGCTATTTCTGTATAATAATTTTTTTAGTACAAACTCTTGCTTTTTTGGTTCTATCATGGTTCCCATAGTCCTTTAAAAGTCCTTGAATCTTTTTGCCAAGTCAGGGCCCTTGAAAAGTAATTGAAAACTGCCAAAAATGTGGTTGGTCTTTGAAAAGTCCTTGAATTTTTCTCAAAGCCTTTTTTAAAATTTTGGCAAAAGAAAGGAAAAAAAGGGGGATATTTCTGTTTATTTTCGGAACAAAGTTAGTAGTGTTTCGGATATGCCCCTTCCTCCTCCATTCTTTCCAGTTAACTATTTACTGTAGTCCGTGGATCGGTTCCCTAGGCCTTCAGAAGTTCAGATTCCTCAGAAAACTGTAGGTCCTGGCGCAGCCATTTCCTTTGGTGTTCTTGGACTATAAAAGATGAGCAAGAAATTCCGAATTTGAATCCCGCTGTTACTGAGTGTTAGTCGTTTTTTGCACCAATCTGTATTTTGAGATTTAATTTTCTAGGCAGCAGAGGTATGGATACCTAGGAAAACTGTAGGAAATACTTCATCATGATCTTGTGCCATTAAAAAAAATATGAACTCTGTCTATTGACCGGAAAGCAGAAAGTTCTAGCCATTGAATCCAAAAAATTAATTTCTGTATAGTAACGTGTTTGATATAATCAAAATAAATCAAAAAATAATATAAGTAAAAATTCTCGTAATTAGTAAAAACGTGTATCTTATGTTACCCTTTTAGCATATATGTGGCGAAATGCGAAACGATATTAGTTGTGTGGAGGAATTGAAATTTTTATACATATTTGTATTTTAATGTACTGTTTAACCTTTCTGTTTGGTATGAAATAAAACTGTTTATTTGTGGCCTATGACCAGGGGCTGACTATAATATATATATAAAGTTTGGATATAAATCTAAAAAATTTGCGCACCTTTATTCCCATTTAAAAATATACGTAAGAATATGCTTTTCGATTCCATTGTCACGCCAACGTTGCATATAGTTGTAACTGGATACCAGCTGTAATTTCTCTGAATTCATTTTGGATTGCAAATCCGAAGAAAGAAAAATTAACGATTTTTTTTTTTATCAATTTACTATTTTTTGCATTAAATAAAACTCTCACATGTTTGGAAACCCCTCCTTTCGTGGGGCCTGTGCCAGGGCTGCGCTAGCCCTACCTACCCTCTGTATGCTGTAATTTTCGTTATTCATTTTATATTTCTGACTTTAAAAATGTTTTCATTATGTCACTTAATTTTATGTAATATTTATATAGGAAGTGGAGCGATCATTGAGAGAACATGCTAATTCTGTTATTACGATGAAATCTCTAAAAAACTCACTTCTTTTGGAACCAGATGCATTTAATAACAATGCTGAGCGCAACGCCTTAGATCGTGCCTGTCAGTGTATCTTCAGCCGATGGCGACAGGTGGAAATTTTGCTCATCGAACTCCGACTAAGGTTTGGTCCAATCTCCTGTTTTAAACTATGGGCATATTGATTATAATGTTATATTAATAAGACTTTTCCATTTTTGGGAGGGGGTGAGGGTGAATAGGAGTATGTGTGTAAGCAGCGATGAGCTCCCGAAATTTAAACAACCTCTTCACAGTGTGCTGCAAATAAAAATAAGTAAAATAAAATATTATAAATGATAACAATTCCATTTTAAATCTGTTTGCTCTCTTCAGTTTGTAATTAAAAATATTTAAAGCTAGCTTGGATGGCAGATTAAGGAAATTGTCACTCTTAGGCATAGGCTTTATAGCCACTCCACTTCCACCCTTGCAAAGGAAGGGATATTTTTTAGAGGAACAATTATACTCTCAACTTTGTATGTGAAGGCAATTTTCCAATTGTTCAATCGATGTTCATTGACCAAAATTCATGTGATACAACATAAAATTATCACTGCCTATCTCTAATAAAAAGGCAGGGTGACTTCACTATCTCATTAGTTAGTATAAAAACCAACTTATAAAGAAGTACTGAAAGTCCAATCTACAATTATGATGAGTTACATCTGTGTTTTTCTTTGAATGTGATGAACTTGTCAGCAAAATTTTTATTTTTGGACTTCGCTACCACCTCCAAACAAGTACTGTACGTAGGCATATGCCTACTTAAAAATCTGTCTTTGTCTGGTTTTCATGTATAAAAAGATAATAATGATGACTGGTTTTGTATGAACCAACCCTCAACTCTCCACTATGCATGAGGATTCATCTTAATTTCTAAGTTATAGAACTGCTCCTGAATGACATATTGTTAAAAACCCTAATCTTGAATTAAACAGCAATTTTGTTCAACTCTAATCTTGAAGTCGTTCAATCCAAATTTGGATTTAGTGAAGTATAATTATTTGTGAACTTGTTATTATATTTGGACTTAATGTAAGTAACCTATAAATCACAATGTAGATTGAAACTGACTACCTTGAATATATTACCTTAATTGACATTTTTGTCTGCATGATGCTAAAAAAAATCGTTATCTATCCTTATGACATTTCTGCTTTTTTATCTTTTATTTTTAACTTTGAGACTTTTATTTTTGCAGTATTCAGTCTACTGGTGAGAAATGGGAAGCTCTTTCAATGGCTTTGGATTCCCTTGAACAATGGCTGAATGCAAAGGAATCCCTAGAAGCAATGCATGATTTGAAAGACGTTGTTTCCCGTGATGACTATATGAATGCCGTAAAAGTTTTTGAAGTATGTCGTTTACCTTTTTTAATTTAATTTTTTTAACGTATTTTATGTATAATTTTAATACCTAAAAGCAAAAATTAATGGAATGACTAATTTCCCCCCCAAAAAATTACCTGTTAGAAACGTTTATTTCTACCCGGTTTGGACTCCAATGGTATCATAGATGGTGCGCCATTCTTCTGCTCACCGTTGTCCCTAAGTAACATAGATTTGCATTTCTTGGTAAACTGTAAATTCTGGTACAGCATGGCCTTTGCTGTTTTTGCAGCCAGTTGGCATTTCAGAAATGTACAGATAATGATTGTTTTTGGTTACATGTGAAGGGAAATCTTTTCAGAAGTAGCTTTGAATATGCAAAAATTTTATCATGTATACCTGGCATGTTAAACTTAGCAGACACATTGTATTTTTTTACTTTATCTTACCTTTTATGAAATGTCTACTTTTAGGAAATAAGCCACAGCATTCAGGATGACGTTAAATTGAAAACATCTGTGAATCAGTTGTATCGCGAGTTGTGTGAAAAAAATCTGATGGACGAAAGTGACTTTTTCAAAAATAGAGTTTGTTCCGCAAATAATCGATGGACTTCACTTTTCAACGTCGTACCCGCCAAACTGAAACAAATGAAAGATATTCTTTACGAATGGGAGGCCTTTGAGAGCAGTCGAAATCATCTTTATTTATTTTTAACTGAAGTTGAGATGAGACTAACAGAAATTGAAATCACCAATGTTGAGTCAAGCCTAATTCATAAATATATTCTGGTAGGCATATAATAAATATTGTCAGATTGTATAAATTTTGGCTTTTGCATTTATATTTTTTGAAATTTTATTTCATCCACAAATTACTCACTCTTAAATGTAAAATGAATAATTATATATTTTGTGCCTTTATTTTAATATTTTTATGATGTTATTATTTTGTTTCTGCTTTCAGGATATCCGTCGGGAATTTGAGGAACATGAAGATGCTCTTGGCACATTTACTAGCCTCACTACTCACCTCCAACAGAAAAGTTGCCCCAGTGATATAAACAGCATACAAAAATCTTTCTCAGAAATTAAGAATTTGTGGGATAGGCTTCGTAATTCGCTGGCAAAATTCATGGTAATTGAGCGAAATGCCTTTCTTTCTTCCTTCCTTCCTTTCTAATGCACCTTAGTTTTTATTAAAATATAAAAACGAATTTTCGTTTTACACATTCTAAAATGCGTATGTGTTTGTTCTGAAGATTCGTTAGTTGGGATTTCTGCCAGCTAATATTGACTGGAATGTGTGATTATTTGAGTGATATGTTTAATGTAGATTCTGCCCATAGCTATGGGGTACTGGGACATGTTGATCCTTTGCAGATTAGCGTCCTTGGGCATCAAACATTATCTACTTATGTTTTTTTTTATGTATGTCCCAGTTATACTTGTAAAAGAATTAATGAATATTGTAAAATGATTAATAAATATTGTAAAGGAATTAATAAATCTTGTAAAAGAATTCATAAATCTTTTAAAAAATTAATAAGTAAAGGATTAATTAATCCTCTTAAAGAATTCTCGTAAGGTACATGGTAGCATAGGGATAACATATTTGTCTACATCTGCCATGTGGAAAATTTATGTTTTGGTTTAGTTGTTTTAAATTAAAAACAGCCACAGAAATCAAATGATTATCAGGGTCTTGACAAACCGTAACAAACAACTAATGTGATTATATCTAATTTCTGTACAATGTGTGACATCAATTCAAGTACAGTGCCTCACTATTCACAAGTTTGTGGTTTCTATTATTCGCGGTTGTAGTTTTTGAATTCTCAAAAATTGAATTTGTAGTAAAATTAGAAGTTTCTACATCTGAACAATAATATATACATTGTACAATAATTTTTTTTTTCTTTTTTTTTTGCCACCCACGTTTTAGTAGCTCAAACTAGAGCTATTTTTGTTTAGGGGAAAAAGAGACGCCGTCCTAATCCCAGATTCGAACCAGGGTCCCCGCGTTGAGCTCGCGGTGTCTTGATCTACTGGACGAATGAGAACAAGAACAAACGCTTTTTTCTCCGTATATGAGGATGTAAGATATTATTACCCTTCACAGGGATAACACAATTGCCAAATAATAGTCAAATAATGAATCCAGGATGAGGAAGACGCCTCCTTTTTCTCTAAATATAAAAAACGCTCTAGTTTGAGCTACTTAAAACATGGATGGCAAAAATTATTGTATAATAAATTCCCCCCCCCCCTTGAAAAACTCACAAAAATTTCGCCCCGGAGGCTTTGTGTGTTGACCAATATTTGGAAATTGTGTTATCCCTGTGAAGGGTAATAATATCTTACAATTTAATATACGGAGAAAAATGCGTTTGTCCTTATCCTGATTTGTCTAGTAGGTCAAGATACCGCTTGCTAAACGCGGGGACCCTGGTTCGAATCCAGGATGAGGACGGCGCCTCTTTTTCTCCAAATATAAAAAAAGCTCTAGTTTGAGCTAAATAAACGTGGGTGGCAAAAATTATTGTATAATAAATCCCCCCACGAAAAACACACAGATTCTCGCCTCGGAGGCTTTTCTGTGTAGACCATTATTTGGCGATTATATTATCCCTGTGAAGGGTAATAATACCTTACAAATAATATATACATGCTATTATGTATAGGCCTTCTGCGTAATGTACTAAAAATAAACTGATAAAGGTACTGTTTACACATACGGAAACATTTCAGATGTTGTTACTACTATATGTTACTTTTAAACTTTTTTCAGATTTTATAAGAATAAATAGGATATAAAAATAATGGTAAATAAAACTTTTTTTTCCGTATTTTTTTGTAAATATATTGCAATAATGTACAGCATTTAACGTGCAAAACAATTGTTATGAACGTTAACCCTGCTTTTCACATACGGTTTTGATTTTGCCGTTTGCAGAGAGTTTGTGGAACACAACCCGCATATAACGAGGAATGACTGTATTATTTCTATATCATACTCTTCACCATAATTGTATAATGGCCTACTTTTGTAATGTAGGTAATTAAAGAAATGATAGACTAAATTAAGTCAATTGCAAAAGATTTGAAGTAACTGCATGGGTTTGCAGTCCCCCTAGCATCTATATATGCAAGTAGAAAAAAAAAAGAACTGGCATTGGAAAGGGAAAATTTTATGAAAAAAAAAAAGGTTTATTCTTATCTTCTATTATTTCTCTATTATGTTTTCTTAATTGTAAAATAATTGTACCCTTATCATTTAGAACGAGCAAGACCAGAGAGAAAGTAAATCTAAAGATGAAAATGGAACAATGCAAAATCAGTTTCTTTTCACGAGTTCTAGTGATAACATATCTTCTCCAAAAGAAACTTGTCTTTCGTATAATGTTTCCGATTTGAAAATGGTCCATAAAGAAATTTCTTCCACATTTGAAAAAACTAGTGAAATGTTAATGTCATCTCATCCTCATGTGGAAAGTTCACAGGTGCCTTTACCTTGTGTGGATGATGATAATTTACATTTAGGTCAAGCTCCATCCATCGTACACTATGATAAACAAGACAGCCCACAATTCAGGAGCTTGGGAACAGATGATGAATCCTCAAATGAAATTGTGTGTGGAAAAACCGGTAATTTTAGTTCTTCTGATTCAGAAATCTTGAATTTGCCATCATCATTTGATACCGCTGAACCACTAACTATGTCAGAAGAGGATTTGCTGCCGTTGTTGGTGTCAGAAAGTAAAAATTTGAATTCATCAGTTGAACATGGGGATGACAAAGTGGATAGTACAGCCAACTTTGAAAATATCAGCGAAGTACATCGTTTGCAGGAAGAAGATCTTCAAGGTATGTAAATCATATTTTAAACTATTTGCTAAGAAATGACATTAGCTTGTTTGTTTTCTTACTGCACAGGATTGTCAAGATATTTTATATATCTATATTTTGTTATAAATTTTAATAATAATATCTTCCTTCTAATGGCTGGCTTTTTCTTTTTTTTTTTTTACATTACATGAAGGTGCTTTTGCAACTCATATCTCTTTTCACACAAAGTTTGCCTATCGTTTATAGAACTTACAAACCTTGTATCTAGGAATATTTTTCAAAAATGTGGTCTTTGATTTTTTTTAAAAGATTATTGATTGATGGTGATTAAACAAATGACTCACAAAAAATTTACTTGCAATGAGCTATCGTTTTCTGTTCTCTATTTCGAACCTTTCTAACCTAATCATTGTATCAATAGGTCTTCAACATCATCATTCTCATATGTTACTCACATGTATGCTCACAATTTGCGCCATTCAATACATGGCTAAGGTTAAATAAAAACTTCGTATTATTATTTGTTACATTTCATTTGTCGTTAGGCATTTTATCTGTGTATTGACACAAATTGCTGTGGGTTGATTTGTATAGTAGAAGTGTTAATATATATGCTGCTGATTAAATAATGTAGAGAATAGATTATGATTATTATGGACTGATTATTGATTGATTGATTGTTTGGCTTTTTTATGGCGCAAGAGCATCTGGGCTATACTGCGCCAAAAAATTGTGTATGTGTGTAGACTTTTTTCCTACAGCTACTTCCTACTACTTTTTTCAGTACAGGCCTCATTCCTCCAGAAAATAGAACTCTTCTTAGATACAGAATTTGTGTATTTTATTAACGATATATTATTCATTAGTTATACGTATTTTACAGAAATTCATTATTACAAAAAAGTAACTGAACAAAGTTTATTCATTTAAAGTAAAATATTTATTAATAATATGAAAATTAAAAAGCACGTAATTTTTGCATTATGTTCCTTTTTGCCTGGTTCCCTTTATCTTCACATCTTTTCGTTCTTGTTTTCTCATTTTTATATTCCATTATTTTCTCTTGTCTTCTGATTAATGTTTTGTTTTTCCTCCCACTTCAAACAATTATAAATTTTACTAATTACAGGAACTCCTACCAATTTTGCCGTTTTATCAGCATTGCTATTTCTTGTTTAATTATGTAAATATATAGCCCTATAATGGTGCAGTAGTAATATGTTTGCTCAACATGATGTTAACTGGTTTTGAACTCTCAATAGTGGCAAAAAAAAAAAAAAAAAAAAGAACGATTACCAACTGACTTCTCACTGCAGACAGGAGGTTTGTTTTCTATGCTTTAAGAGGTTTAAATTCCTCAGTAAACTATAAATCCTAGTGCAGCATGACCCTTGTTCTTCTTGTGCCATAAAATACAAATAAACAATATTTAAGTATACTATAATTATGTGTATACTAGTGTCATACTATTCGTTTTACATCGTTATAACCCTGAGGTGATATCCATGAGCTTATACTTACTAGCAATGAAAGGTCCGCTGAGGCTGAGTAAACGCGAAGATGCTAGTAAATGTGTGATTTTTTTTTTTCATATGTTTTTTTTATCTCATATACACATTCAACATATTTAAGAGATGGAAGTTCAAATATCTTACATCTCAGGTTGAGCAAATGTTTGTGTGCAACCATATATTGGATTTCTTTCCTTATAGTATGACAGTTGTGGATGTATGATATTCTGTTTTAAAATCCTTTTGAAGTTTAATTTATAAGTTAAAAGAACTAACATGTTCAAACACAGTTGAAACGATTATATTTATATGGGGAAACTGTATATAAAATATTTTCTTTGTTGTTTATTTCATTGCAGAGCAAGAAGAAAAACATCTTAATTTGCTTATTAAAACATTACAAGAATCTGAAGAAAAGCTGGAGTGCACAGAAAATGTTCTTCGAAATACAACTCCAACTGGAATCGATGGTGATGGTCCTGTGTACGATTATGTAAGTTCTTGTCTTAATACAGTAGAACCTCGATTATCCATCAGACACGGGACCAGAGCCTTGACGGATAATTGAAAAGACGGTTAAGTGAGAAAAAGGAAATTTATGTCACAATACTATAGTATATTTTTATTAAAATTATACGTTTAAAATAATTACATTGTGAAACTTGCTGAAGGCACAAACGAAACTTATTTCAATATGAGAGGGCAACACCTTGAGAACATGCTTTAATGAACCACTGATGAGCGACGATGTCCAGCTGCTCAAGTGATGATTTTTTCATTATCTTCCTCGCTGTTATGTCGCCATCAGAAATAAGTTTGGAAACATGGCTCTCGATTTTGTCGGCATCTCTCATAATATCGTTAACGATGTCCTACAATGACATAATAATAATGCATTTGTTTGCCATGCAATGAAATTGGTTTTGAATACAAAAGTTAGCAAACGCTCCATTTCTCACCCCCCTCTTTTTTTTTTTTTTAACCGATCATATTGTCCTTATTTTGATTTCTTAGACTGTGCTGTCTGGAATCTCTCAAAATATTTATAGGGCCTGGAGCAACATCTTAGTTGTCTTTATATCGTGAGGGCACAAGAAATCGAATCGAATTATTGTCTGAATTTTGGAAAGATCGTCCTTTTATTTATTTTTTGCTGTACTTTCTTTCCCAAGTTATATACGTATTATTCATCATGGAATTTTTTATGTTTAAGTTTTAAACCCCATATATCTCTATTAAATAATACTACTATGCTCATTGTAATTAATTTATAATTCGTGATGTGAAGTCAACCAACTAACTTTAGAGGTTTGGATTTTTTGGCAAACTGTAGGTTCCAGCACAGCATAACCTTTATTATCCTTGCGCTTTACAACTCACACAAAGAAACAACTAATTTCGCAGGATTTATATTCTCGTTCCTTTGGAATTCCACACATTTTTATGTAATTCAACACTTGCTGAAAGTTTTTCTTATTTACAGAAATAATTCTGTTTGTATTAGTATTATCTCTCTCTCTTTCATACAGACATGCGTATTGAGATATATACATGTGTTTACTAGTGTTTGTATATGTATGCAGCCAGAATCCCCTTCTTTTTTTTAATGTCTATATGCACATATGGTTTCTTCTTAAAAACATCAGTATCTTAAATTGAATTCTTTCTAATCCTGTATATATGGGTGTCTTTCTTATTAAGTCAGTTTCCTCAGATGCCAAGGCCTGACCTTATATCAAGATGTAACTGCATATTGTATAATACGTTAGTAAGATCCAATATCTAATGTCACAGTCTTTTTATTCCCTGGCCTAGTTTAACTTACAGTAAGCTTGGTATGTAACTTATTTTGGTTTGGAATTGACATTACACTGTGCCTTTCCATATATTCATCTATCCGGCAGTGGTAAGACATAAGAATATAAGTCAAATATCTTAAAGAATATTATGATTAATGTGGGAACCAAGGATGGACACAGACTTTCATATTTTTTTGGGGGGGGTGTCAAAAACAGATTTGCCATGGTCTTTGAATAACACCCTTCATTTTTCATGAAAGTTGGAATTTTTTACAGTGAAAAAATATATATTTGGGGGTCATGACCCCTATGATAACCCCCTCCCCTGTGTCTACACGTGGTGGGAGTTAGATCATGATTATGCATGCTTTGTCGAAAGCTGGAGAAACACTGTTGTTTATATTATTTTAAATGTTGATGTGCAGTTCCTATGTGTATCGGGTATTTCTATTTTTATGTGAAAAATGCATTTGATAGAGAAACGTTAAAATGCAATTAGATGATTTTGCTTTTCAATGTCTCCATTTCAGTCCAATTTACTGGCAGCTTGCAGAACAAGCATTGACGTATTGCGCCACTTAAGTAAAGTACTCTCAGAAAACTCTCAAACACCGTCTAAGAGCCAAGAACTATGTTGCCAAGCAGAAGGTCTGTATATGCGTGGCTGTTAATTTTCTGTTATATTAAATTACTTTTGGCATATATAATTCTTTTAATGGTAAAATTTTTTACGTTAATGTATTATTAATTATTTTAGTGATAATTATTTTTTAATTCTTCTAATGATAATTATTTTTTAATTCTTCTAATGATAATTATTTATTAATACTTAATGATCAATATTGATTTAATGTGCCATTAAATCTTTAAACATTTTCTCCAAAAAGCATCGCTCTTTTTAAATAATCCTAAAGAAGCTACGGTGAAATTACTACAGTAAAACCTGTGATTAGCGATTGCCTTATGTAATTGTACATCTGTCCATTATTCGAAAGAGAGAGTTAGGGATAATGCTCATTGGAACTGGGGATTGGAAATATAAATTTCGTTCAATAGGTATCCGTCCATTCAATAGGTATCCATTGTTCGAGAATATCCATTAAAGTGCTTTTACTTTCGTGAGTATGACTTTCCACTTTTATGGAAATGGCTTTTGACTCATAATAGCTAGAAAATGGAAAAGTTGCCTCATACTTGGTCTGAACTTCAAACCATTGACCTCCAGGTTAATGTCTCAGTACTTTGACTGCTTGATACTTGAGTACAGCTATGCTAAGAACTTTATATATATATGTATAGCAAAATTGAAGTATGATTGTAATATTGAAATATCACGTGTAGTACCTTCTAATGTAATATACATAAATACACTATACTTAAATGTATATTGACTTATATTACTTTACTAATTGAACTTTATCTAACACAAGGTAGTAAACCCAAATAAATTTAAGTAGTAGAAACAGCTTAGAATAAAAACTGAAATTGTAGTAGTAAAAAGTGAAGAGGAGTAAAAGATTAAACAACACCAAGAATTTTGTTCATCATCTGGGACCGCACAAAATCCCTGTTATTGGTTTGCTTTTTCTGACTACAATAATTGAGATTTATGATTAATACTGAATGAACCAATATTGATCAAAAATTAGTTAAAAATAGTATAAATCCAGAATATAATTAGTTTAACAATATTTTAGTAATTTAGAAGGGTCTCTTTATTAATACTAAGTACAACCTCAATTGTTGTAAGTGGCCCACAAATCTGAATTGTTGTAGTCAGAAAAAGCAAACCAATAACAGGGATTTTGTGCAGTCTCTGATGAAGAACAAAATTCTTGGTTTTGTTTAATCTTTTACTCCCCTTCACGTTTTACTACTCCAATTGCATTTTTTATTTTAATCTGTTTCTACTATTTTAATTTACTTGGTTTGACTACCTAGTGTTATATTACTTTTCTACTTTAACTTTGTCTAAATTAATATATGCTTAAGTGTAGTGTATGTATATTACATTAGAAGGTACATGTCACAATCATACTACAATTTTGCTATTGCTAATAATGGTTTCTTTAAGCTGCATTAATTATCACTGGAGGACCAATTATTGTTTGTTTTGACTATTAAGTACCTATTTTCTCTTAATTCCTTTCTGTAAGTAATAGCTCGCTAACTATTCATTTTAATCTTTCAATATATATATATACCGGGTGCGTCAAAAAAATGTATACACAATTTGAAGTGTCATAGAAAATTTATTTTCCGTTCTACAAGCTTAAATTTCTGGGAAAAGTAAGGTTACTGTCCAATTTGAAAAATAAGTAGTACTTTCTGGTCAAACCGAATGTTTCAAATGGTGGTTAAAGTAAACGTTCAAAATGGTGGCCTTCAGTATCAATACATTTCTGAGTACGAGCCACCACTGATTCCGTACATCGTACCAAAGTGTCCAATGAGATTTCTGTGCACACCGCTTGAATCTCATTCCAAAGTGTGTCCTGGTTACGTAGTTTACGTTTGTACACTTCATCTTTTACTGTGCCCCATAAGAAGAAATCCAATGGCGTAAGGTCAGGGGAGAGTGCAGGAAACTCGATTGGTCCCCTGGGTCCTATCCACTGGCCTGGCAAATTTTGATCCAGCAATTTAACCTTGTAGAACGGGAAATAAATTTTCTATGACAGTTTCAAGTGTGTATACATTTTTTTGACGCACCCGGTATATTAACCAAAGGGATCTCGAGTTATTTCAAGGAAATTTTGGAGAAAATTGATCGCTATGAATATATTTGTCTCCACTTTTTTACACTTCATGCCAGAACCTATAAAATAAGTTACAATGTGAACCATAGAAAATTTTCCGAGTTAAACTTAATTGTAAAAATTTACCGTCATGAAAACTTACAACTGCTTGAAATGGTTCGTTAAACCTCTTAACACTTTTAAAGATGTTCTCTTAAATTTATTGCACAGTGATGTAACCAACTATCAATTATTGTATGAAAGTGGTTATGATGTTTTGATTTATTATCGTGGAAGAGAATTAAAATGGTGGTCTTTATATAAGCTATGCTTTTTCTGTATTTTATTCTTCTCATAACAAATTATCTATTTTGAGTCCTTTTTTTCTTAGTTATATGAACTAAGTATATTCATTTCTTCATAAATTATGATATTCCTCAGGTGTAATAACTCGCTGGGAATCCATTGAAGCATCAGTTATTGCTAAAGAAAACAGAGCACAATCAAATGTTAAAAAATGGCAAAAGCTTTTGAAAGATATTGAGGAAGTTGAAAAATGGCTTTCTTCATCTTCAGAAAAAGATTTCAAGTGGGAAACAGTTGGCGAAAGTGTTCTTAAATGGGATGATCTTTTGGAAGAACATAAGGTAATTTGTTTCTTTTAATACATGTTGGGATACCACGATCAAAAGTTTCAATTATATTTTATTTTATTGTTATTTTATGCTGTCTTGTTTTATGTGGGTTTTTATATTTGGTTTAAATATATTCCTGTGAGTTTGGGTATTACCGTATTATTCATTGTTGTATTTTAAGCTTGCTTATATTTTCTATATAAGCCGGAGGTGTATGTTCCACTTTTGTCCAACTTTCTTCTAATAATCTGAATATCTCTATTCTGTCTCAATGCGAGTTTAATTGCATTAAAATTGACTTTATAATGCATGGGTATCTGAGTCAAACATGTGGTGTAACTAAAACATCAGAGTTTGAATCCTGCTGGCACCCATTTTCTAACCAATCCTTACTCCAGGTTTAATTCCCATAGTGCCCTGCGGTGGCGCAGTGTGGTAACGCGTTCTCCTATTGCGCGGCTAATCCGGGTTCGACTCCCAGCAGTGCAAAAAGAACGCTTACTCAGAGATCTCATAAAGATCGCACTGCTCACTGTAGTCCGGGGTTTGGTTCCCTAGGCCTTAAGAGGTTCGGATTCCTCGGATTCCTCGGAAAACAGTAGGTCCCGGCGCAGCATGACCACTGTAGTCTTTGAGCCGTAAAACCACAAAACAAACAAATTCTCCATGTTCCCTCTGTTTGGATCCTTTGGAAAACTGTTCGTCCTTGTTCTACATGACCTTTGCTGTCTTTGCGCCATAAAACAATTACCACAGCTAAACCTTTTATAATATTATGTTTCTCTTTCGATTTTCAGGGCAGCTACTTTCTGTGCATTTATCACTTACAAAGTGCTTTATTTAAACGTAGAGTATTTGCTTGATTTATATTTTTATCCTTTTAATAAGGCTCAGAACTCAAATTTTTTGTTTGAACTTCTAGGAGCTTCTGTCTGAAATGAAAAATCAAAAATTTCTCCTTGTGTCACTAAATGAGCTCAGTAAAAAATTCTCTGCTACTGCACAGAACAAGGATAATCTAAAGCCACTCCAAACAAGAGTAAAAGTGAGTGTTGTTTTACATAAAAAATCATATTGTATTGAATTCCTTTATTTTCTGATAAGGAAATTATTGGTATATAATGTTTGAAATAATATGAAACTCTCTTATGACATGGGAATATTTTTTTTAGGCAATTAACCAGCAATGGGAGAGTTTATGTGAAATGTCTAAATCGTGGCAAATAGAATTACGAAAAGCGTTGCTTCAAAACAATGAGTTTCATGCAGCGGTTGAGGAGTTACTTTTATGGTTGAAAGAAACAGAAGCAAAAGTCACTGCTGTTCTTCAAGACAAATCTTCAGATATCGACATCATCACTGCTCATTATAATCGTCTTCTTGTAAGTTGAAAATGTATTTCCGAGTAATTTTGTATGTCACCATACATACCAAATTTCGATGCTATTTGAACGTTTGCAACTGTTAATCCACCCCACTGTTCTAATTATCACTACAAGTGTGATAGTTTAGCTTACTGTGGTGAGTTTGGTTCCAAATAAAATTTGCTAGGGTCGTAAATCAGGGATGTCCTTAATCTGTCAATCCCATTGCTCAATTCCCTCGCTCACATACTTTGTTGCAATTGAGGGATAGAAACTGTGCAACTTTTTTCTTCTTTTAGGTTAGTAAACACTTTTGTGTTCAAGTATAACATGTATAAAGAAGTTCCATTGGTCATTCTTAAATCCTTATGGGTTATCAGTTTTCTCGGTATTAGAATTTTATAGTTTCTCCGCTAAACATTTCATATAGATTTTTTTCCACTAAATTTCAGGAACTACAGCAAGAGTTAGATAAAAGCTCACCTCGTGTCAAACATCTCCAAAAAATGTCAGAACTTCTCGTTCCCTCCGAAGCAGCATCTGATTCCACATTAGAACAAGAGAAGTCATTGCACCTCATTCAAAGTCAGTTGCGAGATGTTTCTTACCATATTCACTCTCTCAGTACCCTGTGCTCTGAAGAAATGACAAAACTTTCAGCGCTTTTGGGGAAACGTGACGATGGCATA
Organism: Dysdera silvatica; assembly: GCA_006491805.2. Lineage (NCBI taxonomy): Eukaryota > Metazoa > Arthropoda > Arachnida > Araneae > Dysderidae > Dysdera > Dysdera silvatica. The sequence goes on along the minus strand of QLNU02014176.1, from coordinate 36,702,062 downwards.
AAGGTACCATTTTAATTGAACTATGTATTCTAGGATGGCAGAAGTTGTTTTCGTCTGGGGGGCAGAATAAGAAAGAAAAAGAGAGATCGGAAGACATACTTATTAACTAATTATTAGCAAATAAATGGCAATTTTAATTTTTTTTTCGCTTTTGTCTTGGAGACTCCAGAGATTACCCACAACCTCCTATAAATCAGAGCAGCAATGTATAAGAACAAGAAACTTATTTAAACCAAGAAAATTAGAAAACTAAGGTCAAAGGTTAGTGTGGAATAAAAGGATAAGAGTAAGAATTACTAAGTTTCCAAAAACAGGATGTTTATTAAACATAAAAATGTGGCATTTTCATGTTGAAAGATTTTGTCAAAAATTGTCCGCCTTTCAGAAGATCTGAAATAGAACAAACGATATTATGATGTAGCAAGATTTTTCCTAGAGGGGCATCGCCCCTTCAGAAAAATAGCCGGGGACACGACTCGCCCCCCCCCACTTCTGCCGCCCCTATTTGCGTTATATTGCGAAGTTATTTGATCTTATGCATTTTATATATCCTTGTAATGTGCAAACATTATATAATGGGCATGTTTGATCTTTATAAAGGTATCACACAAAAAGTCAAATATTTTGTTTAAATTTTTTGTGCTTTTATAACATACGATTTTTTGCTTCTTTTATATAGATACCTACTATTCATTCAGAGTTATCTTCAGAAGAAAACGAAAATTCCCTGTAAGTTTCTCTTTTTTTGTCATTAGAGGGCTATCTTTCTTTTGATAGAAATGTCTAAAATTGAATTTTATTGTAAGTAGTTAGAATGGAACTTTTTTTTTTTTTTTATTTCTATAGAACTGTGTCAGAATTATTATATAATTTAACACTCGGGAGTTACATGGAGGTTCATCTTACTGTTTTCATTACTTACCCTTCATTCATAGCATTAAGCTTACTGAACTGTAAGGCTGTATACATACGCATTTTTTCTTTCCCTGCTAATGTTGCTTTTCATTTAAAAGAACAAGGCCCATGTATGAAGTTTTAAAAAATAGGTACTTTTGGTGAAAAGTGGAATGGGTTTTTATGAAAACAAAATCTTCTCTTCCAAGAATTTTATTTGGGAGTTAATGATATTGTTCAATGGAGAATTTAACTCAAACATGTCAAACTAGTGGCCTGCAACAAATATTGTTGTGGCCCAGCCAACGTTTGCAAATTTTATATGTTTGGAAGGGAAGTTTTCTCTGTTTTCTTCGATGTTTTTCAATAAATATAGAATTGTACCTTATCAAATGAAGGTAATTGAGATCCTGTGTAATTCACATTTGAAGGCAAAATTCAGTGAAATTGGTGTGCCGGGATTTCACCTAAATTTATTTACCTGTTAGGTTTGGAACTACTCAAAAATTTACATATGAAATTATTTCCACATTTGGAAGTACTTATCGGTGTGAGAGGTTATTTACGGTTACGAAAGGAAATAAGTCCACTGTCTGATCCAGTTTTTCCGACATCCACCTTAGGTCAATTTTAAAAATAATCACTACGAATTAGATTTTCCCCGAAGTAAGGAAGTTGGTAACAGAGAAGAGATGCCAAGTATCGGGAAGAAAACACTAATTTTATTTTCATTCTTGTTGTTCTTTTTTTTTTATAGATTTTTTTAAATAAATCTACGTTCCTATGAAAATTTGAGTTTTTGTTTTTTTGCGGCCAACACAAATTTGCCATCCTAGGCGAATGACTTGTGCAATCTTCCCCCCTCCCGATAAAAAA
>QLNU02014176.1:36681325-36700192 GCA_006491805.2 Dysdera silvatica | reverse complement strand
TATGAAAATCTATATATTATTAGTAACGTATACTTTTTGGCAATTAATGAATATTTTGTTCTGTGGTTATAGGGATCACAAGAGGACTTGCGTCATATGCAAAACCAAAATACTGTGTAAGTTCTATTTCCTAAATGATAATCTTCTGTAATTATCTTTACACCTTTCTTTCAAATTAGTTAAAGATTTGAAAAAACGTGAAGCTGAACAAGCATGATAAAAATTCTGTAACAAATCGCTGTTACTATGAAGATTCAATCTTTGCACTTCGGCATATGGATCCGAAAGACAAAAGTTGTTTTTTAGTAAGAGAAAAGGTTTGCAAATCGCGTTTTTTATGACGAAAAGACATGAACAACTTTACAAAGTTTTACAGGAGATACAAAAATTTTAAACAAAAATTGTTTACTGTTTAATTTTTAATAAAATTGATAACATTTTCCATAGCTGGATGTATCCACATGTCTCGCTATAATATCTGGCCACTTACTAATTTATAACCTCACTCTATTCACAACTAAAATTGTTGCCTATATTATGCTACGTTCAATTTTATTGAATTCCTGTTTTTGTGTGAAGAAAACCTTAATGTTAGATGAAAAGTTTAGCCCTTACAAACTAGTTTCAATAATCTCCGTTCGAGCGTTGGTAGTATAATGATTAGCATGGTTGCCTCCCAAGCAGTTGTTTCAGATTTGACCCTGAACTATTGAACATCACCCTTTCAAGTGGTTTGGGTTCCTAAGCAGAATAACTTTTGTTATCCCTTCCCTGTAATACTAACAATCAATCAAAATCTCATTTTCAGATTTTTGTCACTTATGCCTGTTTGTCGGATGCCATCGACATAATTACTCAAGTTGAGTTATACGATAATTTAATCCCTTCGTCAGGAGTTTGAAATGACATATAATGTTTCTTTTCATTTCATTAGGATAGCGTACTCAGCAACTTAGTAGATAATCTGACCATTGTCTAGTAAAGCTTGTAGTAAACACTGATCGTTATGTTGCATGTATGTTCTTGCAGTACATTGATAACAGACCGCGTTCATCATCAGAATGTGACATCGTAAAAGCTATGGCAGATGGGTGTTCATCATTGTACTTTGAGAAAGGGTTAAATCTTACCTTCGTTGTATTTTCTAATCTTCTTTACAATGCTGTGTATTACTGAAATAATTGTACATTTTTATCTCCTTTTTGTAATGCTTTTTTACATTTAAATGTCTTGATATTTTTTAATCAATTAAAAATTAATCAAATTATTTTAAAATTAGTTAATTGATTAAGGATTTTTTTTAATTTTATGTATTTTATTTTTATGCTATATCTTGCAGTGTTTTTTTTTATAATAATTCTTGACATAAACCGTGTTTGTACTTCTTTTATTTACCCTAACAACCAGTCTTCTAATAATTTTATATTTTGGCTGACTTTAAATTCTCAACTATTTACAAATGTATTTTTTTTGCATCAAACGTTATCTTTTTCGTGAACTATAAGCTAGTTTTATATTTATATCTTTTTGCATTTACCATTCGAGTCAATTAAAAATATTTTTTTCTTTTAGCAATGAACATAAAGGAACGTTAACTTCAATAAAACGATATTGCGAAAATATATTTTGGATAGCCAAAACGTCCGTTACGCTGTTGTTGTTACTTTTTGGTGTTAAATTTATCTACTCATTGTCAGGGGAAGAATTAACCTTTCAAGTTGGCGAAGGTTTGGGGATATTAGTTACTCCAATTTTGAACTATAAAAATGGTCCTCCACCTGTATAAAAAAAAATTGAATATTTTAAATGGTAATTACATGCAGTTACATTTCTGTCAGTTAATTTTCTGAACTCCAACTTCTTTGGTTAACTGTATGCATTATGTATAGTTTGATAATATCCCCCACCCCTAAATTTTCGAAGTATTAATAATTATATTATGTTTGTATTGCTATAATTGTAACTTTAGCTACAGTAATGGCTTCAACATTAATCTCGAAATCTGGGAGTGGGGGGTAGCTATATTGGAACCTTTGAGACCGACTTGGAGAACCTTTGATTCTGGAGAAGGCTTTGTCCATATATATAGTAAGGGTGAGCATCGATAGCAAAACATTCATAGTAGATAAATAAAACATAATACTTTTGCAGTTGGAAATTGCATAATTTAATGTCGTGACAGCTGTTTCAGTAGCTTCTTGATACTTTTTTCAAACGAAATACATTTACAAACCAAAAAAACTGTTGATTGGTAATGCTTGTCAAGGTTGCCACTATACGAGTTACAAGTTATGCTTCGGAGAAAAATAACCGGTTTTTTTTGGGGGATAGGAGAAACATCTCTGGATACAACGCCGATCCACGAGACGGCGGAAATGTTCAGAAAAGTAGTCAAAATTAAACTGATGAGGATTTTAAATACGGTTAATGGGGGAACAGTTTTTTGTAGCATTCTGGGAAAAATATGCTTTCACTCGGATCGTTGATAGCTCCATTGCCCATTTGAAATATGTGGAAGGCTTCGAAGAAATTAAGGTCCGTCGGAAAGACTTTACTGGCCTATTTTTCTACTTACATTTCAGTAACAACTAGCGGTATTTATAATTTTTGATAACCTGTGTCATTAATTTTCTTCATTCATATGTATTGCACATTAAAAATTTTAATTTGCTGTCATATTGTTTTTGTGGGTAAATGTATCTTTTAAAATATATTAACAAAAACCCTTGAATAACAGTTTATTAGAAATTTGTCTCAACAAGATTTGAATGAAGATTTTCATTAGACATCTTTTGTGCATTTTTAAAAGGTAAAGGCTAATTTTGTAATTTTAGAGTTAATTAAATTACATCGATTTTTTAGGCATTGTGGGTTTTTTTTTCTTGTATACATTTTTTAAGTGGATCTATTATATCAAGAATAAAATCATTTTTAAAAATTTTATTTGTACTGTTTTGGTTTTTCGTTTCAGTGATTCCTAAATTAATTTTTTTATATTTGTGAATTCGATTGTTTTATTTAAAAAGAACCAACCCCTAATCATTTAGAAGAGTAAAGTAAAATAACATAGCAAAATATACGATATAATTATAAGCATTGAGCCATAGTATAAAATAGTTCTCAGGAATACTAGATCAAGACTACCTTTACAAGGATTATTACATTTTTACGTTGGAGTAAGTTCTGAATGCTTTAGTGGTTGGCTGTATTTTTGGATTGAATTATATTTCGGTTTACTTACCTTATAGGTAAAGCCTTAAAGAAGAGGAAGAACTTGCTCAGGTTGGATTATCCAACCGGAAACGGCCTTAACCCTGTTTGACAAGTGTGAATCGGGGGCCACCATGCTTTGTGAAAGGGTTTTTCATACGTTTATATATATATATAAGGCTCATGCAAGGGAGTCCTACACTGATGTCTCTGTATCCAATTATTTAAACCGAAATGTTTTGCCAACTGAACTACCAAGGGGCTGTTCAAAATATTACATAAGCATCCTTGGGGGAGGGGAGGTTTGAGATTTGCTTATTTTTTTCTGAGAAGTAGTGGGACGAGTTCAAACCGTGCTTATATAAGACATAGAATATAATAAAACCAGCATACACATAGTCACAGAATGACAACCCTCATGACAGAATTGCAATACCTGGATATACGACTCGTTGTGAGTAGAAGACCTAAAATACGTACAATCACAGTTAAATATTTATTTAAGCCAGTGGCTCTCACCCTTTTTTCGCTCGGGGACCCCCTTCTAGATTCTCCATGGCACCCTGTGGCATTTTTAAATTATAATAAATGTATTTTATCAAATCCACTTCTATTTTATTACAGTTTGCTTACAACATGAGAAGTAATAATATACGACAAAATGATTTATAATGCCAGCAAAATAGCTGCTAACAGTTTTGAATTATTAAAACTTTTTTAAATGCGATAATTTGTTGTGATTTCTCTCTATTTATAAATAAGCATTTAATATTATAACAAACTTATAAATAAATGCTCAATATTACAATAAAAATGTAAATAAGTATTATAATTTGATTGATTAATAGAATTCTTATTTCAAAACCTTATATCAAAAAATCGAATTTATACATAAGCATGAAGTGAGGGGGCTAACATTTGCTTATAAGGGGGAGAGGGTACACAACGGCTAGAAATGTTATCTAATACTTGAACTGCTCTTAAGGCACAGTTGATGAAACCTTAATGTTTCCTTATATGTTTGGAAGGGAAGTTTTCTCTGTTTTCTTCGATGTTTTTCAATAAATATAGAATTGTACCTTATCAAATGAAGGTAATTGAGATCCTGTGTAATTCACATTTGAAGGCAAAATTCAGTGAAATTGGTGTGCCGGGATTTCACCTAAATTTATTTACCTGTTAGGTTTGGAACTACTCAAAAATTTACATATGAAATTATTTCCACATTTGGAAGTACTTATCGGTGTGAGAGGTTATTTACGGTTACGAAAGGAAATAAGTCCACTGTCTGATCCAGTTTTTCCGACATCCACCTTAGGTCAATTTTAAAAATAATCACTACGAATTAGATTTTCCCCGAAGTAAGGAAGTTGGTAACAGAGAAGAGATGCCAAGTATCGGGAAGAAAACACTAATTTTATTTTCATTCTTGTTGTTCTTTTTTTTTTATAGATTTTTTTAAATAAATCTACGTTCCTATGAAAATTTGAGTTTTTGTTTTTTTGCGGCCAACACAAATTTGCCATCCTAGGCGAATGACTTGTGCAATCTTCCCCCCTCCCGATAAAAAAATCGATACCCCAGTACATCTTGCAAGGATCAAAAAATTAAAAAGTATGATACATTCCGTCCTCTCACTATAGTTCAGGTTGAAACGAAGTATTATAATCACAACTTATCTCATAAGGTACAAATAAATGATCACAAATAATATAAAGTAGTCTGGGGTTTTGCTGTTAAAAGAGAAAATTGTAGTTCTCAATGCCTTGTATGTAATAATGCCCAAAGATACCAAAAGAAAAAATGCCCTCCAAGCCTCTAGTGTGGCAGCAGTACTGCTTCAGCCACTGAAAGATGTAGCTGTAATGAGAAAATATTACGAGGAGTTACGTAAATTTATTAGAGAAAATTTTATTAATGTAAGAAAGCAAGAAATTGAGGGTATGGAAAAAAATAGGTGGCAGAAACATATACAAAGAAGGGTAAATATTGGTAAAGGCATTCAATAGAAAGTAATCTATTCAGTTCCATTTATTTATTGCCAAATTTATTTCAATCATCCTACAGTATCAAGTACCTTTAGAAGAAAAAAAAAAGAAAGAAATTTGTCGTGGTGCCGCTCTTGGTGGCTGTCTAGTTTGCCTACATAGTCATACCAAGCCTGGGCCCATATAAAGTTAAACCTTATTCATTTGACCCGTGTTAGACTTTAAGTTTCACGTGCTTGATTTAACACTTCTTTGTTCACAGCTTTAAAAGGAACGAAATATATAATTACCCCGTGTTGCCGGGCTTTACTGCAAGATTTTGAAGGAGGAGGAAAAGGAAGTTCCAAGTGGTGTGTGTGTGTACTATAAATAGCAGAACAAGGCAGCGAATGCCCAAGGGTATTGGGGGGGGGGTGGAGATCTTAAGGGGCCTCATGCAAAATCTTAATGATGTGACATAGTTTGTCATTATACATAATCGTTTAAAGAGGTCCGATCTTGTAAACTGCCTAGCGGACTGTAAATCTTTTCTCCCATTCTAATTAGTAGTACTTCCATATTGCTGCCAATTCATACATTTTTGGTCCAACCAAGCTCCAAATATATATACGCAAATAAAATCCTACCTTATGCGTTATTTCTATCACGTTTCATTCTGTAATTCCATGCGTAATTTTTTTTTCTGCCTGCAAAAACTGTGGTAGTGGTTCCAATGCTTATCATTAGATGCTGAGAAAAGAGGGGGAAAAAATACACAAATATTTTATATAAAGTATAAATACTCCCATTATAATCAAATATAAAAATTGTAAATTTTGTGTATAAAATCCCAAAAATACTTTACAGTATTATACTATGTGAATATGAATATAGGAAAATGGTGAGATCTCCAAGGTTTGGAGTTTTTATAAAAGTTATAATTTTGACAATATTCATATCATGTAATTGTGTTTTTCAGTAATCAAGTGATTGAAGATGATGTCGTTCAAACTAGAATGAATCGTTGTTGTGGTTACATGTTACGGGTAGCTAGAGCATCCTTCCCCATCCAGGCTCTGTTGCTACTCCTCCTAGGCGCAGCAGCTATTTTCCCAATGAACGAAGAAGAGCTGAGTTGTCAGCTGGCAAATAATTTTGCTAGGTCGCTCGAACCTATGCTAAGATATCCAGATGGTCCTCCCCCTGTTTAAAAGCGGTTTGACCCATGTGAACTATTACTACGTCATCTGTCCACCATCTTCAATTTTGCCGTCTCTGTAACGCCATTCTATTTTCTTTATACGCCTTATATCTAATGTGATAACGATTCTAATCTAGTATTTGGAATATCAACGGTCGTGTTTCATGCGTTAATATTTCTGTAATTGGAACTTTGTTTTTTTTTTTTTTAGTACTAGATTTTAGGACAATGAATTTTATAGGTATCAGTGTACAGCTTTTGTTTGTTCGTTGTTCATGGAAATATGGTTGTATTGAGGACATTTTGAATGGAAAGAGAGTATAATATGTGCGCGTATAAAAGACGTATAGCTGTGGTTATGTTTCCTTTGTAATTTTTTTTATAACTGTACTTTTCTTTGGTGCAGCCATATTTTTGTGTCTACCTGTTTTTCTTTCTTTTTTCAATTGTTAATCTTCTCCATGAAATCTTTTGTCCTTTTTTTGTTCGTTAAAATCAACATTAGTATTGGATCCAGTGTCCGGAGACAGCAATAAACAGTCATTGGCTCCTAACTTATTTGATTTTCACGCAAGGAAACTAGGAATTTTGTTGTAATTTTGTTAATTACAAATCTCATGACTTAGTTCTGGATTTTTATATTTTTGTAGCATGTGATTATTTCTAGTTTTTATGTGCTTAATGAGCATAAATTAATTTTTAATTATGGTGCTGTTAATCTTAAAACTTCCTTGTATACCTGATTTTCAGGTCTGGCAATAACTCTCTCATATCTGTTCATATGCAAACTCCTACTTATTAGTATTTGAACTAATAATTTTTAAATTTTGGTCTTTAAATCACATGATATAAATGCCAAAATGTAAACAATTTCATGAATTGGCGAGTAAAAATGTTTTTTAAGCAAATGTTAAATTTCTTGCACAGTATTTAAGAAAGTTGTTATTTTTAAAGAATGCATTACAACTGGTTTTCATGGAAACTGGTTTCTTTGAAATGGTTTGTCATAGAATTCATCTAAAATTTTATGCTCATTTTGTACCCAAATGTAGTCATGTTTTTCTCTTTTTTTTTTAATTGTTCAGATATTTTCATACATTTTAGAAGCAATGTTTACTCATTTTAATTGTTATTTTGTGATAAATTGACGTTTGTTTTAGCGTTCTTTTTGTTCTGTTAAGTGTAAAATATTCAAAGTTCTCTTTTAAATTATTAATTTTATCCTTAAAATTTTGTTTTAATGATTCTGCGGAAAGAAGTGTTACTGTTTGTTAAAAGAATTTTATCAAAGCTGTTGTTTTAGTTAAAATCTTGAAGAAGTGCCTTTGTGAAATTTCAGAAAGTATATTGCCACTTTTTATGAGTTTTAGAGATGTAGCTTTCTCTCTGTGGTGCATTCTCAGTCAAGATCATGTTATTTCATCAAAATATAATATCGGCTCGTTTCTTTGTACATTTTTAAATTTGGCTTGAAGTACTAGAAATAAAAGTATGTTTTTGAAGTATTTTGTTTGGTACTTTAATGTTATTTGCGTAAAGTGAATTAAATTTGTGAATAACCCAAAGACTAAAAATGATTGAGAGGATCAAGGTTCGTAAATAATTATAATTTGAAGAGAAGCTTTTAACCACATTTGTGTAAGCACTGTCATGTAATTTTATATAAGAACACATGCAATATAAATTTCTGGTAATACTTCACCTTATAAGTTGAGGTATTGAGTTATAAAAATTCATTGAGGGGGAAATGGGCTTGAGCCACATTCCCCCGATAATTTACCAATATATTTTTTTTTAAATGCAATTTTGGTTTAGGAAGAAAATTACGATACATTTTCATACATTTTTTTTAAGAATATTATTCATAATAAAGCAGCCGCACCTTACTTCAGATAAATGAAACTTTGAATAGTCTGAAAATTCTTTTTCCCCATGTAAAGATGCAAAAAAAGCTACAGCATGTTTATCGCAAAACACGCTTAGTTTTATATATATAGTGCCTATCAGTTAATAAGACTCATCCGCTTAAGGTAATCAAATTCCCAGGAGCAGATTCAAATTAGCGCAATAACTTTGTAAAATCATGGGTTAATAAAAAGGACTTTGCCGCGTATAAAAGTAAAAAAATTTCAGTGACGTAGAATCTGAGCACAGCATCAAGGTCAAAAGTATACCTTTAGTTTCCTGGAATTCCTTTGTGACTATTTCTATCAAAATAATTTATAAAACTCTAGAGTGTATTATTATACTATAAGCTACTATTATTTAAATAGGTATCAGTTATAAGAATTTGCACGGTCTCTTGAGGTGGATATATCGGTTGCTACAGAGGTTAAATTTTTACCCCTTGTAAAATGTCCGTAACAAATCACTTTGAAAAGTTAGTACCTCTCCACCTACCAGCTAAGACAGGCGTCTATTTATCTCCAGCACAAAGCAGTGATTACGTAATCATAACGATGGGAAGTAATGGACTCATCTCGTTCTTTTGCAGGAGGGTAATGGGAAGGTGGCAGCGCTGTATTCCCAGACAGGCTTTTGTCATATGATATGACGACCAGTGGACCGAGAAGGGACACTGGGGGGGAGGGAGCATTGCAGGGGATTGTCGATCGAAACAGGCGTACAGAGACGCACAGCTCACATGATTGTCGTCATTCAACGTCGACCGGAGGCCATCCACGATCAGTCCGCCCCGAAGAGCGGCCGAAATAGATGGATGGCGCGGAAGAACACCCCGGGCCGGCCGGTATTCCTACGGGAAACCACCAGAACAATCCAGACAGGCATCGCGTGCCAAGTATCATCCACCGTGGGCGAAACTGGCCCCCGAGCGATCACGGAAAGTGGACGGAAGGCCAAACACGGCCCTAGCGACGAAGTCCGAATTACGAGGGAGGGCGGAGTCCGGTCCCAGAATAGCAGAAGCAGGCATCCATCCAACTCCGCCCGGCGGCCAAAGTGAATATCCCAAGCACTCCGTCTTAAGCGAGCCGGAACCAACACCCGCCAGCCCGGACAGGAACATCCGCACGCCACCAGAGCTGAGACCGAACTCCGAAGTAAGTAATGGACTGGTGGCCTACTCTTCGGACTATAACACTATGAAAAACGTTTAGTTGCTCCTTGTTCGGCAAGTTTATGCAGATAATTTATTATGACACCACTGAGAAATTACAATTGACGATTCTTGCCGCATAGAAGAATTTGAAGCCTAATAAGCCTCCCCCCCAAAAAAAGCTTGCAACAAGCACAAAAAATAGAATTTTTGACCTTATTCAGAAAAATGGAGGCCAAATTAAGTATTAATTTAATTTTTCCATTAACCATTGCCTGTCTGAAATTTTTATACTGAAATGAACCTATATTTATATGTAAGACCACGTGTTTATTTTTCATTTCATTTTCCAATTTTATTATAAGGAATTGTTTCCCTTCATTCACACGTTTTCTCGTGTTTTTGTAAGGATATACAATATCAATTTTTATAAACCACGCACCCAAACTTATTTATCAAGAAAAAACAAGTTAGACGTATAATTATGTGGAGCAGTGTAGTCCAAGAAGTTGGCTTTCTAGACCAAAAATAATTCGGATTTATCGGAAAACTATAGGTCACGTCGAAGCATGCCCTTTACCATCTTTGCGCTTTATGCAGTGGCAGCCCGTGGCGCTATTGTAGTGAGGCAAATCTAGGCTAATTGACCAAACTAAATTGCCTTACGATCTATACTCGACAAGAAACCGGTTTCACTGACTGAGTAAGTATTTAGGCGAATTAACCACACTTGCCTCACAAAATTTTCGCCAAGAGCCTTCGCTGTGTTCATGTAACGAATGAAATCTAACAAATGAAGATAAATCTTTCCTTTTCACTCCATATTTTATTTCCAATCATGTAGAAATAATAAATATGGATTATCGAAAAAATTACGGGCTAGGTACAGGCAATCATCATCATCAGGCCATCTTATTTACAAAACCAAATCAGGTGTGCTTGAAGTAGCAATCGGTTAAATTACTTATTAATTATATCACTTTAAGATAATTGCAATACTACGGGGTTGCTTTTTAATAGTGGCAACAATGCTGTAGCGACGCCATAAACCGGAGTCAGGCGATACCGTTTATATTACAGGTAAGTTAAATGCCTACCCTCCTTCAGAGAAAATTAACTCGCCGTTCCTCCTCTATGCGCGTGCACAGTGATAACAGGAACATAGACTAGCATCGATATCCTGACATGAATCTCAGGAAAATGATGCATTGCGCATACCCACGGACTTTGCTGTCAATTCTTCTGAGCCTTTCCCCAGTGGGTGGTTTAACAATTGCGGAAACGCTGTACTTTGACAAATACATTACGACTATAATCGTAAACAGAGAAGAATAGTAAATTAGTGTTGACGTTTTATCCTGCTTTGGATCCCAATATGTTAGGTATTTTCTTTTAATGCGTATTACGATGTGACTGAATTTGTAAATGCATTCCATTGAATACGTGCCTTATGATCTTGGCGAAATCTGGAATGAGCTCTTGCCGCCACCAGAAGTTTTTTTAGAAAAGAGGCAAAATCGTACTTTCCCCATACAATTTTAGTTTTTTTCTTTGCCCCACCGTTACATTATTTTAACCTCCACCCCCCACGATTTTATGCCTATACTTGTGCGGGACTATGATAATAATAAATATTTACGTGAATACTTACCGAGTTCCTTTACCACTGCCAGAAGTGACTCCAGAGAGGGATTTCGGTGCAGAGGCGTAGCCGGGGTAAGCTTTGTTGGGTTGTAACCTGGGGCGAACACAGACTTTCATTTGGGGGGTTAAGGAGAGAATTTGCCATGGTCTTGGAATAACACCCTTTATTAATGAAAGTTGGAACTTTTTACAGCAAAAAAATATTTTTTGGAGAGGGTCATGATCCCTGTCACACCCCCTGTGTCCGCCCTTGGTTGTAACCACCCATCGCAATGAAATTTTGTTGATTTAACATAGGAATATATTAGTTGTAGCTCTGTAACCCCTCCCATTAAGCCTATAACCCCCTTATGAACTTTCTGCCTGTTCCAATGTTTCGGTGTGGGGAGGCGAATCAAACTTTTTGTAAAAATACCGTCCTTATATGCGGCCCTCGTTATAACCGATTTCCTCCGCAATTTTATAGATTGCAGTGAGCTCCGTGGATCCGCCACTGGCTATTGTGTTAATATCTAACCATCATCTCCCTTAAAAATTGCCAAAATGTCGTAATTCAATACGATCGTTATGTGTGAAATCGAAGTACGACGTTTCCGCAATTCTTATACCATCCCCTAAGGAAAGACTCAGAAGCATCGACATCAAGTCCGTGGGCATGCGCAATGCATCATTTTCCTGGGATTCATGTCAGGATATAGATGCTAGTGGAACATAGAATTTGTGAACGAATGGTCGCGGCATACAGTCACAATGTTTTCGAAGGAAGAGCAGAGGAGCTGGTTAAAAATTCTTGCCTACGATTGGGATGGTGTTATCGTAAAGCATACCTTTCCGCCAACGCAGACTGTTAATTCGATGTACTACTGTTCGCTTTTGCAAAACGATCTGCGAGCAGCTCTGAGAAGAAAATGACGACACTTTATTCATAACCTACGCATTATTCTGCACGACAATTCAAGGAAGCATGCAGTAGGAGCTGTATCTGATTTGTTCAATCGCTGAAGCTGGGAAGTGCTCTACCAGCCTTCATGCTCTCCGAATTTAAGCCCCTGAGACTTCGACCTAATACCTAAGATGAATAAATCACTGCGTGGGACTCGCTTTCGCTTTCGAATAGTTAAATACCTTCGTCAGGCAATAGATCGCTCTCTTCGCACAATCTAGAGATTTGGCAGTGCCAACGGTATCTAAAAGATTCCTCATAACTGGGAACACGTTGTATTCAACACTAGTAGATACATGGAAGGCCTATAAAACTTAGAACCTTGTATATGTGCTATATATCTAGAAAATAAATAGTGGCCACTACTCAAAAAACAACCTATGTATTTAATGTTGATGTTTGTTTTTCACACACACACATTTGCTTATTTCTCCCAATGTTTGAGAAAAAGTTGGATTATATGAAATTTCTTAATCGGAACCCCAAGTTTTGTTCAAGTTTAATTCTAGTAATCGACATTTCTTCGTAGGTGAAATTCAAGTTTTCACATATTAGCGTGAGTTATTTATGAACGCATCATATTAACATGCGCTTCAAACATGCCCATTCCCATGTTTCAATATGTGCAAATTCATTACTTTTTAACATATGTATAAAATAGTCAGGCTGAAAAATATCATCATTAATATCGCTATTTAAAAGTAAAAACAGCGTTATAAGCATAAGTAAATTTGAAAAGTGTTTAATTTTAACGTACGTTTCTGAGAGACTTGGGGAGGGGGCTTCTTACTTCAGGAGTACAAACGAAATAATAAATGTTGGAAGATGGAATTTTATGTATAGCATAAACCTTGATGTTGTAAAATTCAAAAAAAAAAACACCAATTGAAAAGCCAACCTTCGTTAAATTTTGCGTATAGGATGACTGAGCTTATATCAACAAACTTAAGCACAGGACTTGTAAACTTTAGCAGTAAGCTTAAACGTAACACGTGCAAGCTTATAGCAATAAGCTTAATCGTAAAACGCATAGGCTTATACTAATAGGTTTAAACGTAAAATGTGTAAGCTTAGCTTCATTTTTTCTCAAATGAAGAAGCAATTCAAATGTTTAAAAAAAAAGCCGGATTTCTCGGTAAAAAATTATAGGTCACGGCGAAGTATGCCCTCTGTTGTCCTTGCGCCATAAAACCCACAAATAGATAAACAACGAACTGCACACACCAACTTCAACTTGGAATTTTACAATCTACAAATTAATATTTCTTCACTTATGCCACACATTTTCTTCCAATACCTCATTAATTGTTTAGTGAGAAATATGTGTATTTGAGCACAATTTTTAGAAAACACCTATATCTGTGATGTCATATCTTCAATTAAATTCCTTGCTGAAAGGGACATGCACAGCCATTGGTGGCTCATTTTGTAACCAGAAACGAAAGAGCGACGGTACTTTCCAGCGTAACACCATTACAAGTGACTTTGAACGCGTATGAATAGAGTTCATTATCAGTTTCTCTAGCCTCAGGATTGGTTTGCTCTTACATACATACTCAGTTTATTAAGACAGATAATCAAAGACATAATATTAATTTTAGCTTGCTGGGATATATATATCATCATCATCATCATATTCAACCATTATCTATCCACTGCTGGATGAAGGTCTCTCCAAATGCTTTCCACACAAGTCTATCCTGAGCAATTCGCTTCCACGTCACCCCAACCTGTTTTCTTATTTCATCCACCCATCTAGTTTGAGGACGTTTTCTAGGTCTTCGGTGGTCTCTTGGAATCCAGTTCAGAATTTCTGTTGTCCATCGTTGATCAGTTCTTCTTGCAATATGCCCAGCCCATCGCCATTTCAGCCCTTTTACTTTAACAATGATGTCCTCTACTCTAGTTTGCTCTCTCACCCAAGTGTTTCTTTTTCGATCTCTCCTAGTTATTCCAAGCATGCACCTCTCCATGCTCCTTTGCGTTGTCTGTAACTTTCGTATTGCTCCAACTGTTAGACTCCATGTCTCTGATCCATAAGAGAGGACTGGCAATACACACTGGTTGAAGACCTTTCTTTTTAGACACAAAGGCAATTTCCCCTTCAGGATAAAACTGTTTCTTCCAAATGCACTCCAGCCAAGTTTAATACGTCTGTTGAGTTCTTTCATAATGTTGCCATCCATTGAAATCAGCTGGCCAAGGTAAATATATGAATCAGCAATTTCTAGCTCAATGTTGTCAACTTGTACTTTTGTTTCCTCTACGAAATTATTGAACATGATTTTAGTTTTTTGTAGGTTCATCTTGAGTCCAACTTCTTTACTTCTAGTTGAGAGCTCCTGTACCATGTCTTGGAGTTCTGATGGGTTCGTTGAAAAAATAACAATGTCATCAGCAAACCGCAAATGATTTAAATATTCACCATTTATTTTTATTCCCTTGTTATTCCAATTTATTTGATGAAAAATCATCTATGCAAAAGCAGAGTAAAAGTTTTGGAGAAATGTTATCTCTCTGCCTCACACCTTCGCCAAGCTTGATAGTTTTGGTATCTTTATGTAACCGAAATTTTGCACTTGCATTTTTATACACACGTTTCACCATGTCAATGTACACATCCTCGATGTCTGCTGATCTTAAAGAGTTGATGACTGCTGATGTTTTAATAGAGTCAAAGGCCTTCTCATAGTCAATAAATGCCACACACAATGGAAGTTCATATTCATGTGTTCTTTCAATTAATTCTCTTAATACTTGAATATGGTCCACTGTACTGAATCCACTTCGAAATCCAGCTTGTTCTCTTGGTTGAGCTGCATCTAATTTTTTCTGCAGGCGATGTGTTAGCACTTTTGTGAAGATTTTATAAATAGCAGGTAACAAGCTAATTGGTCGGTAATTTTTTAAATCCTCTTTATCACCTTTTTTATGCAAAAGAATTACTGTTGCCGAATCATTTGGTTTGGTATGTTACATATTTAAAGGATTAAAAAGTGCTGTGTTAGAAGTGTTAAAGAAGTTGGTGTTGTATTCGGTATTTAAAGCATTTAAAAGTTTAAAGTGCTGTGTGTTAAGACATTTGGTAAAGAATTTTGCAAGTATGTCTTCTACATATTCTCCAGCTTCTTTTAGGATATCTAATGTAATACCATCATCACCAGGGGCTCTTCCTTTCTTCATGCTTTTTATTGCAAATGAAACTTCTTCTTTTAAGATTTTAGGAGCTGTTCCTTCGACTATTTCAATGTCTTCGTTTAATTCACTGTTACTTTCGTATAGATTTTTGTAGAATTCTTCAACTCTTCTAAGTATTTCTTCCCTATTTCTTGTTACGGTGCCATCCTCTCCTTTTAATGCAATGATGTGTTTCTTCCCAACAGATAAACTTCCTTTAACAACCCTAAGGCTCTTGTTATTTTCAATGGCCTTCCTTACTAACTCACAATTGAATTTTCTTATATCTTCTTTCATGTTTTTGCGCAAAGTTTTGCAAAGTTCTACATACTCGATCTTGCGACTGGTATTTTGATTGTCCACCTTCATAAGTCTTCGCCTTTTCATGAGTTGTTTCGTCTTCTCAGATAATTTGCTATTGTGCTTTTTACAGGTTACACCACCAATTTCCCCAGCAGTTTCAACTATTGTCTTAACAATGTTTTCATTTGCTTCTGAGATATCACTTTCATCAATAAGTCCTTCCAGTGCAGAAAAGCGATTTTTTAATTCCAACTTGAATGCCTCGGTATTTTCTTTTAATTTCATTAAATCCACCCTCTTACTTACTTGTTTCCTAATGAGCTTCTGCCTTTCTAATTTAGTATTTAAGTGCATTTTACATCTCACCATTCGATGATCACTTCCAGTATTAAATCTGTTCAGTACACTGCAATCTTCAATAATTGATTTCTTGTTTGCCAGGATATAGTCAATTTCGCTAGTTCCTCCATTGGGGTGTTTCCATGTCCATTTTCTTTGCGGTTTCTTCTTAAAAAATGAATTCATGATGCTAAGATTTTCAGCTTCGGCAAATTCTATGAGTTGATCGCCACGTTCATTCCTTTCCCCGTATCCGTATTTACCAACCGATGTCTCTCCTTGTTCCTGTTGTCCAATTCTTGCATTGAAATCCCCCATGATGAGCTTGATATGTTGTTTCCCTTTGGTGTGTAACTCTTTGATTTCTTCATAAAATTCTTCAACCTCTTCGTCGGTATGGCTTGATGTTGGTGCATATACCTGTACTATTTGAAGTTGGTATCGCTGGGTTAGTTGAACAACGAGCCTCGCTGCTCGATCTGACGTGCTTTCGACTTCAAGAAGGTAGTCTTTAATTCTTTTGTTGATTAAGAAGCCAACACCACTTGTTCTTCCAGTTTCCGTTCCTCTATAATAAAACAAATGTCCACTTTTAAGTTCCACCAACTCTTCACCTTTTCTTCTAACTTCACTGAGTCCTACAATGTCCCATTTGATCTTGTCAAGTTCTTCTTCCAATTCCTGAAGTTTTGCTTCAGAAGCAAGGGATCGTCCATTAAACGTAGCCAAGGTCAATAACAAACGGCAGCCTGGGCCATTCCAGTGATTCTTAGCACCCCCTGCTTTCATGCCACACTGACCGCTGCCTTGATCAGGAGCACTCCAGCACCTGGAGACTAGGGGCCATGGTTTCTGGTGTGTCAACATAATGGAGGAATTAGCCATAATTTCACCACGCTGGCTAGACGGGTTGGTGGGTGTATAGGTTATATATATATACCATGTTTGGCGCAGTATAGACCAGATGCTCTTGCGCCATAAAAAAGCCAAACAAACAAGCAAATATATATATATATATATATATATATATATATATATATATATATATATATATTATATTATATATATGTATAAATGTATTATTGCGCTTATTATATATTAGAATTATTAGTTGAGCATATTCACAATAACCTTTACGATTTTCAAATTTGTGCATACGTTTTCTCGGAAGTTTACGGGGTCTTGAGACCGATGCGCTACGTTCGATTCCCGCTAAGCTTAGCTGCACGTGAATTGTGGTTCGGTTTTTCAATTCAGGTTAAGTCACTATTCTAGTCCGAAATAAGCCATCGTATATTCATTGCGCTTTAAAAAAAATATGAAACTAAAGAACCAAATTTCTAGCACATTTACTGATCGGCCATTTTTTATCTCTTCGTGCATCATTCTGTGTGATTAGAGTGAAGCCTCCGGCTGCCACTCTTCTCAATACTCCCCTGCGCAATACGTACACGCTCCATTCTGTACTAAGCTGAACATCCAAATAACAGTTGTTACTAAATGTTCCCCCTTTCACTAAATCAACTAAATGTTAAGATTATTTGTGTGCAGTGGCGTAGGAGGTAGTAAATTAAAAATTATGGGAAGAGAGGGAGGCCCAAGTAGTTTTAAAGAAGATAGAGTGTGTGATGCGGGGTTAGAAAAAAAAAATTGTTTTGGTACATAATGTGAGACTTGAGCCCTGGAGCCCGCTTTTTACACCACCATTTGTGTATGTGCAGTTGTTAAGCTAAAGTTTGTGTTTAGTCAACCAGCACAGAGTAAAAAATTTCTGTAGTATGTCATCTATCTACTGTTCCGTTAATAAATATCACTACTGAAAATGATAGTAAATATTTTAAGGTATCTTTAATTTTAAACTGGCTGTGTTCAGTCGTCGAGAAATAAGCTGAAAGGTAAAGATTATTTGCTGTCCAAGAAAGGTATATCGTCAGTGCTCCAGGGAGTCAAGTCATCATTAAATTCGCCAAACCTGGCGAAGAATTGCATTCGCCAATCCCTCTCGTCTTTGATCTTTATTCTCCTAAAATTTAATCGCTGTCGCTTGTAACTCGTTCGTTTCTAAGCCCCCTAATTTGTTTCCCTTTATCGGTATCTCCTGAGTTTAAACAAGGGAATAAATTACCATGGTTTGAAATTTTCCGAAACTTTTCTTTAATTGTACTAGAAAATGGGAAAACATATATATATACAGAATGGGAAAGAAAGAGAGATGTTGCACAAATTTACTAAATTTAATATAATAAATTCAAAATTACACTTAGATTCCGTAAACATGATTCCAGTTATATAAAAAAATTAAATGAAATTATATTTGCTATATAATTATGGACATAATAAATATTTAAATAATATAGATAGATAGATAGATAGATAGATAGATAGATAGATAGATAGATAGATAGATAGATAGATAGATAGATAGATAGATAGATAGATAGATAGATAGATAGATAGATAGATAGATAGATAGATAGATAGATAGATAGATAGATAGATAGATAGATAGATAGATAGATAGATAGATAGATAGATAGATAGATAGATAGATACAGATATATATATATAGATACAGATATATATATATAGATATATATATGATACAGATATATATATAGATATAGATATATATATAGATACAGATATATATATATAGATACAGATATATATATAGATATATATAGATACAGATATATATATAGATATATACATAGATACAGATATATATATATATAGATAGATAGATATATATATATATATAGATACAGATATATATATATATAGATACAGATATATATATAGATATAGATATATATATAGATACAGATATATATATAGATACAGATATACATTCATATATCTTATATGTGTGTACATTCGTGAGCAGTTGAATTAAAGACATCTGTTCGAATGGTAAGTTCGGATAGATGGGCCAGAATGCAGCAGATCACTCGTCAATTTCATAGTGGATAGCAATGACCTGTGAAGAGACGTAACTTCCAAAACTATCTCCTCGTGTCATCAG
>QLNU02014176.1:36658040-36677952 GCA_006491805.2 Dysdera silvatica | reverse complement strand
GAAATATAAGTTATATGGTTATTTATTAGTTGTTATGTATATATATAGCATTGTGAAGACGAAACTGAGCGGGAAGAACACCACGCAAGCAATTAACGCATATGCGGTACCAGTGCTCACCTACTCCTTCGGGATCATCAAATGGACCAACACTGAACTAGAACAACTCCAGCGGAAAATGAGAACCATCCAGAGAAGAGCCGGACAACTACACCCTGCAACGGCAATTGAACGGCAAACACTACCCCGGGAAGAAGGAGGACGCGGACAAGCGGACCTCAAAGACTTACATGACAAGCAGATCCAGAGCATGAGGCAATACTTCCAGTTGAAGAGTCCCCGATCGCCACTCATCCAAGCCATAATACAAGCAGATGCAAATTACACGCCACTAAACCTGTGTAGTACCGAAGAGCGTGTCCTGGAAACAGCCAACGAACAGAAACTGAGAACTTGGGCCGGAAAACCATTACATGGCAGGCACTACAATGACCTGCAACAACCACACGTTGACAAAAAGGCATCAAATTCTTGGCTGGCCAAAGGCACTCTCCAGCCAGAGACAGAAGGATTCATGCTAGCCATCCAAGACCAAGTGATCGCAACAAGGAACAATCAGAAATTCATCCAGAGAAAAGACATAGAAAGCGACAAATGCAGACACTGTCATGCGGCATCGGAGACAATCCAACACGTGATGGCAGGATGCAAGATCCTTGCGCAGTCAGACTACAAACATAGACACGATCAAGTAGCGAAAATAGTCCACCAGAAATTGGCAGCGAATGCTGGCTTTCTGACAGAAAAATGCCCGTACTACAAATATGAGCCAGAGACCGTGCATGAGAACGAAACACACAAGCTTTACTGGGATAGAGCAATCATAACAGACAAGACAGTCCCACATAACCGTCCTGACATAACCCTCGTCGATAAATCGAATAAGACCACGTACTTAATCGACATAGCAGTACCCAACACCAATAACATACAGACAACCTACACAACGAAAATCACCAAGTACCAAGATCTCAGACATGAAGTACGAGATATATGGGGTATGGAAAAGATCCTCATCATCCCGTTAGTCATCTCAGCAACAGGGATAGTACCAAAAACGCTTGCGACGAATTTGGAGATACTCAACATTGACCCAAACACCTACATTGAAATACAAAAAGCCACAATCCTAAACACGTGTCACATTGTCAGGAAGTTTCTAGACATGGCACATTAAGAAGTGATGTAAAAAGAGGCTTGGGAACATGGCGCTCTGCCCGTCCCAAAGCCTGTTTCCGCCAAGAATGGGCGAGGAAAACTTTTATATATATATATATATATATATATATATCATCATCATCATCATCATATTCAACCATTATCTATCCACTGCTGGATGAAGGTCTCTCCAAATGCTTTCCACACAAGTCTATCCTGGGCCATTCGTTTCCACGTCACCCCAACCTCTTTTCTTATTTCATCCACCCATCTAGTTTGAGGACGTTTTCTAGGTTTTCGGTGGTCTCTTGGAATCCAGTTCAGAATTTCTGTTGTCCACCGTTGATCAGTTCTTCTTACAATATGCAGCCCATCGCCATTTCAGTTCTTTTACTTTAACAATGATGACCTCTACTCTATTTTAACCCTCACCGAAGTGTTTTCGATCTCCTAGTTATTCCAAGCATGCTGCGCTCCATGCTCTTTTTGCGTTGTCTGTAACTTTCGTATTGCTCCAACTGTTAGACTCCATGTCTCTGATCCATAAGAGAGGACTGGCAATACACACTGGTTGAAGACCTTTCTTTTTAGACACAAAGGCAATTTCCCCTTCAGGATAAAACTGTTTCTTCCAAATGCACTCCAGCCAAGTTTAATACGTCTGTTGAGTTCTTTCATAATGTTGCCATCCATTGAAATCAGCTGGCCAAGGTAAATATATGAATCAGCAATTTCTAGCTCAATGTTGTCAACTTGTATTTTTGTTTCCTCTACGAAATTATTGAACATGATCTTAGTTTTTTGTAGGTTCATCTTGAGTCCAACTTCTTTACTTCTAGTTGAGAGCTCCTGTACCATGTCTTGGAGTTCTGATGGGTTCGTTGAAAAAATAACAATGTCATCAGCAAACCGCAAATGATTTAAATATTCACCATTTATTTTTATTCCCTTGTCATTCCAATTTATCTGCTGAAAAATCATCTGTAAAGCTGAAGTAAAAAGTTTTGGAGAAATGGTATCTCCCTGCCTCACACCTTTACCAATTTTGATAGTTTTGGTATCTTTATGTAACCGAAATTTTGCACTTGCATTTTTATACACACGTTTCACCATGTCAATGTACACTTCCTCGATGTCTGTTGATCTTAAAGAGTTGATGACTGCTGACGTTTTAATAGAGTCAAAGGCCTTCTCATAGTCAATAAATGCCATACACAATGGAAGTTAATATTCATGTGTTCCTTCAATTAATTCTCTTAATGCTTGAATATGGTCCCTGTACTGAATCCACTTCAGAAATCCAGCTTGTTCTTGGTTGAGCTGCATGTTTTCTACCAGGCGATGTATTTGGCACTTTTGTGAAGATTTTATAAATAGCAGGTAACAAGCTAATTGGTCAGTAATTTTCAAATCCTCTTTATCACCTTTCTTATGCAAAAGAATTACTGTTTAAGTCCATTGGTTTGGTATGCTACCGCTGTTTAAAGTTAAAAGTGCTGTGTTAGAGTGTTAAATTTAGTGTTGTGTTAGAAGTGTTAAAGCTTGTGTTAAAAATTTAAAGTGCTGTGTGTTAAGACATTTGGTAAAATTTGCAAGTATGTCTTCATATTCTCAACTTCTTTAGGATATCTAATGTAATTTTCATGTCCACCAGGGGGCTCTTTGTTTAACTTTATGCTTTTATTGCAAATGAAACTTCTTCTTTTAAGATTTTAGGAGCTGTTCCTTCGACTATTTCAATGTCTTCGTTTAATTCACTGTTACTTTCGTATAGTTTTTTGTAGAATTCTTCAACTCTTCTAAGTATTTCTTCCCTATTTCTTGTTACGGTGCCATCCTCTCCTTTTAATGCAATGATGTGTTTCTTCCCAACAGATAAACTTCCTTTAACAACCCTAAGGCTCTTGTTATTTTCAATGGCTTTCCTTACTAGCTCACAGTTGAATTTTCTTATGTCTTCTTTCATGCTTTTGCGCAGAGTTTTACAAAGTTCTATGTACTCAATCCTGGAACTGGTATTTCGATTGTCCACCTTCATATCTCTTCATGGCACTAAAGTAGGCTGTTTGTTCCAGATAATTTATTGGCACGGGTTACACCACCAATTTCCCCAGCAGTTTCAATTATTGTCTTAACAATGTTTTCATTTGCTTCTGAGATGTCAACTTCTTCAATAAGTCCTTCCAGTGCAGAAAAGCGATTTTTTAATTCCAACTTGAATGCCTCGGTATTTTCTTTTAATTTCTTTAAATCCACCCTCTTACTTACTTGTTTCCTAATGAGCTTCTGTCGTTCTAATTTAGTATTTAAGTGCACTTTACATCTCACCATTCGATGATCACTTCCAGTATTAAATCTGTTCAGTACACTGCAATCTTCAATAATTGATTTCTTGTTTGCCAGGATATAGTCAATTTCACTAGTTCCCCCATTTGGGTGTTTCCATGTCCATTTTCTTTGCGGTTTCTTCTTAAAAAATGAATTCATGATGCTAAGGTTTTCAGCTTCTGCAAATTCGATGAGTTGATCGCCACGTTCATTCCTTTCCCCATATCCGTATTTACCAACCGATGTCTCTCCTTGTTCCTGTTGTCCAATTCTTGCATTGAAATCCCCCATGATGAGCTTGATATGTTGTTTCCCCTTGGTATGTAGCTGTTTGATTTCTTCATAAAATTCTTCAACCTCCTCGTCGGTATGGCTTGATGTTGGTGCATATATATATATATATATATGTCAAGCAATTTGCGTTTATGATTAAATGTTTTTATGTATTTAAATTTTTAATGATTCAAAACACTAGAGAATAACGGAGGCATAAACGTAGTTATATGGGCCCGAGCCCTCCCCAATAATTTAAAAACTAAGTTGTAATTTTATATATATTGTGATGTATAGATGTATTAAGAAACGATTTTTTTATAAAATTTTTAGGAGTAGTAAGGGTAATACCGATGTTATAGCATGGCCAGATGGTGAAACGTTCGCAAAGAAAAGAAATATTTTCTACGCCCGGTCGAGCACGGTCCCACTGCCTTCTACAATCCAAATCTTCAACAGAAGCTGTGCCATCTGAGCCACGGACGACGAACATTCAATCCTTTACAAACGTGTTTAAAATATATTCTCCGAATAGAAAAAGTATAGATGTATACGTATTTTATGCTTTTGCATCCCCGCTTCACTAATTTTGAAAACTTTACATTGCTGAGCGGGGGAAAAGAAAATTTAAGCGCATTGACCATAGATTTATTACAATTAGAGTAGTTATTGTTATGCAAAGGACTGAGGGAGTTTCGCATCGTATATGTAGAATCTTTTTTATCAATGATAAGATAAAATATAAGTGAACTCAAACTTATCTTTAGTAGAGTTATCAGCGAGCATTGAAAATTTTCTGAAGATCACTGCCATTAAAATGAAGCGTGTCTAGATTGTGAAACGTTCGAAAAAAAAAAAAAAAGTTTTTGCGTTCGGTGGGACCTGCGTAGTGCTCGATTTATATAAATAAAAAGCACCTGCTTTTTACATAAATCTTATCTGAGTATTTTTACTCTAAACGCGGACTTGCTTTATCTCCTAAACCTTTAGAGCTTAATTAAAAATTTATTTAGGGCAGGGACTTACAGCCTTGTGGGGGCATTCCGAACCTCCGATATCGTTTTCTCTCGGCAATCTTAGCCAGGGTTATAATTTATTTCTGTTTTATTGCCCGAGGACAGCCACAATCAGCCTGCGTTAGACCTACAATTGTTATAAAGAATCTCTTCTTTTTTCGCCCAGGCAAATCAAACCCCGTTCTACGGATCTATAAAAAAGTGGCAAGCACTAAATACTTGTTGAAATTAACCACGGATTACTTGTATAGTAGTCAGACACGTTACCATACTGCGCCACTATCGTTCTCCAGGATTAGAAAGACGTCTAGCATACTAAGATACTATTGGAGATTAAACCCGACATTCCAGTACGCCAGAAAGATGCTTTGTTTCTATGTCATAGTAAGGACAAATTTTATTTACTCTAAGCCGTTCTTTTTTTAAACTTGTGTTTATCCAATGCTAGGGAAAATTTTCACGCACCCCTTCAACCAATTATATTCGCGCTTTATATTGTTAAACTATTACAAATTGTACGTCAAATGTAAAAAGACCTTTTCAAGAAAACACTGTTTAGACGCAGAATTATTGTCCTTTCTCCATAAAGTTCAAGCAACCAATCTTTTTCAAAAAATATAATTCTTTTAATGAATTAGAAACATAAAAAATGATACACTTAAATTGCATTAATCAATAGATGGTAACGTAAACAGTTATAATTTGTTGAGTGGCACCTGAACCCTGCAGATTTACTTTGACACAGTACCCCAAAAAGTTTGCCGCTCCCTGGCATATCTTCTACTTCCAGCCATGGGTGCCCATATGAGTAGTTCTAGGGGAAAGCTGGGAAAAATTAATATCTTCTTCTTAAGACTGTCAAACAGTTTAGTGAATGTACAAGATACTAAAATGCTACAAAAATAATTGATACCGTTTGACAATTAGTAATGAGCTAAAAAGTACCTTATTTTAAAACCTACTTGTAAAACCTTTGAAACTAAATGCATAGCAGAATTAGGCAAATAAAATTTTTGAACGGCTAGGGTATTTCTATCCTCCCCTCATCTATGGGCGCTCATGCTTCCAGGGCAGCATGACTAAGAAATTTTGACAATTCCTCCGTTTACTAAAGTGTCAACGTGCATCGCGGAAACATACGCAGTTTCGTTATTTAGGAGTTATTTCGTTATTTTTCCATAATTTGAGAGGGGGGTGGGGGTAGCTACCCATTATTTTCAGGGGTTCATTCTGAGCTTTGAGCTGAAGTTCACTTTTCCTAATTACGCCCCTAATGGCGGATCTAGGATGTCGTTACGTAGGGGTTTTGGGAGCCTTCCACGCCAAAATTTTTAGTTTTGGACTGTTAAATAGTTTAGGTAAATGTTGTTATATTACTAGCCTTCCTTTATATTCACCAAAATATTTAATTTACAACAATGAATTAAAGTTGGGCTTTCCTTTAATTAAACTATATGGTTTAGGGTAGATTATAGTCAAGTATGACAGAAGGATAAGCTAGTAAAGGAGACATATACAATAACCAAAAACGATAATTTACAATGTAATTAATAGAACAAGTTTAAATTTAAACTATAAAAACATTGTAATTATTTCACTTTTTTCATAACAAGCAACTTTTTAAAAAATTAAGTTTAATAATTCACATTACTTTATATTTATACGTGGGTGTTGAAAATTATTGTGTAGTTTAGTAAGCTAAGTGCAAAGTCAAGCCATCTTGGTTTCTTTGAAAATTTGTCAATCACTTTATTTACATCAATATGAATATTTTTGTGGGTGTGTATTAAAAGTTTCTCTTCTGTCATCCGCGTTCGAAGGCAAGTTTGAAGGCGCTTCAACTAACGCAACACTTGCTGAAAACATAGCTTTAAAGGGTGAGAAACTTGTAGATTCGTGGAAAAACGTCTGGATTGCATATTTTCAAGACTTGAAGACTTTGGACGCCAATGTAAGATTTTTGTTTATTACAGTCATAACAAATAACATAAAATATTCTTCATCGTGTTTATTTTTTTCTATTTAAGCCTGACAGTGGGGGGGGGAGCGATCGCCCCCTTCGCTGGATCCGCCACTGCTGACAACATAACCATTAAACTATGGTGCATTTGCACACCATTAACCTTAATCTTAGTCGAATCCAGGCCAGTAAATCCAGAATGGTAACGGTAACTGCTGTGTCGTTTTATATGTATGAGTTTTACGACGCAAGGATAGCAGGGGCAATGCTGGGCTGCAACCTACAGTTTTCCGAGGAACCTGGTCCTCTTAAGGCCTAGGGAAACAACCCACGGATTACAGGGAGCATTTAGTCGGTAGGCATTCTTTTTTGGCACAAAACCCTGAATAACCGCACTCTAGGCTGAACGCGTGACCTCTGCATCTCTGCAAGGCCACTACTGAGGCGTAAGAATGGGAAGGCCTTCCATCAATTACGTAAGAAAAGGGGGCTCAAACCACTCCTACTGAATACCAAGGCACTTTTTTTCTTTTATGCCGAATCGCATGATCTTTTTCAATCTGAGCCCCCACCCCAGATTTTTAAATTACTTCGCCCCTGTTGTCCACACTTCACCAGCTTATTGCCTACAATCGTGGTCTTTGGTTTCGTTAGATTTGCCTCAGCTCCTGATGTGCTGGGTTATGTATAATATATTATGTTTCAGAAGTTACATTGAACTGTCGGTCTTCGTTTCTGGTGATCCTTTATGCAATTCTGAACGTTGACTTAGAGTTAGTCAAGTTATCAGTTATAAAAGTAAGCGTAGCTGGAGGTGGCTTGACCCTCCATAGAGAGATATCATCATTCCCATCAGGGGCGGACTGAGTCCTCTCAAAGGGCACCTACTTTGGATTATGGGCGGGCACGAGTTCTATAGCCCTGAGGCCGGTTTGGTCGGTGGCACAGTCCGCGCCTGGTTCTCACTAGAAAACTTAAAATTATAAATGAATACCCTGTGAGGGGTATTTGGGTGGATGCTATAACCCACCTTAGACTTCGAGGCTAATTACGCCGATAGGGTCATGAACTCCTCCGTCAAACCACTGGGTTGGAATTGTCTAAGGGTAAACGTGGTTGCGCGTAAATGTATTATTGTCTGAAGGTCACTTTAAGCCATTCGAGATGACCCATAACGTAACCTGGTGCAAAATGACCATTGTTGTCCTTGGGCCATGAAAATAAACCCAACGTAACGCCACCGTTGTAGATAAAATGTAAAAATACTGGAAATAGTAGAAAGGCTTAAAGCACTGCTTTAAGTTCATGCTTGTTTCCTAACAATCTTAAAATTTTTCATACTTATTGCATTTACTATTCAAGTAATGAACCTGCCAGTTATTAATCTCTCATATGTTGAACTTTTATTTCCTATTTGCAAAAATAAGAAAAATGTGTATTGATATTAGATATGACGTTGCTGAAGTTTAATAAGTATAATGTAAATATCTTTTGGTGACCTTTGAAAAAAAGAACCACTTCTCTATCGATTTGACTTGCCATTGGGCGTTATTATATCAGTTTTCAACACGTCATGCATTAGCTCGTGATAAAATTTCATTGTTCCGCCATTGCATACATTAGCTTGTGATAAAGATTCATTGTTCCTCCATTGGACTGCCTTAAAAAGTTTTATCCGTATGTGAATCAACATCTGCTCCATGATTTTATTTTCAAATAGAAACTTTGAGTACTATGAGGTTTAAATTTTTATATTCAAGACAGTAACGAGATTCTTGACGAACCATGTTTACCTAAAATTGAAATATGTACCAACACAAGGTATGCTCTTTCTCTCTCTCTCTCTTGCACGAATTTGAATTTATTCTTTTGATAAAGCACAGGCCTATAGCTAAGATAAAGGGCAACAGGGGTGGGGGGAAGGCAAATAGGGCATATGGGGAATCTTGAGTATAAAATAATTACCAGGAGCGGTAAAGAATTTGGATATTATGCCATTATAAACCCAAAGAAATTTCACGCTCCTCTGCTAGCTTTTTTTTTTTTAGTTTATTGTAATTACAAATATTGTAATATTGGCATATATCGGAGTTGTATTTTTAATTATATGGAGGTGGAATTGAGTAGAGGGGGAAGAACGTTGTCCACGGAGCTCTTATGCATAGACCTAATGGCCCTATTGGAAAATTCATAACTTCCCTGAGGAAAATGTTAATGTTTATTTAAATGTAGCGCATTTTTAGTATTGTATAGGTCATATTTCTTGTATAAAGTCAAATATTGGTTCTAATAGCTTCAGACATTTTTTGGTATTGTAATTATTGTGAGTTTTTAAAATCATTATACAATGTAATGAAACCACAATCCGTAACGTACATCTCTGCACTCTAATTTTATTTCCATTTCCAAAAGAAAGAGAAAAAAAAATTTTTAAACTCCGAGGCGTAACTAGTCTGGTGCTCAGGCAGTACAAGATCGTCATAGCAGATGGCGTCATCGCCACCAATTGAAATTTCAAAAAAATAATGAATAAATAAATAATAATAATAATGTAAATAAATAAAAATATTTGCTTATTCAAAAACAAGTTTTTGCCGGGTGAATGTAAGCGATTATTAGAAAATGGATGATTTCAATCCTTTCAAAAAAATTCAGTTTTCAGGGGGCGGGTAGATTTTGAGAGGGCAGGGAAACACAAAGAGATTTATTTCCTAAGCTATACAGTGTTCAACATAGCAACGAGGCCACCTTATGGGAATTGGAGGGGTGACCCCCAGTTCGTGGAAACGTTCCTTTTGGCGATGTTCCTCCAAAGGGTGGGGGGTGGGGGGCATCTCCAGAAGAAACCTTTTCACTAAGAAGCCGCTAATGAGGGGAGATATTTTGCCACTGTAACACACACTTGTTAACGCTATTCCGATGACACGGTAGTCGTTTCCCAAGGCAGTAAACAAATTTTGAAATCGACACCACATCGTCTGAGAGAAAAATCCGATGAAACTTATAGGTCATAACAATAAAACCAGTTCCTGACTGAACAATGTCAATAAAGTCACTCAATTCTATACATATAATAGACCCTTGCATTTGTAAGTAGTAGGTACCTATTTTGTGCGCTCTGTACTTATGATGAAAAAATATATTTATGTATATACAACATTTTTAAATAAAGGTAATGTGAAATTATTATAGACAAAGAGTGATGCATATAATATTATATAATTCAGGGATCACACTCGCACCAATGCCATTCGTATCAGCTTCGTAGCAGGAAAAATGGTCTTTTGTAGCAGGAAAAATGGCATTCGGTATCTAATTCGAAGCAAAACAAAAAACAAAAAACTTTTGCATCAGTTTTGTAGCAGAAAAAAGCCTTTGCACCAGTTTTGTAGCAGGTGAACACCAGAAGTTTATTATTTTGTACAAAAAAAAAATGGTTCGGACATCAGTTTTGTAACAAGCAAAAAATACTTCAATCAAATGAATGTGCATGATAAAAATGAAAAGTAAAATATTTCATTGAAAAAGTAGAACTTCATGCACATCAAGTTCTTTGTTTCGTTTTTTATAATTTTGAAACCTCTTCCCTGATTTCCTCTTGAGAAGCTAAAATTGTTGAAATACGCAAATTAGCTTTGGTCAACGAAATTTGTCCATAACAAACAGTTATTTCCCGAAACGTCGTGTTTTTAAACCTTACGCCAGCTTCAAAATAACTGTTTGTTTGATGCCTTCACTTGACAAAGGGAGCAGTTGGCTCCCGAAACGTCGTGTTTTTAAACCTTACGCCAGTGTCGAAATAACTGTTTGTTATGGAATCTCCTGGTGAAACTCTGTATTGTTTCGTTAGAAATTTGTCCACTTTCGACTGCAGATGTATTTTTTCTTTGTATGTAAATTTATATGTTAAAAAATACGACTAACGACCAGTAATTTCGTGCTCCAAGGTAGGTGGTGTATCAGGGCAAAATTCCTCTATTTTGATGGAAAAATACTAAAAAATGACCAACAATCGTGAATTACAGCACATTTACAAAAGTTTACAATTTTGCCGGTAGGTAGCGAATCAAAGACAAATCGCACATCAGAAAAAAATCACTCGTTAGTTAATCAAAATCGTCTTTTAAGTGAAATCGTTAATTTCGCTTTTTTTTTACGGAATAGAATTATAAATTACGTAAATTAATTAAATTTATTTAATAGGTAAATTTACTTTTAAATTAATCTACAAGCCTCTGCATGTGTAGATAACGAAAGCATAAGGGGGAAATATCCCGAAATATATGCCGCAAAATCTCGGCACAAATCGCACGCTATTTTTTAAAGTATGATGAGGAAATTTTTCTGAACTTTTAATAAAATGCTGCGAGTAAAAAGTTATTCAAAATATGGTAAAACTGCGAGTTCACATAAAAATTTAAAAACTTTTGATGCTTCGTAAAACGGCCATTCCTTACTACAAATATCGCGATACACTTGCAGGTAAATTGTCTGCCCCCTTTTTTTCCCCCAGCTGTTTCACAATCACGGCTGCGTTTCATTTCGTTGTTTTAATCCAAATTTGAAGCAAGTTTCACATACAAAGCTGGACGTAAAAAATAAGAGAAACAAGTATACGAGCCGGAAACGTCGCGTCCAAACGTAAAGGCGCGAGCCATCTAGAAAGTGCGTTGTTGTTTTTACCAAAAAACCATAAAAAATGTGGATTTTTGTGAGGCTAATAGAAAATTGTACGTGAGGGCCTTGAATGAGGTTTTCCTTAGTTTTCTTGGTGTCGACCGTAATACAGTAAGGTGGAGTTAAAATCCGTACAAACTACGGAAAATCCGTAAAAGTTGGCATCTCTGGACGTGGAAACGCAGAAATGCGACAGAAAAAGCTATTTTCTCCTGTCGCCTGAGGCTAGTGTTTTCTAGTCAAGTAAATATTATGGAATGGAAACAGTGGTAGGAATTTTTGCGCAATCCATGCACATGCGCAGAAGGAGGAACTGGTACTGTCTCTAGACGCTGGTAGCAAATAACCAGTTCATAAATCGTCGTGTGACGTGGGTGCTATTGGCGAGATTTAGCGCCAACGACTTGGAGAAGAGAAAAAATACTACACAGTATAACCAATAATGATGTAAGCTAGAAAAATGGCCCACTTTGTGAAATAAATAAGTGATTTTGGCGCAAAAATGGAAAAATTTGCACTTTTGTTATCAGTTTGTAGTAACATTTTCGTTTTGGTGCAAAAACGTACAAATTCTTGCTTTTGTAGCAGCATTTGTGATTTGGCGCAATTGGAGCAGGCGTGTGATCCCTGTATAATTAAACTAAACAGATATAAAATAGATGCCTTAAAAATGAAAAGGCAAACTTCATTGCAAGCGTTTCTTCAGAGGAAAAAAGTTAAATCGAGTGATCAAATAGATTCTAATGATCTTTCAACTGAAGATTCAAACAAGGAATTACCACAGGAAAACCGCAAGAAATTGAGTACTTTACAAGCAAATAGCTCACTAGCTGAGGTATGTTCTTTCAAATTTGTTTTTGTTATAAAAATAGGCTGTGTGTATGTAGGGGCGTTATTGGGATAATGGAACAACAACAACGACAACGGATGAAAGAACAAGCCCCAAACGTGGAAGGCAGTGCCCAGATTTTATGCTCCTAGATCCTTCTTCAGACTGCGTTTTATTTCTGCTGCAAATTGTTCTCAGCGACAGCCTCGAAAGAATCGATCAGCAATTTTGTAATAACCTGCTATAAACAATGGAGGACTTTATCGAAAGCACTTTGTACACATGAAATGAGTTTGACCGATATGAAGAGCACGAAGATGTGGTTAAAATATAATCTAGGAAATAAGATGACGCTTGATTCACATAATCAAAAGTTATATGAACTTGAAAAGAAACATTGGTCAGATGTCATTGAAAGGCTTATAGGTTTGTTTGTTTTTTTCACATTTCTTCTTTGACATTAAAGCCTCTTGCAGAAACTCGATGGGAAAGTCGCATTGATGCTTTGCAACCGCTTAGGCATCAAACTTTGGAAATATATAGTGAGGAAAATTACGACAAGGAAACGCGATATAACAAATTTTATGCACCAAACTGACGGATTTTCAATTTCTATGCTCTCTTATCCAGTGGCATGATTTATCGAATCATATTAACCCCATCAGTAAGATTCTATAAAATGCTGGTGAGAATATTCCTGCTGCTTTAACAGCCAGCAAACACTTGAAATAATTTGTTTTTAAATTTGTTTTTGCCGCACCAACTCTAGTTTTGAGTCGCTGCTTCAATGTACTAGATAACTTTGTCAAGATTTTAAAGGAGAACCTGATTTCAAAACAAAGGCTCAATTGCGTCAAAGAAAGAAGAGTATGCAATTCCAATAGGAACATAAAAGATAAACTGCTACAATCACCAGAAGATAAATTTCGAGTGAATTTCTTCTACAAAGTTTTAGATATCGTGACAGCTTTACTTGAAGAACTGTTTGAGCAACTGGAATTGTATATCACCAGGTTTAAACCTTTGTATGACATAAATTGACACTTGTGTAAATGAAGAACTTCGTAGGAATTTTAATAATCTGCAAATCCATCTGTCAGACGGAGACAAAAGAGACGTGGTGGTATTGCATTGTTTGATGCGCTTTTCGCTTTTAAAGATTTATTTGCATCTGATCTTCATCAATTTCGCAATCCCCACGGAACCTTGAACTTCATTCACATAAATAACCTATCATTCCCAAACCTTAGTATTGCATTCAGAATTCTATTGACCCTTCCAGTGAGCATTGCAAGTAGAGAAAGATCTTTTTCAAGGTTGAAAATAATTAACTACCAAATATATTCGCAAAGATAAGCTTGTAATCTTAGCAGTAATTGCAATCGAAAATGATGTATGCTTCCAATTAATTATCAGTAAGCCAATCCATAAATTGGCAAATGTGAAAGCGTGCAAGAGAAATTTCGCGTAATCATTTATGTATTATAATTTTTAATTATTATTTTGGCTAAATGAAGGAAATACAAAAAATTATTTGCAATAAAGATCTCTTTACTTCACAATGTATTTTTCACTTACTCTTATATTTTTAATAATAGTTGAATTGAAAGATGAATAAAACTTAAATGGCAGGGGTAAGAAGTGGAAATTTTAGGCCGGGTTCAGGGAGGCTTTCCTCCCCCCCAATATAACAGATTTTTTTAGAAAAATGACAATGGATCTATTATTACCGAAGAATAAACGCATATGCGCAAAACCCACCAGCACCGGCCCTGCGTGCAATGTATCACTATATGATTTATTTACCATCGAAGTCTTTATTAAGCATTAGCTATTGAATCGACCAATACGAGTCAATTGCCACTCTTCGTTGATGGGAGGGAAAATTCTCCTTAGCTCTTATCCTGTTTGCCCTTTGTTTCCTGTTATAAGAAACGCAGTGAAGATCGAAATTTAATTTTGTTCATACAGTGAAAATCGGTTATAACGACCTCCAAAGGACCGTGCAAATTCGGTCGTTATATTTAAATTCATAGTAGCCTATAGTAATACATTCTAAAATTTTATAAATTATTTTGACAGTAAAAAGTATTAAACTGTTTGGTTTCGAAATTAAATAAAAATATACTTAATTATAATGAATTTGATTTCCGTTTATATTATGTTATAGCCAAACTAAGTACATAGTACTTTCTTAGTTTTTTAAATTGAAAAGATTGTAGAAAATACTACTAAAGTATATACTGTAAAAAACGAAAGTAACGAATAGTATTTATTATATTTTGCTAATGACTATCAAAATAATGGCGGCTTAAGAGTTTTGTGGGCTCTACGCTGAAAAAATAGAATAGGCCCCTTAAGGCCCTCATGATATTCAATTAATAAATCACCTTTTAAGTTCATTATCTTTAATATTCAGGTTTAGCAGTAATAAAACATTCTTGGACATTTGTAAATAAACAAGATTAAAATAACGCTTAAATTTTAATAACTAACCCACATTGTTCCGACTTATGACTGTCAAGTCACGTCGTTATATCCGATACGAATTTCCCTAGTTAGAATCTACATAGACTACAAAATTGTTACAGCAGGTTTTGTCATTATAACCGATATATTTAGTGTGGAGTAGAATAGCAAACCAATCTTGTAAAACTTCCATCGTTAAAAACGATTTTCACCGTATTTTGTCCGTATAGGAGATTCTGGTCTAATTGATTGAATCATGAAAACAGTCTTCACATCTGAGGGTGATCGCTACGCAGGAGTTTAAAACACATTGAAACTCAGTTTCTGTCAGGGAATTTTTATCTGACCATAAAAGTGGGGCGTCTGTTAAGAGGGGTTTCACGGTAAAATGAAATACTCCTCTATCCACCCCTCATTTCCAGATGGGAATATAGACTTTGGCTAAAAGTGGTAGTTACATGAATCTGTAAATAATTGGTATTTCAATAGTAAAAAGAAATTATAACACTAGTATGCACATTTTGGTCCAATTAATAGTGCTGAATTGGTGAAAGAAGACTGCACGAAATATAAGAAAAATGCTTTATTGTTATTACTTTGGAAAATTATATACAAGCTCAGTAACATATGTCATCACCATCTTGGAACCAATTTAAATGCAATCTTCAGTTTTATTTTGAAAGTTTTTCAACCTATGAAAATATGCTAACAAACAAAATTTTGCAGTACATAAAATAAAGTGTTATATTATAAACAGTGAACTTGTTAGAACAAACATGAATACTTAATGTGACATTTTATACTGTTTTCAAATTTAATTTGATTGGTTGGTTTTTTTATGGCACAAGGACATCTAAGCCATACTGCACCAATCAAATTTAAATATCTATTGCTTTTCCACAATATACATATTATGGATTTTAAATTATGTTGATGGGCATAAGTATTCATCAATATCATTATATAATAACAATCACTAAAAACCTCATTTATGCAAGTGAAGATATTATTTAAAAAATTTTAACAGTAATGGTGTTGTTTGAATCCTTAACGATTATAGTAAGATTTCACATGAACAAATTTGTAGGGACTGCAATAAAATTTTTGATTTTGAAATAATCTTTGAAATTAAAGTTCAAAATGTTAAGACGGGTTATTTGAAAATTTCTTGAAGGCATCACACATAATGTTTGTTATAGTGATGTTCGTTGTAATAAGATTTTACTGTATTTTTAAAAATTGGTCATTTTACCAAATCAAAAATGTTTTTATCGAATACTTTAAATTAAAAAAAAAATAATAACAGCAATTTTATAAGCTTTCCAAGTTTTGTCATTCATGGACGGCTAGAAGTAAATTTACAATTATGTTAATAAAATGATTAAAAATTAATAAACTTAATACATTGACTTCCAATAAATATATCATCAGCATTTGCATTACTAGGAGGGATGAGATAAAGCTTTCTCTCTTTAGGGAAGATTTAACTTCGAATTTTTTTTAATTCATTGTAAATTCAAATTTGGAAAAAAAAACCTCTTCAAGTTTTATTCTCCTCCACTCCCCTAGTTTTTTTTTAGGTTAGCGACCCCAATAACAACTAGTGATACATTTTTTAATGCAATTATGAAGAATTTCTCCAACATAATTACAGACTCAACACAATCTGAAAAAGGTACTTATTTTTTCAGCTGAGATAAAACAGTAAGCTCGTTGTTGCCTGCTTTTTTTCACTAAAATGTTTTCGGGAGAAGAGGAAAATGTTAAAAGGTTAAATAGAAAATTTGTAATTGATAAAAACATGAAAAGAGAACACCCATCCCAATGATAAAGAGAAAGAAATTTTGAAATATGCTTACTGCCATTTTCACTTACCAAGGGCTGGCTGCAATATAAGCTACATTTAAAAAAAAGTGCACTGGTTTAATAAGACTCATAATTAAGGAATAATAATAGTTTTGACCTGTAAGTTACAGAATGGATAGACAAATATATTGTCTATCCATTCTGTTACTTACAAGAATAAAAATATTTGCATCACAAAACCATATAGCCATATTATTAAAAAATAATACTGCTTCATAACCAATCCTTTATTAAATCAATAAGCTTCTCTTTTGCATGTGACTTGTCATGTTGATCTGAGCCCTTTACATACTAACAAATTTAACAGAAATGGAAGGCAAAAGCAGCATTCAATAATTTTCAGTTAAAGAGTTACAAATTAACTTTCTACATTCGTCTGTGTTAAAAGGCATATTTGGTATGCATCACTATTTGATATGCATAGTAGTAAACATGTACCCCATAATTATAATTATCAGTCTGGCTAACATATGCAGGACATTGAATTTGCCATTTGTTTGAGCTTCGCATTAGGTTGCTTAATAATGCACACCACTTATTAGTATTTTATAGCTGTCAGAACATGTTTTGGATGCCGAATCATAAAATTCGATTTTCTTTTCTCTCAAATTAACCACTATCAATACCCAATTATCGTAAAAAATCGACTGGAATAAATATAATTTTGCCTAACTCAAAATCATCTTCAGCCCATATTTCTCTGTCTAAATTATTATGCTCATTAATGGATAGTGAATGTGAAGAGAGCTGTTTCTTATTAAATTCTTATTTCCATTTATGCTATCTTAAATAGAAAAGCATTAATGATGTCACTATAAAGCCAACCTTCGTTAAAATAAGGTGAAACAGACTTCAAAATTTCTTCCTCATCAGGACTAATGTAAGGATCCAATGACTTCATCATATTTCTAATTTTAAAATTATGTACCACTACTTCGACATTAGTAGCATTATGTATATCAATTTTGTTAAGGCGTTAATCATTTAGGCAAGACATTAAAACATACACTTGTAGTACATCAGTAAATAAATTGAAATCACTCTGACCCTAATGCAGTTAAGTGTAATTTCTTTCTGGAGTTTTTGGGGACAATTCTGATATGCGAGCTGGCATTGTACTTTCTTGGGCCTCAAATATTTTAAGAAGTCACTCCAGATAAAGGATTGCTGTTAATAAGTCTGAAAACTTTAGTGGGTCCTATTTTACCGATGTTGAACCTCTGTATATAAATTGATCCCCTATATATTCTTATTTGAAGCACTTTAAATCGATTTCTCTATCAGGAAAAATAGCGATTCTAGACTTTGAATTGCATTATTGTTGCCCCCCCCCCTTCCCATTAATATTATGTTTGCTGAATAAATAAAAAGGAAAGCAAGGACAAACTCGAGACCTTTTAGCATGCTGTTTAGTGACACCAACTCGTAGAAACTGAAGGAGCCTAGAATAGATTTTTTATGTTCCCAATCATATTCGACATCAGACTTTTTTTGGGGGAGGGGGGGGGAGGTATAGAATTAACACCCGTGGTGCTGTTGTACATAGTCAGATAGTAAAAGATAATTATAAAAAGTGTACGCTACATTTCGGAGAAAAAAGGCTTTGCGAGAAACAACACTGTCCAAGACCAGATTATCGCATAGACCAAAGGTAGGTGCGCACATGAGGTCAATGAGAGTTACATTCCAATTTATCGTATTATAAAGAGTCGCACTATAGTTACATAGTATTAAATACACAAATTTAATTAATATGATTATATGTTGTACACAAGTCTTAAGTGCTATGAAAGTATACATAATCGAAAATATAATGAAGAGAAAGAAAATACCAGAAAAGACCAGATATTTTTTTTTATATAATGTAATGCGAAAATATGCAAAAATCTGGTATTAAAATACATATATGATGCTATTAGTTTTCGCTGTTATTTTTTTTTTATCTAATTAAAACTGGTTTGAACTGTCAAAACTATAGTTATTGCTTTCAAGTTATTTTGTCACCACAAACATTAAATAAACTTTTATACAGATTAAAATGTTTTGCATTCTTAAATTATTTTAATACGATTATTAAATTTGGTTATTTGTATTTTTATGACATAAGGACAAGGGTCATTCTTTGCCATGCCAGGTAGGACTGTACATATTGTTTTAAGAATAAAATAAATTAAAAATACCAAGTCAAAAATGCATTAAACGTATAATGAAGAAAACTGGTGAAATAATATCAGGTAAGATAAGCCTGCCCGTACTTCTTTATTAACTTATTACTAAACTGAAAAAAGGCAAATTAGTTGTTTGAAGTAAGCACTACGCATACTCCAAAAATAATACTCACCTTTGAACAAACAGCCTTAGTCTTGAAGCCATTAATCCACTTCGCGAACGACGCTGCCAGTTTTTTTATTGCCTCTGAAATTCAGATGAACACCACCACGAGCCATGCATCCCTTCCAAGATACCTACAATTCAGATTCGCAGAAATGAAGTGCGTCTTTATCGAAACAATATTCCTCAAGGCTTCTGTTGACAATATGGAATTTAGAATTTGTTCGAAAAACACGTCCAGCATCTATGCTTTGCTCGGCACTAGATAAAGAGATTTCTAGCACGTGGAATTATCGGCGAAACAAGTACCTTGATTTTCATATTATGCATAATTTTCTCAAAAAGACGATCATACTTTTCAAGATACACGTCGAAACCATCACCATAGTTGTTGGTACCGACGTGCACCAAAATTACATCATAACAATCGTTTATAAAGGAAATTTTACGTGCTAATCTTTTAATTGTAGCACATAGTAAGGATATGAGGTCTACTTTATAATTATGCAATAACGAGGGTAAATAATCTTTCAAATATTTCACCATCGAATTACAATTACTCTCACTTTTATATCAAAATATATGAAGTAAAGAAAAACTAAGAAATAATAAACTAAAGAAAGAATATAATTGAATCAAGAAATAATTCTCAAACTAGGACGCTCTCAGATTCATGAAAATACCGATTGTAAACATTGGCGGCGTCAAATCTCTATGGCGTAGTCAGATATCTATGGCACATACTGGTACAAAACTCTATGACATATTTCCAGACATTCGCAGTATAGGGATACACAATTTTTGTACATGTTTACAGAACCTTTTCCTAGAAAGTGCAAAACTCCATTATAAACACAAAGAATATCAGTACAATGTAATTATAGACTTCTGCTTCTCAGAACTTTGTGAGAAGTTCCTTTTTGTCGGTATACGGTATGGGTGGTC
>QLNU02014176.1:36644534-36657940 GCA_006491805.2 Dysdera silvatica | reverse complement strand
TTTGTCATAGGAATTTCCACAATTAATTAAAGAGGTAAGTATATGGAAGAACTTCTCGTTACATACAACTCGCCATATTTTACTTCTTCCAACTTTTTTAATTGCTTAATGAAATAAATTTTTTAAATACAAATATACAGGGGAAAATCCAACCCATGTATCAAGTAACCAAGAGATGAGCGAATTTGAAATGTTATCCAGAGATAAGTGATTTAAATCCAACATGCATGTGTGTGTGGCAATTTTCTCTCTTCGTGCTGTTTTTATCAAAAAGTTATTTCTGTTATGAAATAAAAACATAGAGTTTGACTTGGTAGTACTGAATAATTTCTCCAAACCCTACTTTAACTAGAGTGAGAGAGCTATTCACATAACGTTAATAACTAGGCCTGTTGTTGTGGTGATGGGGATATAAAACTAGAGTGATATTTAAAAGTGAGCAGAATTTTCTGCTGGAGAATTCATTACTTATATATATATAGCAGCTCGCCATTGTATAAAACTGGCCAAAAATAGTTTTTTATTGCAAGTTCCCAATCCTGAATTGAAAATATTGTGAGGTTCATCCAATATTGAATTGTAAAATAAATAAAGGGCAAAACTAATACCAGTACCTGTGTACCACCTTTTGGCCCCGTTGCAGCTTTCTTGCTTTGATTTTTAGCCTTGAATTTAGGTTTCGTGCCCTTGGTGGGTTCAGAGTCTCTGGTTGTGCCTTCCTGCTCCAAGGCTTTAGCTCCCACCTTGTCTTCAAGTTGCTTGGCAGCAGTTACCTAATATGGAAGCATTTATTACAATCGTGGAGATACTATATCCTACATTTTGTATTTCTGGCACATAGCAGGCCAGTTACTGATCAATAAAAATCAGAATGGAGACTGTGCTTCAGTTCAACAACCTATCCCATAGCAGGGCTGAACCACTTGCCAATTGGGTTATTGAAATGAAAAAAAAAACACAGTGCTTTAACTAAGCCCTCATTATACTAATTTTTTTATTCTGACCCTAAAAAGATCAGAAGAGTGGGGATAAGGATGGGTGCTGGAATAAGTATAAAAGAGTTGAGACTTTGAGAGTTTATTTTCGCATATACTGAATAATCTGAAACTCTCGATTTCAAACTTCTATGGCAAATAAAGGACACTGTATTGAACCTTTCCTACTAACAGATGCATGTCCGAAGATGTACAAATAAGAACACAACCAATATCTGTACAAAAATCAAAGTGCAAATTTCTGCTACAGATAGTACTCCACTGACAGATATTTGTGCATGCTGACTGAACGTTCGTTATCTCAACGTTCTTGAGATGAAGCAAGGATGTTACAAGACCACATTTTAAATATCCCGTTAACTAAGTACTGAATTGAAAAAATGGTTTATACAAAATTGCTTATTTTTCTTGCTGCCCCTTTAGCATTAAGCCATTGAGTACAGTAGTGCAGGCCTCTTCTTCACAATATATAAATTTATCATAGGGATTTCCACAATGAATTAAAGGGTTGGGTATACAGAAGAATTGCTCATTAAGTACAACTCACCATAATTTACTTCTTCCAATTTTTTAATTGCTAATTGAAGTCAATTTTTTAAATACAAATATACAGTGGAAAAGCCAACCCATGTAACAAGTAACCAAGAGATGGGTGTATTTGAAATGCAGTCCAGAGATAAGTGATTCAAGTTCATCATGAATGCCTGTATAGCAATTTTCTCTCTTCATGCTGTTTTTATCGAAAAGTTATTTCTGTTATGAAATAGAAATAAAGAATTTGATTTGGTAGTTCTGAAGGATTTCTCCAAACCCTTCTTTAACCAGAGCGAAAGAACTATTTGCATAACATTTATAATTAGACCTGTTGCTATGGTCATGGGGCTATAATACTATAGTCATATTTAAAAGTGAGCAGAATTTTCTGAGTCGAGAATTCATCATTCATAAATATATTGCAGCGTGCCATTTTATAAAACCTGCTCACAACAGTTTTTATTGCAGATTCCTAATCCCAAATTTAAAATATTGTGAAATTTATCCAATATTAAATTGTTAAATAAAGATCAAAACTAATACCAGTACCTGTGTATAACTTTTTGCCCGTGTTGCAAGTTCCCAGCTCTTGCTTTGATTTTCAGCCTTGGATTCAGGTTCCATGACATCGTCAGGTTCGGATTCTCTGGCTGTGTCTTTCTGCTCCCTGACTTTGTCACTAGCCCTATTTTTGGGTTCTTTTGCTCCAGTCGTCTAATATGGTGGCATTTATTACATTCGTGGAAATACTAAATTCATACATTATTTCTAGCATGTGTCAGGCCAGTTACTGACCAATAAAAATCAAAAGGAGAAGGAAAAGAGACTTCGCATTTTATTATGTCATGTATTATATTCCCTTCCAAAAGCGGAATTATATGGAAGTGGGGAAGTAAGTCAAAGAATTAATTTCCATGTTCCACATTTTTGACGTGCAAGAACCAGAAAGAAAAAAAAAGATACTAAAGTGTGGCCCCTTTCTTCCTTTTTCTCCTGCTGGTGGGTTAAATAGTGATCTAGAATGAGTATATATGGGTGGCATGAACGTTATTTCTTTCAATCTATTTTCCACATGTGATCTCACTTTCACATATTAGTTTAATGATTTTAATTAGTGATTTCCATATTACTATTCCTGTCCTTCAGCATTACGCCACGGTGTACGGTAGTGCATGGCTCTTCTCCCAAATATACAGGTTTGTCAAAAGGATTTCCATAATTAAAGAGGATGGCATATGGTTCATGCCATGTCAAGTGATCCAATGGAAAAACCTCACCATCTTGGATTTTTTCCAAATTTGGCATTTGACTTTTCATGGACCCAATAAT
This sequence comes from Dysdera silvatica, assembly GCA_006491805.2. Classification (NCBI taxonomy): domain Eukaryota; kingdom Metazoa; phylum Arthropoda; class Arachnida; order Araneae; family Dysderidae; genus Dysdera; species Dysdera silvatica. The sequence continues at coordinate 36,655,082 of QLNU02014176.1, read as the reverse complement.
AGTTTTAAAGACCTTACATTACCACTAGCAATATACATGGAGCATAATTAAAAATTCAAAGCACTGTAATATTGAACATAGAGTGCTTGATTTTAACTATACAATATTACAAATCACATTGTTTTATGGTATTTTTATTTCAAATTTGATTTTCTATTTCTATGACTTCTTTAAGTTTTTCTGTAGCTAATGATCCAAAGCTATTCTACTATACAATAAACCTCACATACTCAACTTTTTCTACGTTCTACGCTAAAGTATTTGCAGATGTAGTTTCTTTAATTTTAATTCATCAATCTAGTCACACATTTTCCTTTTTTTTTTACCTTCTAAAAAATATCCATGTTTTTGTTGTTCTTCTAAGCAGGCCATATACCTAGCTCTTGTCCTAGAAGCAATTGTTCTCATCTCTTTCAGATATATTGTATCCCTTTTAAATTTTTCATTTCAACTATTTCAGCAACATATATTTTCCTTTGCATATTTTCAACCTCCGAATGCTTATTAGTGGAAAAAAACACTTTCGACAAAGACTTGTCCATAGGATAAGACAAGAAGTAATTTAGCAGCATTCCATGATTTACGAAAATCCTTCATTTTCTAATTGTATCGGCCATGCTCAAGGAGGGTGAGAGAAGGGGAAGTGTGGTGTCCGAAGAAAACTAATGACATTATTCCGGAAATGAGGAGAAATAACCTTTTTTTTTTCGCCAAAACTTAAGGGGAAAAAAAAAAGTCAAGGACTTTTTAAGGACTAACTACATTTTTGCCAGTTGTCGAGCACTTCTCAAGGGCCCCTACTTGGCAAAAAAAAAATACAAAGACTTTTTGAAGATCATAGGAACCATGGATAAGGAACTCCACCCCGAGCTCACACGCCGAATCTAACGAATTTAATTCAGTCGTAAGTAAACACCATAAGAAACCTAATATGTGAAAATTAACAGCTATCTCTTCAGATTAACGCTAAAAATAATAAAAAAGTGGGTTTGAATTGACAGGAGGACTTTATCGCCATTTGGCGCCTTTTAATTTCTTCCATAAATTCCTCAAAAAGTATCTAAACAACATTAAATATATTTATAGTCTGTTCCATGTTATCCTCATACGGATAAATAGAATACAAGCGATACTTCGTTACAGAATTTTTAAAATAAAAATAAATGATTCTCTTATGCACAAACCGAATTGCAACTTGCAATGTGATTATAAAAATTAAAGTAAATTGTTTTCTGCTGCGACTTTCAGCAATAAAATAAAAAGAATATAGAACTTCAATTTAACAAATAGAGAAAAAAATAACTTTACAGCTACTTCAAAATCTAATATGTTTAAATCCAATAAAATTAACGCAATTTACTGGACATATTCTAATCTTTTAGAATACATCCTTGCGTTCACTTTTCACCTTTTTTGACCAACTATCTGCCTTGCCACGTACTGCTAAAAGGGTTTTAATTGGTGCTATTTTAACTACTGTTTAATTTCTCGATTTCTAGAGGGAGATAGCTGCTAATTTTTACATATTAAGGTTTTTATGGTGGGTACATTAAGCTGAATTAAATTTGTTAGATTCAGCGTATAAGCTCCGAGGAGGTTTCCTTGTAAGTAATCAGGTTGGACTCAAGCCAGCGACCGTTCTAATGCCTTGACGACTAAACCACTGACTGGAGGTGCGCATAACCCCCCTTTTTTTTTAATATATAGAAGTTCATGAAACTGATCCCCTTAGCTAATTAAATATGGATATGAAGCAATTAATCATTACATTTTTACTTAACTCTACACTTCTTTTCACTTTTCGACCTCTCACTCTCTCTCTCTCTGTAATTACTTACAGATATCTCTTTGGTAAACATATGAGAAAAAAGCCATGCACAGCTGTACTCAATGTCTTAATGGGCAAGAAACTGGGACAGTCATCTAAAGAATGCTGGTCTGAATCCAGCCGGTTTGACAAATTTTCTTTTCTTCAACTATGATTCAAATTTATTTACTTTTTGACAAAACAGAACAGAAAACTAGTATATATTGTATAAAACACAAAAATTACAAATGTACAATATATGCTTAATAATAGCAATTATATGCCTTATGAGTAAAATTAGGTTCTACAGCATTGGTGTCAACTTTTAAGAGTTTTGGGTGCAGGTCCGTTAGGTCTCTTCCCTCAAAATTTTTTGTAGAAACTGGGCCTTGCAAAATTGAAGAACATTAAATAAATGAAGAAATGCAGAACATGGTTAAAAGTGAAAAGACATTATGTGTAAAATATATTAATATTAGTATTGCAAATATTTTCCACATTGCCATAAAAATATGTAATTGAATTTTATTTAGGAGAAAACAGGCCAAAAATACTTTAATGCCAACATAGGCCTGCAATGGTTTAATAATTATTGAGCAATTAAAATAAATAATTTTTTTTATTGTCTATTTAAGTTTTTGGGTTTTCCTTTCAATAAAATTATGCACGTAAGACCAAAGACTATGCTTGGGACTAAAAACCAAGCCTAAAAAAATGGATAGGATTTGGGCTTACCTAGCTCACCCCCCCCCCACCATAATATTTTCGTTGAGTTAGCACCTCTATTCTATAATATAAACCACAAAATGTTAATTAACTTATGACTTAACAGTAATTATTAATTTCCCTACATTTTTCTTTTATTACTTAGAGCAGGAGTTTTCAACCTTTTTCAGTCCAAGGGCCAATTTTGCTCATTCTTGTAGGCCCATGGGCCGCACTACTGTATCAGCAATATTAGGACTGAACAAAAGCTGCCCCAGGGTACCACCTCCCCGATCAGCCTTTGTTGATATTTTCGTCGCTATATTAGTTTTGGGCATCCACCCAAAAATATTTTCTGTATCCGCCTTTGGGACTCAATATATATATATTACAATGTAAAATACGTATGGAAGCAAAAAACATTTACAATACTTTTAGTTGTTAATATGTAAAGCGAAATCAAACCTTTTAGTGAGATTTATAGCACTGCTTATTTTTAACAATCCTGTCAATATTAAGTTTTATTTTTAATATTGCAATCCTAAGAGTGTTTCCAAGGTGGACGTCAGTTATTCTGGTCCTAACTTTTCATTTTATCAACTTCATTTTTGGAAACAGTTGTTTACAGACACATTGGCGTACGCAGGAGTTGGGGTTGATTGGGCTGTAATTTCCACTGCAACGAAATTTTGTGTATATGCATATGGAGCTGTAGCTCTGTAAAGTAACCCCACATTGTAAGCCTGTAACCCCCTTATGAACTTTCTACATCAGCTTATGCCCAGATGTCAGTGCTCAAGAACAGTAACGTTTTCAGAGCATGCAGTCAGATGGTTGGGAAGATGTTCATATCAGCATATTTAGAATAGAATTCAACGAGTCCTAAGATGAATTTTTTTTAAATCACTGTTGCACTGCAAATCAATAAAACTACTCCTAATTCCCATATACGCTAGAAAACTAAAGTAAAACACGATTGAAAGGAAAACCAAGTGTTACTTTAGTTCTATAGTGTTTTAAGATATTTATTACGAAATATGAAAATGCCAACAGAATAAAATACATATATTTCAGACTCAAAGGGAGCAGGGATGTTATTTTTGTGTGAAACAAGTTGTATTTTTTCACGAGCTGACAAGCTGTATAAAACATGTCGGGAGGGGCATAGGTTGAAGCCCCTGGCTTAGAGAAACACACATATACAATATAATGGTTATCGCTTTGCCTTTTGTAATAGTAGTGGACTATAGAATTGGAATGATTTGTAAAAAAAAATTTACTGGAAAAATACCAACATCAGTAACTATATGTATTTCAGGTTACCATTTGTTAAAACCGACTCAAAATCCGATTTTTTATTCCAAACCGATAAATTCTAAATTGAAAATAGTACAAAATTTATCAAAAATATGCAAAATAAAGACCAAACTAATCCCCTACCTGTGGCATCGTATCTGTACGTTCAAAATTTTCAGATATAGTAGAAGGTAATTTTCCTGTGCAATCAAAACCTTTTTCATTACGTTTTTCTGTATTACTATCAACATCCCTTGGACTATGTTTTGCACTGTACGGTATTATATCATACAATATAAATATAATACCTAGTAGAATATTAAAAAACTGATAAATAATACACAGAAGAAACGTTAAATAGTATGTAACCATAGTTGAATTGAATTGGTAGGTATTAAACATGGACTCCATGATCGCAGTACATAAAATTTCATGTTGGGAATTCCCATCAAACTGATATATGTCCTCCATTTTGATAGATGTGAAATATCTGCAATCATCAATTTGAGTAAAGAGAAAATCAGCAGGACCGTGGAGTGCAGATCAAATCATACACTCAATGAGAGCATTCTAGTATATAATCAGAAGCGAACGGGATCATAGAATCCTTTTATAGCTGAACTAAAATTCCACATATTTCTAGGGTATTGTTTCAAATAATATGTGTGAAAAAAAGCACCACTGTGTGTTTTCAAAATTCCATCATTGATTTTACATACCATTTCTGAAAATGAAAAACAGAATAATATGAAATAAAAAAATCCTAACTGTGTAACATACAACAAAAACATTTAATTGATAACAAGATTAACATTGAAGATTAAATGTTAAAACGAACTGACATCAACTAAACAGACTATAGGGGAAATTTCAAACCATTGTATATTTTTGAACAAAGTAATTCCAAAAAACAAATGTTTTAACATGGGGGGAAAAAGAAACAGAATAAATAGATTTAAAGATTATCTGAACTATTCTCAGGGTGTAGATGAAAAAGCACAGCTGCATTCTTTTCTTTAATGAAACGTTTAAGCTCATTTTTGATTGAATCAAGGATGAAAATTTGTATTCTTTGAAATTAAAATCGATAAAAAAAAAACTGTGCTGTTTTGTCTTTTATAATGCACTTACCTTGAAAAAACAGTTTTAGTGGGAAACGTAAGTTCTTGTTCAGATTGCACTGGGCCAGGATAAAGTTTACCAGATTTGATGGAAGCATCTGTGATGTCACAGAAAGAATCCATGAACTTTCAAATCGCACAATTTCTAACTGTTATTAAGTAAACTGCTTTAAGTCTGATTATCCTTACGGAAGTTCAAGTAATATGTTAAGACAATGACAGAAATCCACCTGTCAGTAATATCACACATGTACAACATGTTTTTAGAAATTCGTCAAATTTTTCAAAAAAATTCGATGAATCGTAATATCAGTCAAATTTTACCACATTTCATCTTCATTAATTAGAATTTACCAAGAGTTTTTTACTTTATGCACAATTCATTAGTAATTCACAGTAACACCCTTCATTGTCAGATACTTGCCAGACAGAAAAATTAGCCTATGAAAGAGGAGTCATTGTGAAGGAATTTTTACCTGACCTTAAAAACAGGATGACCAAATCTGAAGGGTGTCTATTAAGAAGGGTTGACAATGCAATTAATTTAGAATGCTAAAAAACGTTTAACACTTTGTAAACTTCATACTACAGTTAAAAAATAATTTTTGTTGTTTTTCAGGCATAGTAATATTAACACCGATGTTATGGCATGGTTAGATGGTGAAACGTTCACAAAGAAATGCGTGGAGGATCCCACGACCTTCCACTATTCAGGCAGGTGCTCTTACCAACTGGGCTACAGGTGACAAACAATCCCTTATGAACTTATTTGCCCCATTCCACAAAATAATCCATTTCAGAAAATGTAAGGGATTGAGTGCTTGTTGTCTACACCTCAGTTGGTAAGAGCACATGCCCGGGTAGTAGAAGGTCATGAGATAGTGCCCCCACCAAAAGAAAAAAACCAAAATAAAACATTTCTTTACGAACGTTTCACCATCTAACTGTGCCATAACATTGGCGTTACTATTACTACGCCTAAAAAACGTTGATAAAAATTGTTTCTTAATTTAATCTGCGTAGTGTTCGACTTGTACAGAAAATTCATACCACAAATGTAAAGGAAAACTAAGAAATTTCTGACAATTTAAAAACATTTTATTTGCACATACCTTCTTATCATTGAAATAAATATACAAGTTCTATTAAAAATGAAAATTAAGTTAAAACATTTATTCATTTCTTCCTTATTATACAGTGAAACCTGTCTAATGACAAAATCTGACTATAACGATATTATCCATGATCTCCGTAGAATTCTTGCAGTACTGATGTTTATCAAATTTGTCCATAACAAGAATTAAAGTGCACTTGTGTAAACCAATAATTTTGCTCTTTTCAAACTTTCACCATAGGTTACGTGTCTAAGTTTGTCTGTTTAGTTGGTTGCATTTTTATGGCACAAGGACAGCAAGGGTCATTCTGTGTCGCTCTCTGTATTTAGTTTTTCCTAATGTGTCTAAAAAATTTTAAAGCAATACGGCCTTTGATAATCCATTAATGTTGAAAAATATTGCTTTCGATCTCTTGACACAATTTTTGTAAATTCTTTTTTTTTAAAGACATGATGACGATGTGACTTTTTAAGCTTTGTGCTGGTCATATGAGTCATGCTCACCTTTTCCAAATATTGCACCAATACTGTATAAAGAATTGTAAATATCAAAAATAAATTTGTACATTTTAAAACTGGCGATCTTTAAGTTTAAAAAATTAACAAATGCATGGTCCTTCATTCAATTTTTAAATAAAATTGTTCAGCAAATTATAGAATTATTATTAATACCTACAGACAAAATCCTGCTATTAATAATTTATTCAAATTTAAAATGTCATATGCAGGGTTAAGATTTTGGGCTCTAGTACACAACATCTACCCAAGTTCTTTTTAGCGGGAAGTGTTTCCAACATGCATGGCAACAGTGACACTCCCTTTCTGCCATGTTGTTTACATCATGTCATCTTAACAACATGGATGTCCCGATTCAGCGAAGTTAAGAAAAAAAGAGGTACTAACCTTTATCGCTCTTCTTCGTCGGATGTGTTTGGTTTTTATGACATTTCGAAATGCGGGAAACAAATTTTCTGGTATATTTTTGTGCCGGTGCCATCATATAAGCTCAGCAAAGTAGGAATTGAACAGTTCTTCATTCATGACTATGGTTTTTCCTTACTTCCTTCTTTCCCCCTCCTCTACCTCATAATTCCTTCCTTTCTTCCTTCGCCTCACCATCTCTTCCTTTCTCCTTTCCTTCCCTCTCCACCTCTTCATCCCTTCGTTCTTTCCTTGCCTTCTCCCCCACTTCCTTCTTTACCTCTTCCTCCCTTTCTTTCCCCCTCCCCTCCTACCATGCACATTCTCTCTTTCTGGTAACGGCACTGAAAAGTGTCATTCAAACAAGGCATAGCCCACGATCTCACACATATCATGTGACGTCACAAGACGATCAACTGTTTTTGACTCTTTTCAAGAGGAAAAAGCACTGGGGTACATGTTGTGTACTTTCATCAACATGACCTAAAGAAAGTCAGAAAATAACCTACAAAAAATGCATTTATGACCTAAAAAACGAAAGAAAATGACCTTAAGAAAACACAACAAAAAAATTATTCAATATTTCAAATTAACCATAGTAAAACTGAAATTTTTTATTTCAGTATTGCAATGCATCAATCATAAACATGTGCAGATTTTTACAATAAACCAATTCGCAGTTATCAGCTACTAACGATATGCCACAGAGGAGCTCCTTTCAACTTCCACTGACACAACTGGAGTATGTTTAAAATAAAAAACATCAGTCATCATTTAAAATAAACCACATCACTTGGTTGAAAGTCGTGAGAAATTTCACAGAGGGGAACAAAACTTCCCGACAAAACATCTGCAATTGAGCACAGGTTTTAATAACCTGTAATTTATTTATTTTTAAAACTTGTTTGGTTTTCTCTTCTTTGCATCTGGTTTTCAATAAAGCACACCATTTCAGAAATTACTTCAGGGGCCATCTATAAATGATGTCACACTTTCTAGTTATTTTTGGGACCTCCCCATGGCCTTGTCATGCCATTTCCCATTCCCTGATCATGGTCTGTCACATGCACAGCACCCCTCTGCACTGTGACATCATTTATGGACATCCACTAAGTGGGGGGGAGATGTGTATTCTCAGTCTCTACATGAATTTCTAAACTACAAAAAATAAATAAAAGTATAATAAATTGTAGAAATGGGATTTTACTAGAATTTTGAATTCTTTAAAAAAAATAAAAATTGCAAAATCTGCATTTTTGAAGGAGGAAAAAAAATAAATTTTCGAGAAATTCATGGAAAAATGCTCTTTTCATTGAAACTATCAAAAAATGCAAATTGATGACCAAAAAATATAAAAAAATGCCTTTAAAATGACTCGAAACATGAAAAAATTTCCTATCCTTTAAAAATAACAAAAAATTAAAACAAAAATCTCTAACGAAAGTATTTGAATTTGCTTAGTTCATAAAACACATTTATGTATACTGAGTATATATAAATTAATATTTATATATACTAAATTAACTAAGTAATAATAAATTAGCTAAACTTACTAAATTAGATACTTCCTTATTATAGTGGGCCCCCCAAGATTAAAGATTAATTTAGAATAGCCAAGCAACCAAGATAAATTGCCAAAATAGTAATACAATGAATGTGAGTACATTGTATAATAACTAATTAAGTATTCTTCATGCAATTAGTACACTTATCTGAATTACAGGGGCCGAAACTGGGGTCACCTCATCCTTCACGACTCGTGACCATTCAGATTACATTCGATGTGCATTGCCTGAATTAATAAAAGGCTGAATCAATATTATAGAATCATTTCCATGTCAAATCAACGCAGTTTGGAATTAAAATCTCCCTTGACCTCTTGGATTTTGATGAAACTTAGCGTATCAAGTGTCTTTACATAATTATGAATGAAAATCATAAAAAAAAAATTTTTACATTCCGTTTGGAAGTTATTAAGTATTAATTATTTAATTTTTTGTTAAAAATTGTGGCATCCTGAAATAGTTAACTACCATTTTCTTCAGAATCAGAGTAGGTACAAACCTGGGTAATATCTCATTTTAAAGCTGTTTTGACAGGATTTAATTTGACATATAACATGACAAAGTTTACAATAATTTTTTTTCAATTTAATTAAATTTTTTCCAAAAACAACAATTTTAAAATTTTGAAAAAGTTCACAAAATTGCTTTGTGCTGCCTTCTTACACCTCCCAAAATTTCATTTTGGAATTATAATAGAATAAAATGATACGGAGAGTACAAGTTTCACATGTATGGGAAATATCTAACATATAGGATTTAGTTTTACATAAAACTCTAGTTTTAGACAAATCTAGCTGACTTATCAGTAGTTTTAGAAATTATTCTAATACTTAATAAAAACTAAGTATATTCTAAGTATATCATAATTAAGAAAATGAATTCAATTTATAAGAAGACAACATTTGTTTCATCAGCTTACCATGAAAAGTGGGTTTGTTTTTTTAATGTGATGGCTCGAAACTCCAGGTTCTTCGGCTTTTATTTAGTCCAGGAAATGTTTAATGACTTCTGCAATCTTTTTCTCTTCACCTTTTGGTAGAGCGCAAGTCTGGCCAGTTGGTGTGAAGGGATTTACTTTACAAATTACATCTGTCGGAGGAATCCAGAGCACATCATGTGGTGAAGGGCAAGAAAAATAAGGTCCTGATGGATGGAGAAATGTAACTTTCATTTCACTTTTCCCCAAAATATAGCTTAATCACCATCTGTTGTTGTATATACAAATGACATATCCATTTTTGGTGGGCATTTGTTAAATGGTTCAAAATTTCATGTTTTGAGACACTTTCCTGATCATCAGAGAAATCGGCATTTGAAAGGAGCTTCCTTTTTATTGCAGAACTGATATTTTTAACTTTCTGATTACAATATTTTTTAGATTCTACCTTTTGTTTGCATACTGGGGATTCGCCTATCCCCATAAGAGAGGTATTGAGTATTTCTAACATTTGCAACTGATCATAAAATGAAGTATCAGTGACAGTATCCTCATAAGATATTTTATTATTTCCAAGTTGAGTGGCAGACTGGCTGATGCTGGGGGAGATCCTCTTTGGTAGGCATATTTTTATTCTTCAGCTTTATAAGCTCCTTTCTACAGCTATCACAAATTTTAGAATTTTCACAAATTCCTGGTAATAGTGAACACATCCATGGCATAAAAGGTCTTAATCCTTTTCTTATATGGGAGTGATTAGGCTTTTTTAAGGATTAATACAATCCAAAGCATTCCCTGTCTTTCCCTTGATATTCATTACAGAGATTATTATTAGAATAATAATAAATACAATAAAATTAGAATAATAATAACCAAGTAGTATGATAAACACTCACAAATTACATTTAAAAAATACAAATCACGGACAGGTCAGAATTTGGCAGCAACAAAACTAGCACAGCTAAACTAAAATGATCCTATTAGGACCAATTCTAATGCTAAACTGACTGAAAAACATGCCTGACCTTGTGCATCATCCAACAGACACAAGGGACCATCCATTCTTTACATGTACAATGTTC
>QLNU02014176.1:36613510-36630017 GCA_006491805.2 Dysdera silvatica | reverse complement strand
AACGTCTTGACTGCACGTGCAAAGTGGGGCCGGGCACCATCCTGCATGAAGGTGATGACAGGTAATGCATGTCTTTCCTGCAATGCAGGCACAACATGGTCACTCAAAGGCGTAACATACGGTTTTGCAGTGACTGTACATGTTTTCCAACCGGATATAGGACAATGCACTTCAAAAAAGAAAGGGCTCAAAATGAAAGACGCGGTGAAACCACACCAACCAGTCACATGAGGAGAATGCAGTGGCTTAGTGAGGTACTCATTAGGGTTTGACGTCGCCCAAATATAACTGTTTTGCGTATTGACATCACCATGCAGTGAAAAGTGAGCTCCATCCGTCCACATGACATTCAACAACCATTGTGGGTCACGTTCCATTTGTGCCAGCGCCCATGTAGCAAATTTTTGTCTTTCATCTGTATCTGCCGGTAATAACTGGTGAAGTGCCTGTATTTTGTACGGATACAGATTCAAGACGATTCCGGAATCCCCGTTATCCTCCCAGCTTCACGAGCACTGCTACTCCCCGTTGATGTCTTGGCTCCCAATTCTTCCATGACACTTTGTACAACATGGATGCGGTCCACGCTCAAGGATGGTCTGCCACTTTGTGGATGATCCTCCAAACTCCCCATTTCCTCAAAACGTCGTACTAAATTCAGTATCCCATTCAATGAAATAGGGCTTTTTTGCGCCTTCAGTCTGTTCTCCGTGCGAAACTTTCGCAATGCAATAGTTGTGGATTCACCATTCTTATAGAAAAGTTTAACCACCGATGCTCGACCTGGTAACAATAGAATGCTGCCGGCATCGAATGACAAATCCATTTCCAGCCAGGTGTTTTATTGCTAACCTGATGTGCATAAAACGTCTCAGTATGACGTGTGAGCGCCCTCTTTCAGTTACTTTTGAAATCATTTTTTTTTTTATGCATGGAAAAAAATCGAATGTCCCTCTGATCATATTCGGCCAAACCGAAATTTTTTCCGAGCATTACTTCTTTTATTATGAATTTTTGAAGTTTGCCTGAATTTATGACGCACCCTGTAGATCCAGCACACTTTAATAATGTTTTTACAAATGACGACGGCACCTGTTCTTCTACTGTTGAATTAATTCCACCTCATTGTACCCCATACTGTCAACCTCGTGATGTGTACTTCTTCCGTCAAGTAAAAAATTTCATTAAAAGGTTACAAAATTGTGTTGAAAGCTTACAAAAAAATAGTCATTTAAACACGCGAGCAGATAGATGCTTTGAAGACCCATTCACTTATTCACAATCAACTTTCGGCGCCGAATTTTAAGAATACGTTACAGTACTCTTGGTTTGTTGCAAAGTTAACAAACGAAAGAAGCGTTTTTGAAAATGTAGATGGTATTTGTTTTCCAGATGATATTAGACAAAGAAAATCAGTTGTTCGAACAATTCATTTATAAAATGCTCACGTTGTAGAATTTTTTTATGTTTTTATGATAATTATCATCCAAAATTGTGTACCAGTAAACAATTCCGACACCTCCGATAGTGATACACAAAAAATATGTTCACATCAGTCAGTTTTAAAATAAAATTGATTGCATTTTATAAAATAAAATACATGCCGACAAAATCAAGCCCCACCACAAGCGACATAATTGTATGAGTAGGAACCAAGGCGTGCCAAACCCAGCCCGCAGCAAAAAGATATCCGCATGCCACCTGAGCTGAAACTGAACTCTTGTTTGTTGGTACCTAGGACATTCTAATGAAATAAAACCAATGAAAAAACAACCATTCATGGAAAGGATGGAAACAGATTAAATATGGAGTTATGGCTGAGTATCGAAGTTTGAGATAAACATATCGTTGGAGGAGTTTTAAAAAAAATAAGCGGGATAATTGCAAATTATGAATGTTTTCTCTTCCTTGATTAAGAAAGAGAGATTCTTAAAATCAATGTATAAATTTTATGCATCAATGAAATACGTTGTATTGTACTTACAGCACGACAAAACTGGCATGCACAGAAGAGAAGGAACATAAGGCCATTTTATTACAGAGTTTATGAACTCTGAAGTACGGGTATTGAATTGATACACTTACTATCAGGGCCAAGGTTTAGGGGAATACGGGTACCACAGTACTGGGGCCCTCAAATGAAAAATTCCTTCCTTAAATGGTGAAAATTAGTGATGAAACACTAGAAATAAATATGTATGATGCAAATTCTGGGCTTTAAACTTTAAGTTAATTCTTGGGGGTCTGCGAGGGATCTCTGAAGGGGTCCACAGTTCAGGAAAGTTGAAGAATCGCTGGTCTAACCAATACAGCTGACATCGAGTAATCAAGTTTTGTTTTGTTTTAAATATTGCAAGGTTTTAGAATTCAAGGGATTGCGGTGCTAGGATTATCTGCATATTTTTAGTACTGTGAGTTCCCCTCCACAAAGCATGTACTGATTCAGGAAAACTACAGGGTCACAAAAAAGTCCGGAAAACAACATTCCATCACGGCGGATAGCCGTTGAGGTCCATTTTGGCTATATTGAAAAAATTTGGTGACTGACACGTATTCTGCACTAACTCCTTTTAAATTAACATTAAATATATTTAAAAAAACCTTAAAGAGATAGCCTTTAAGGTTTTCTATTTGGCCCTGCGATTCATTGCTTCCAGAAATACTTTTGTAAACATCTGAATATTACCGATCATTTACGTTTAACCACTCAATTTCCGATTCAGCGTCAGTTCAATAAAAAAAAAAAAAAACTCGATCAAATGATAAAAGGATATATATGGATTTTTATGTAAAAAATGGACACGGTGGAAGCCCTACAACAAGAGTGGATCTAGAATTTGTTTCCGATTCCTATGTTTAGCCAGATGTCCGGTACTTTTAATTTCATTTTCCATAATGTAGTCCCGCCTTGAAGTGGATTGCCCCCTGGATTTGTCATTGCCCTACAATAGTCGGCTACAGTAAAACCTATCCAAGATTAAATAATTTAAAAAGTTTTCAACATAATATCTAAAATATATATATACCTTCTATTCAATTGAAATGCCGCAAATGCAAACCAATTACACACATCTATGTCCAGTAGCGTAGCAATTGAAAAATTGGAGGGGAAGAAGTGGCTTTAAAGAAAATTAGGTTACGAAATGTGAGAAAATAATGTATTTTGATAACCAATGGGGGACTTGAGCTCCTCTTCTTTTCCTATGCCACTGCCAATGTCCAAACCATTTATAAGTTTGAATAAATATGATTCTCCAGATAGTGACACCAATGATCCTTAGAAACTCCAAGCAAACTGAATGACAAAGGCTTTCCAAAGATTTCAAGAAATGGCTGTTATACCCTTAGAAAAAAAAAATTGTTAAATAAACGGGATCTAGAAAAGTAGCCCCCCCCCAGCATCTTGCCCTGCAAACATTTCTCCTCTTGCAGATAATGAGTATGTTACAAAAATGTAAATAATGAGCCTAGTTCTTTAACAGTGGAATCTCAGTCATCCGAAATTTGCTTAACTAAAATAACCTCCTATGCAATTTTTTTTAAGTGGACGCATGTTCAATGTTCTTTGGCAAAAACGCTCATACTATGGAAATCATTTATAACAAGCCCCGATCATTTGAACTTCACTTAACCGAAATGACCTTCTAAACCGTTTTTTTTTATTAAGTGCCTGCTTAAAAATATGGTATTTTCTACTCAGGGTTACGGATTCTCGGCCACGGAAATTCGAAATTGACATACATCAATGAAATTCGCAAACAACTATCACGAACAAAAAAAAACGGAATTAGTGACTTTTTACCCAAAATAGTAACTTTAAGTGACTTTTTAATAAAAATAGTGTCGTTAGTGACTTTGCTGAAAAAAAGCAACTTTTAGTGACCCACTTCGACCCCTGTGAGCTAGGCCAAAACGCCCCACATCGGCAGAAGAGCTGACTAATATTCTTTTGCAAGAATGGCTTGCAATTCCCACTGAAAAATTCCAGAAACTAGTAGATAGCCTCCCAGATAGAGTGGCAGTCATCACTGCAACAAAAGGTGGTCCCACTTCATACTAATTTTTGACTTCTTGTTGGTTTGTTGTATTTTTATGGCGCAAGGACAACAATGGTCATTCTGCACCAAGCAAGGTTTTTGACTTCTGTAAAGGAGAAGCAAAACATGCAGGTGTCCAGATACTTTTGATCCTTATTTGCATAAATCTGGAATATTTCATTTTCAGAACAGGGGTGTTTGGTAATTTGGAATATGACAATTTGTGGAAAAAACCCTTATCATCTAGCTACTTTCAGAGAATTAGAGAAATACGGCTCACTATATCGTCGATAACTTTCTGAATTTTCAAGATATCCCACTGGTATTTTTTTGAAGTTGACCTATACTATTAACTGCAAAAGTATGAAAGAAAGTTATTCATGTCTTCCGCGCATGTGCAGTAAAAAATTATTTTCTTTAAATTAGGGTTATTTATGAATACATATTTTGGGACCAGGCTCCCAGCTTATAAAAAAGAAACTGCCAGACCGTGGTCCCACAACGGTTGAGAAACACTACTGTAGATTACAAGGAGGTTGTTTATGAGTTCTAATCAATTAGATTATTAGTTATCAATTGAGCCATAGATTGCCACCAATTTTTCTTTACTAATAAGGAAAACCTCTGCCATCTACATTCTTTGATAAAGTGTGAACATCCAACACTTTGGCATCTATTAGTGATTTTACCCAAATTTTTCCACTTTTGAAAGATACTGTCTGTAGTTCGTAAATACCTAACAAGTTTCGAATTCAGAAATACCCGTTTTGAGCTATCACAATCTGTTTTTCGCCAAAATCACTTGAATCAGCAGTCTTCCCCATTGTATGCACGCAAAGTCAATAGAATGATCACTCTGTATTCCCAGCACCTGTTACGTATCTTTCCTATTTTACCACATGCCATATAAGTCAGCCAGATGTACTATTTGTATAGTGTATGAATGGTCATAATGTTTGGTCTGATCAGTGTATATATCAGAGATACTATTTGTGCACATTAACCTTTAGTAAAAAATGGACATACCTTGTCATGTCCTAGTTTAGTTACGATTTCTACTATATCGTCTTTAATGAATTTAAGCGAGGTCTGAACATCATCATTCCATTCTTTGAATTTGGAGTTATTTTGTGCAGATTCTCGAAGTATCGTAAGAACAGAGGAGAAGAGTCCAACTGCCTTACTTGTAGAATCACGCAAACTTGAAAAGTCATGTTTCATTTCATCAATTTGCTTCCTTGTATCGATTTTGGATGATTCCAGAACATTGAAGACTATGGTTCCACTGTCACAAGCTGCATTTAAAAGCTGTTGACCGTGCGATAACGATGCGGTTATACGCTAAAATTATGAGAACATACAAGGCATAAATCAAATTATAAATTTTGTTAAAAGTGCAATAAAATTTAAATTAATGGCTACTATTTTAATTTCTAATAATATGAAAGATAAAATACTTTAAGATTTTGTAATTTGTCTTCTAGGGCATTTCTATCACCATCTAGGATCTCGCTTGATTTCAATGAAAGCTGGTTTTCCTTTAGCCATTGAAGGAATTGTTCCCTTGTTGTGGAAAAATTTTCATGACTGCAAGGGATTTTTTCGAGTTTGGTTACAGCATCCTATGGAACAAACAAAAAATGCCTTGTAATTAAATGAAAATTGTAGACTGAAGAAAAAAGTATATACTGTACATAAGCCAGGGTTGTATCAATTTTGCCCGACCCCAAAAAAATAATAAATTCCTTAAAAACCCTAATAAAAAAACCCGCTTCCTCAATACTGTGTAAAAAATTATCACAAGTATGTGCAAATTCAAATTGGGCATGCTGAAGATACCCAAAACCATATCACTACGATTCTCCATAATGGATAAATGTACAGGGAATCTCTGAACTTGATAAACCAGTTGAAAAATGGCAGATGAATTCCATACATCCGTCAATCAGATAATACAAATTTATCCTAAACTGTAGAATTATGGCTTGCTTAGCAGAAAGTTTGGAATTGGAACCTTACAAGAAAATTGTATTGAAAATAATGCATCACGATATTCAACCATTCCATTATTTAGCAAATATAATGGAACCCTAAATATAGAGGAAAGAGACTACTTCCTAAGAAGATGCAGCAAAAAACTGGTTAATCGAAAAATACCCATATATATGTTTATTTGCCATGTACAATTACATATGGTGAATATTATCTCCAGGGGCAGACTGGGTCATACCTTGGATTAATGGAGGGCATGAGTCCAATAGCTCATGAGGGTGCACCAGCCCGGGGACCAGTGGCCCAGTCTGCCCATGATTACCTCTCAGTATTTTCTGGGGATGTGATTATATTCCAAAATGTGAAGTGATGGAATGTTATGGCAATAAGAAAAAAAAAAAAGAAACAATCTCTCTAGTGACTTTTGCAAATTCAATTCAAACTTATTGTTATGTCCTACAAATTCTGCTGCTATAGAATGAATTTCTTAAACTTTGGGTATAACATGGTCAATGCTCCATAACCATCAGATGCAGACAAAGCAGTAAAGCTGGTCAAGATTTATAAATTTGCACAGTGTTATCACTGATGTTGATAAATGAATTCCTCATCTTATTTCGTAATGCTTGATAATAATAATTAATATTTCTAATTTTAGTGAATCTATGCTTTCCTTATTAATGCAGTTTTCTATAAATAATATAAAAATAAGTTCAATAGTAACTGCTTATTTTTATGTTTCTATATCAGGCATATAACATTTCGATAAAATAAGGGTGTACAGCATTCAACACCAGGGTTGTCCCAATTTTGGCTGACTAAAAAACACACTTGGGTTTAAAGTAAAAAAACAGCACATCCCCAGTATTGAGTACATGGATTTCTAATCACAATGTTGAATTCTGTATGCTCCTATTTCATTGATATGTTATTTTCTACTATAGCTATGTGTGTAATAAAACAAATATCTGCTTTTAAATTCCACCAACTCTTCACCTTTTCTTTTAACTTCACTGAGCCCTACAATGTCCCATTTGATCTTGTCAAGTTCTACTGCCAACTCCTGAAGTTTTGCTTCAGAAGCAAGGGATCGTCCATAATATGTAGCACAATATATATAAAGAGTTTATCATAGGAATTTCCACAAGTAATTAAAGAGGTGGGAATACGGAAGAATTGTTCATTACATACAACTCACCATATATTATTTCTGCCAACATTTTTAATCGCTTATTGAGATCAATTCTTTAAATACAAATATACAGGTGAAAAGCCAACCCATATAACAAGTAACCAAAAGATGCGCGTTTTTGAAATGTTATCCAGAGATAAGTGATCTACGTCCAGAGTGTATGTGTGTGTATGTGGCAATTTTCTCTCTTGATGCTGTTTTTATCAAAAAGTTATTTCTGTTATGACATAAAAATAAAGAGTTTGCCTTGGCAGTACTGAATAATTTCTCCAAACCCTACTTTAACTAGAGTGAGAGAGCTATTCACATAACGTTAATAACTAGGCCTGTTATTGTGGTCATGGGGCTATAAAACTTGAATGATATTTAAAAGTGAGCAGACTCTTCTGCTGAAGAATTCATCACTGATAAATATATTCAGCTTGCAATTTTATAAAACCAGCCAAAAACAGTTTTTTATTACAAGTTCCCAATCCCAAATTGAAAATATTGTGATATTCATCAAATAATTTAATTGTAAAATAAATAAAAGGCAAAACTAATACCAGTACCTGTGAATCAACTTCTACCCTGGTTGCAAGTTCTTCACTCTTGCTTTCATTTTCAGCCTTGGATTCGGGTTCCATGGTTTTGTTGGATTCAGATTCTGTGGCTGTGTTTCCCGGCTCCCTGACTTCGTCGTCAGCCTTGTGTTCAGGTTCATTGGTTCCAGTCATCTAATATGGTGTCATTAATTACATTCGTGGAAAAGCTAAATTCATACATTTCATATTTCAAGCACATACCAGGCCAGTTACTGACCAATAGAAATCAGAAAGGAGACATTGCTTCAGTCCAACAACCTATTGTATAGCAGTGCTGAACCTCTTGCCAATTGGGTTACTGAAGTGAAAAGAAAAGCAAGGCTTTAACTCTGCACTCATTGTACTAATTTGTAAATTCTGCAACTAAAAAAATCAGACAAGTGGGTATAAGGATTGGTGCTGAAGGAAGTATAAAAAAGTCGAGACTTCCAGAGTGCATTTTCTCATATACAGGAGACTGTACGAAACCTTTTCTATTAACGAACCCATGTACAAAGATGTAAGGAAAAAAATACATCAAATATCCATGCAGACATCGAAGTGCAAATTTCAGGTACAGATAGTACTACACCGCCGGATACGTTTGCATACTGATAGAATGTTGGTTATCTCGGAGTTCTTGGAATGAAGCGAGTATTTTACAAGACTAATTTTTAAATATCACTGAAACTAATTGCCTTAATCAAAATGTGGCTAATACTAAAGTTGCTTGTTTTTCTTACTGTGCCTTCAGCATTAAGCAATTGAGTACAGTATTGCCTCTTCTCTACAATATATATATATATATATATATATATATCATCATCATATTCAACCATTATCTATCCACTGCTGGATAAAGGTCTCTCCCAAATGCTTTCCACACAGTCTATCCTGGCCATTCGTTTCCACGCTACCCCAACCTCTTTTCTTATTTCCATCCACCCATCTAGTTTGAGGACGTTTTCTAGGTCTTCGGCGGTCTCTTGGAATTCAGTTCAGAATTTCTGTTGTCCATCGGTGATCAGTTCTTCTTGCAATATGCCCAGCCCATCGCCATTTCAGCCCTTTTACTTTAACAATGATGTCCTCCACTCTAGTTTGCTCTCTCACCCAAGTGTTCCTTTTTCGATCTCTCCTAGTTATTCCAAGCATGCACCTCTCCATGCTCCTTTGCGTTGTCTGTAACTTTCGTATTGCTCCAACTGTTAGACTCCATGTCTCTGATCCATAAGAGAGGACTGGCAATACACACTGGTTGAAGACTTTTCTTTTTAGACATAAAGGCAATTTCCCCTTCAGGATAAAACTGTTTCTTCCAAATGCACTCCAGCCAAGTTTAATACGTCTGTTGAGTTCTTTCATAATGTTGCCATCCATTGAAATCAGCTGGCCAAGGTAAATATATGAATCAGCAATTTCTAGCTCAGTGTTGTCAACTTGTATTTTTGTTTCCTCTACAAAATTATTGAACATGATCTTAGTTTTTTGTAGGTTCATCTTGAGTCCAACTTCTTCACTTCTAGTTGAGAGCTCTTGTACCATGTCTTGGAGTTCTAATGGGTCCGTTGAAAAAATAACAATGTCATCAGCAAACCGCAGATGATTTAAATATTCACCATTTATTTTTATTCCCTTGTTATTCCAATTTATCAGCTGAAAAATCATCTGTAAAGCAGAAGTAAAAAGTTTTGGAGAAATGGTATCTCCCTGCCTCACCCCTTTGCCAAGTTTGATAGTTTTGGTATCTTTATGTAACCGAAATTTTGCACTTGCATTTTTATACACACGTTTCACCATGTCAATGTACACATCCTCAATGTCTGTTGATCTTAAAGAGTTGATGACTGCTGATGTTTTAATAGAGTCAAAGGCCTTCTCATAGTCAATAAATGCAACACACAATGGAAGTTCATATTCATGTGTTCTTTCAATTAATTCTCTTAATACTTGAATATGGTCCACTGTACTGAATCCACTTCGAAATCCAGCTTGTTCTCTTGGTTGAGCTGCATCTAATTTTTTCTGCAGGCGATGTGTTAGAACTTTTGTGAAGATTTTATAAATAGCAGGTAACAAGCTAATTGGTCGGTAATTTTTCAAATCCTCTTTATCACCTTTTTTATGCAAAAGAATTACTGTTGCAGAATCCCATTGGTTTGGTATGTTACCACTGTTGAGGCATTTGGTAAAGAATTTTGCGAGTATGTCTTCTACATGTTCTCCAGCTTCTTTTAAGATATCTAATGTAATGCCATCATCGCCAGGGGATCTTCCTTTCTTCATACTTTTTATTGCAAATGAAACTTCTTCTTTTAAGATTTTAGGAGCTGTTCCTTCGACTATTTCGGCGTCTTCGTTTAATCCACTGTTACTTTCATATAGTTTTTTGTAGAATTCTTCAACTCTTCTAAGTATTTCTTCCCTATTTCTTGTTACAGTGCCATCCTCTCCTTTTAATGCAATGATGTGTTTCTTCCCAATAGACAAACTCCCTTTAACAACCCTAAGGCTCTTGTTGCTTTCAATGGCCTTCCTTACTAACTCACAATTGAATTTTCTTATATCTTCTTTCATGTTTTTGCGCAAAGTTTTGCAAAGTTCTATGTACTCAATCCTGGAACTGGTATTTTGATTGTCCACCTTCATATCTCTTCGCCTTTTCATGAGCTGTTTCGTCTTCTCAGATAATTTGCTATTGTGCTTTTTACAGGTTACACCACCAATTTCCCCAGCAGTTTCAACTATTGTCTTAACAATGTTTTCATTTGCTTCTGAGATATCACTTTCATCAATAAGTCCTTCCAGTGCAGAAAAGCGATTTTTTAATTCCAACTTGAATGCCTCGGTATTTACTTTCAGTTTCATTAAACGTAGCCAAGGTCAATAACAAACGGCAGCCTGGGCCATTCCAGTGATTCTTAGCACCCCCTGCTTTCATGCCACGCTGACCGCTGCCTTGATCAGGAGCACTCCAGCACCTGGAGACTAGGGGCCATGGTTTCTGGTGTGTCAACATAATGGAGGAATTAGCCATAATTTCACCACGCTGGCTAGACGGGTTGGTGAATTAGCCCTCCCCTTCCGCCTTTCTATCCGTGTAGCAAATATTAATTTGCCACATAAATAGAAAGCTCAGCCTGCACCACTTGAAGGCGGGGTAGGACACTAGGTTACTGGCCTGGCCGGTTCCACACATCGTCACATACGTTCAGCGTGTGGGTCTCCTTCCAGTTAGATACCAGCAACCCTTTTGCAGGCCATATATATATATATATACATGTACACGTTTGTCATAGGAATTTCCACAATTAATTAAAGAGGTAAGTATATGGAAGAACTTCTCGTTACATACAACTCGCCATATTTTACTTCTTCCAACTTTTTTAATTGCTTAATGAAATAAATTTTTTAAATACAAATATACAGGGGAAAATCCAACCCATGTATCAAGTAACCAAGAGATGAGCGAATTTGAAATGTTATCCAGAGATAAGTGATTTAAATCCAACATGCATGTGTGTGTGGCAATTTTCTCTCTTCGTGCTGTTTTTATCAAAAAGTTATTTCTGTTATGAAATAAAAACATAGAGTTTGACTTGGTAGTACTGAATAATTTCTCCAAACCCTACTTTAACTAGAGTGAGAGAGCTATTCAAATAACGTTAATAACTAGGCCTGTTGTTGTGGTGATGGGGATATAAAACTAGAGTGATATTTAAAAGTGAGTAGAATTTTCTGCTGGAGAATTCATTACTTATATATATATAGCAGCTCGCCATTGTATAAAACTGGCCAAAAATAGTTTTTTATTGCAAGTTCCCAATCCTGAATTGAAAATATTGTGAGGTTCATCCAATATTGAATTGTAAAATAAATAAAGGGCAAAACTAATACCAGTACCTGTGTACCACCTTTTGGCCCCGTTGCAGCTTTCTTGCTTTGATTTTTAGCCTTGAATTTAGGTTTCGTGACCTTGGCGGCTTCAAAGTCTCTGGTTGTGACTTCCTGCTCCCTGGCTTTGTCGCCCGCCTTGTCTTCAGGTTGTTTGGCACCAGTTATTTAATATGGAAGCATTTATTACATTCGTGGAGATACTATATCCTACATTTTGTATTTCTGGCACATAGCAGGCCAGTTACTGATCAATAAAAATCAGAATGGAGACTGTGCTTCAGTTCAACAACCTATCCCATAGCAGGGCTGAACCACTTGCCAATTGGGTTATTTAAATGAAAAAAAAAACCAGTGCTTTAACTCAGCCCTCATTATACTAATTTTTTTATTCTGACCCGAAAAAGATCAGAAGAGTGGGGATAAGGATGGATGCTGAAATAAGTATAAAAGAGTTGAGACTTTGAGAGTTTATTTTCGCATATACTGAATGATCTGAAACTCTCGATTTCAAACTTCTATGGCAAATAAAGGACACTGTATTGAACCTTTCCTACTAACAGATGCATGTCCAAAGATGTACCAATAAGAATACATCCAATATCTGTACAAAAATCAACGTGCAAATTTCTGCTACAGATAGTACTCCACTGACAGATATTTGTGCATGCTGACTGAACGTTCGTTATCTCAACGTTCTTGAGTTGAAGCAAGGATGTTACAAGACCACATTTTAAATATCCCGTTAACTAAGTACTGAATTGAAAAAATGGTTTATACAAAATTGCTTATTTTTCTTGCTGCCCCTTTAGCATTAAGCCATTGAGTACAGTAGTGCAGGCCTCTTCTTCACAATATATAAATTTATCATAGGGATTTCCACAATGAATTAAAGGGTTGGGTATACAGAAGAATTGCTCATTAAGTACAACTCACCATAATTTACTTCTTCCAATTTTTTAATTGCTAATTGAAGTCAATTTTTTAAATACAAATATACAGTGGAAAAGCCAACCCATGTAACAAGTAACCAAGAGATGGGTGTATTTGAAATGCAGTCCAGAGATAAGTGATTCAAGTTCATCATGAATGCCTGTATAGCAATTTTCTCTCTTCATGCTGTTTTTATCGAAAAGTTATTTCTGTTATGAAATAGAAATAAAGAATTTGATTTGGTAGTTCTGAAGGATTTCTCCAAACCCTTCTTTAACCAGAGCGAAAGAACTATTTGCATAACATTTATAATTAGACCTGTTGCTATGGTCATGGGGCTATAATACTATAGTCATATTTAAAAGTGAGCAGAATTTTCTGAGTCGAGAATTCATCATTCATAAATATATTGCAGCGTGCCATTTTATAAAACCTGCTCACAACAGTTTTTATTGCAAATTCCTAATCCCAAATTGAAAATATTGTGAAATTTATCCAATATTGAATTGTAAAATAAATAAAGGGCAAAACTAATACCAGTACCTGTGTATAACTTTTTGCCCCTGTTGCAAGTTCCCCGTTCTTGCTTTGATTTTCAGCCTTGGATTCAGGTTCCATGACATCGTCAGGTTCGGATTCTCTGGCTGTGTCTTTCTGCTCCCTGCATTTCACTTCAGGTTGCTTGGCACCAGTTATCTAATATGGAAGCATTTATTACATTGGAGATACTATATCTACATTTTGTCCGGCACATAGCAGGCCAGTTACTGATCAATAAAAATCAGAATGGAGACTATGCTTCAGTTCAACAACCTATCCCATAGCAGGGCGAACCACTTGCCAATTGGTTATTGAAATGAAAACAAAACAGTGCTTTAACTCAGCCCTCATTATACTAATTTTTTATTCTGACCCTAAAAAGATCAGAAGAGTGGGGATAAGGATGGATGCTGAAATAAGTATAAAAGAGTTTAGACTTTGAGAGTTTATTTTCGCATATACTGAATAATCTGAAACTCTCGATTTCAAACTTCTATGGCAAATAAAGGACACTGTATTGAACCTTTCCTATTAACAGATGCATGACCAAAGATGTACCAATAAGAATACAACCAATATCTGTACAAAAATCAACGTGCAAATTTCTGCTACAGATAGTACTCCACTGACAGATATTTGTGCATGCTAACTGAATGTTCGTTATCTCAACGTTCCGGAGATGAAGCAAGGATGTTACAAGAAAACATTTTAAATATCCCGTTAACTAAGTACTGAATTGAAAAAAATGGTTTATACAAAATTGCTTATTTTTCTTGCTGCCCCTTTAGCATTAAGCCATTGAGTACAGTAGTGCATGCCTCTTCTTCACAATATATAAATTTATCATAGGGATTTCCACAATTAATTAAAGAGTTGGGTATAGAGAAGAATTGCTCATTACGTACAACCCACCATAATTTACTTCTTCCAATTTTTTTAATTGCTAATTGAAGTCAATTTTTTAAATACAAATATACAGTGGAAAAGCCAACCCATGTAACAAGTAACCAAGAGATGGGTGTATTTGAAATGTAGTCCAGAGCTAAGTGATTCAAGTTCATCATGAATGCCTGTATAGCAAGTTTCTCTCTTTATGCTGTTTTTATCGAAAAGTTATTTCTGTTATGAAATAGAAATAAAGAATTTGATTTGGTAGTTCTGAATAATTTCTCCAAACCCTTCTTTAACCAGAGCGAAGGAACTATTTGCATAACATTTAGAATTAGAATTGTTGCTATGGTCATGGGGCTATAAAACTATTGTCATATTTAAAACTGAGCAGAATTTTCTGAGTCGAGAATTCATCATTCATAAATATATTGCAGCGTCCCATTTCATAAAACCAACCCACAACAGTTTTTATTGCAAATTCCTAATCCCAAATTGAAAATGTTGTGAAATTTATGCAATATTAAATTGCAAAATAAATAAAGGGCAAAACTAATACCAGTACCTGTGTATAACTTTTTGCCCCTGTTACAAGTTCCCCATTCTTGCTTTGATTTTCAGCCTTGGATTCAGGTTCCATGACATCGTCGGGTTCGGATTCTCTGGCTGTGTCTTTCTAGTCCCTGACTTTGTCACTAGCCCTGTTTTTGGGTTCTTTTGCTCCAGTCGTCTAATATGGTGGCATTTATTACATTCGTGGAAATACTAAATTCATACATTTTTATTTCTGGCATATATAGGCCAGTTACTGATCCAATAAGAAATCAGAATGGAGACTATGCTTCAGTTCAACAACCTATCCCATAGCAGGGCTGAAACCACTTGCCAATTGGGTTATTGAAATGAAAAAAAAACCCAAAACAGTGCTTTACAACTTCAAGCCCTCATTATACTAATTTTTATTCTGACCCTAAAGTCCAGAAGAGTGGGGATAAGAGTGGGTGCTGGGAATAATGAAAGTATAAAGAGTTGAGACTTTGAGTGTTTATTTTCATATACTGAATAATCTGAAACTCTCTCGATTTCCAAACTTTCTATGGCAAATAAAAGGACACTGTATTGAACCTTTAATATGAACAGATGCATGACCAAGGTATGCCAATAAGAATACAACCAATATCTGTACAAAATCAGCGTGCAAATTTCTTAACAGATAGTACTGCACTGACAGATATTTGTGCATCCTGAATGAAGGTTCGTTACGTTCGGAGATGAAGCAAGGATGCTACAAGACCATTTTAAATATCCAATAACTAAAATTATGAATTGGAAGAAAATGGTTTATACAAAATTGTATTTTTCTTGCCCTTTAGCATTAAGCCATTGAGTACAAGTAGTGCATGCCTCTTCTTCACAATATATAAATTTCTCATGGGGATTTCCACAATTAATTAAAGAGGTAAGTATATGGAAGAACTTCTCGTTACATACAACTCGCCATATTTTACTTCTTCCAACTTTTTTAATTGCTTAATGAAATAAATTTTTTAAATACAAATATACAGGGGAAAATCCAACCCATGTATCAAGTAACCAAGAGATGAGCGAATTTGAAATGTTATCCAGAGATAAGTGATTTAAATCCAACATGCATGTGTGTGTGGCAATTTTCTCTCTTCGTGCTGTTTTTATCAAAAAGTTATTTCTGTTATGAAATAAAAACATAGAGTTTGACTTGGTAGTACTGAATAATTTCTCCAAACCCTACTTTAACTAGAGTGAGAGAGCTATTCAAATAACGTTAATAACTAGGCCTGTTGTTGTGGTGATGGGGATATAAAACTAGAGTGATATTTAAAAGTGAGTAGAATTTTCTGCTGGAGAATTCATTACTTATATATATATAGCAGCTCGCCATTGTATAAAACTGGCCAAAAATAGTTTTTTATTGCAAGTTCCCAATCCTGAATTGAAAATATTGTGAGGTTCATCCAATATTGAATTGTAAAATAAATAAAGGGCAAAACTAATACCAGTACCTGTGTACCACCTTTTGGCCCCGTTGCAGCTTTCTTGCTTTGATTTTTAGCCTTGAATTTAGGTTTCGTGACCTTGGCGGCTTCAAAGTCTCTGGTTGTGACTTCCTGCTCCCAGGAATTATCGCCCGCCTTGTCTTCAGGTTGCTTGGCACCAGTTATCTAATATGGAAGCATTTATTGCATACGTGGAGATACTATATCCTACATTTTGTATTTCCGGCATATAGCAGGCCAGTTACTGATCAATAAAAATCAAAATGGAGACTGTGCTTCAGTTCAACAACCTATCCCATAGCAGGGCTGAACCACTTGCCAATTGGGTTATTTAAATGAAAAAAAAAACCAGTGCTTTAACTCAGCCCTCATTATACTAATTTTTTTATTCTGACCCGAAAAAGATCAGAAGAGTGGGGATAAGGATGGATGCTG
>QLNU02014176.1:36596731-36613410 GCA_006491805.2 Dysdera silvatica | reverse complement strand
TGGAATTAAAAAATCGCTTTTCTGCACTGGAAGGACTTATTGAAGAAGTTGACATCTCAGAAGCAAATGAAAACATTGTTAAGACAATAATTGAAACTGCTGGGGAAATTGGTGGTGTAACCTGTAAAAAGCACAATAGCAAATTATCTGAGAAGACGAAACAGCTCATGAAAAGGCGAAGAGATATGAAGGTGGACAATCGAAATACCAGTTCCAGGATTGAGTACATAGAACTTTGTAAAACTCTGCGCAAAAGCATGAAAGAAGACATAAGAAAATTCAACTGTGAGCTAGTAAGGAAAGCCATTGAAAATAACAAGAGCCTTAGGGTTGTTAAAGGAAGTTTATCTGTTGGGAAGAAACACATCATTGCATTAAAAGGAGAGGATGGCACTGTAACAAGAAATAGGGAAGAAATACTTAGAAGAGTTGAAGAATTCTACAGAAAGCTGTATGAGGGAAACAGTGGATTAAACGAAGACTCTGAGATAGTCGAAGGAACAGCTCCTAAAATCTTAAAAGAAGAAGTAGCATTTGCAATAAAAAGTATGAAGAAAGGAAGAGCCCCTGGTGATGATGGTATTACATTAGATATCCTAAAAGAAGCTGGAGAATATGTAGAAGACATACTTGCAAAATTCTTTACCAAATGTCTTAACAGCGGTAACATACCAAACCAATGGGATTCTGCAACAGTAATTCTTTTGCATAAAAAAGGTGATAAAGAGGATTTGAAAAATTACCGACCAATTAGCTTGTTACCTGCTATTTATAAAATCTTCACAAAAGTGCTAACACATCGCCTGCAGAAAAAATTAGATGCAGCTCAACCAAGAGAACAAGCTGGATTTCGAAGTGGATTCAGTACAGTGGACCATATTCAAGTATTAAGAGAATTAATTGAAAGAACACATGAATATGAACTTCCATTGTGTGTTGCATTTATTGACTATGAGAAGGCCTTTGACTCTATAAAAACATCAGCAGTCATCAACTCTTTAAGATCAACAGACATTGAGGATGTGTACATTGACATGGTGAAATGTGTATAAAAATGCAAGTGCAAAATTTCGGTTACATAAAGATACCAAAACTATTAAAATTGGTAAAGGTGTGAGGCAGGGAGATACCATTTCTCCAAAACTTTTTACTTCAGCTTTACAGATGATTTTTCAGCAGATAAATTGGAATAACAGGGGAATAAAAATAAATGGTGAATATTTAAATCATCTGCGGTTTGCTGATGACATTGTTATTTTTTCAACGGACCCATTGGAACTCCAAGACATGGTACAAGAGCTCTCAACTAGAAGTGAAGAAGTTGGACTCAAGATGAACCTACAAAAAACTAAGATCATGTTCAATAATTTTGTAGAGGAAACAAAAATACAAGTTGACAACACTGAGCTAGAAATTGCTGATTCATATATTTACCTTGGCCAGCTGATTTCAATGGATGGCAACATTATGAAAGAACTCAACAGACGTATTAAACTTGGCTGGAGTGCATTTGGAAGAAACAGTTTTATCCTGAAGGGGAAATTGCCTTTATGTCTAAAAAGAAAAGTCTTCAACCAGTGTGTATTGCCAGTCCTCTCTTATGGATCAGAGACATGGAGTCTAACAGTTGGAGCAATACGAAAGTTACAGACAACGCAAAGGAGCATGGAGAGGTGCATGCTTGGAATAACTAGGAGAGATCGAAAAAGAAACACTTGGGTGAGAGAGCAAACTAGAGTAGAGGACATCATTGTTAAAGTAAAAGGACTGAAATGGCGATGGGCTGGGCATATTGCAAGAAGAACTGATCAACGATGGACAACAGAAATTCTGAACTGGATTCCAAGAGACCACCGAAGACCTAGAAAACGTCCTCAAACTAGATGGGTGGATGAAATAAGAAAAGAGGTTGGGGTGACGTGGAAACGAATGGCCCAGGATAGACTTGTGTGGAAAGCATTTGGAGAGACCTTCATCCAGCAGTGGATAGATAATGGTTGAATATGATGATGATATATATATATATACATATATATATATATTGTAGAGAAGAGGCAATACTGTACTCAATTGCTTAATGCTGAAGGCACAGTAAGAAAAACAAGCAACTTTAGTATTAGCCACATTTTGATTAAGGCAATTAGTTTCAGTGATATTTAAAAATTAGTCTTGTAAAATACTCGCTTCATTCCAAGAACTCCGAGATAACCAACATTCTATCAGTATGCAAACGTATCCGGCGGTGTAGTACTATCTGTACCTGAAATTTGCACTTTGATGTCTGCACGGATATTTGATGTATTTTTTTCCATCCATCTTTGTCAATGGGTTCGTTAATAGAAAAGGTTTGGTACAGTGTCCCGTATATGAGAAAATGCACTCTGGAAGTCTCGACTTTTTTATACTTCCTTCAGCACCAATCCTTATACCCACTTGTCTGATTTTTTTAGGGGCAGAATTTACAAATTAGTGCAGAGTTAAACCCTTGCTTTTCTTTTCACTTCAGTAACCCAATTGGCAACAGGTTCAGCAGTGCTATAGAATACGTTGTTGGACTGAAGCATGGTCCCCTTTCTGATTTCTATTGGTCAGTAACTGGCCTGGCATGTGCTTGAAATATGAAATGTATGAATTTAGCCTTTCCACGAATGTAATTAATGACTCCATACTAGGTGACTGGAACCAATGAACGTGAAAACAAGGCTGACGATGAAGGCAGGGAGCCGGAAAACACAGCCACAGAACCCGAATCCAAGGTTGAAAACGAAAGCAAGAGCGAAGACCTTGCAGCCAGAGCAACAGTTGCTTCACAGGTACTGGTATTAGTTTTGCTTTTTATTTATATTACAATTAAATTATTTGATGAATTTCACAATATTTTCAATTTGGGATTAGGAGCTTGCAATAAAAAAATGTTTTTGGCTGGTTTTATAAAATTGCAAGCTGCAATATATTTATCAATAATGAATTCTCCAGCAGAAGAGTCTGCTCACTTTTAAATACCACTCAAGTTTTATAGCCCCATGACCACTGGATAACATTTCAAAAACGCGCATCTTTTGGTTACTTGTTATATGGGTTGGCTTTTCACCTGTATATTTGTATTTAAAGAATTGATCTCAATAAGCGATTAAAAATGTTGGCAGAAATAATATATGGTGAGTTGTATGTAATGAACAATTCTTCCGTATTCCCACCTCTTTAATTACTTGTGGAAATTCCTATGATAAACTCTTTATATATATTGTGCTACATATTATGGACGATCCCTTGCTTCTGAAGCAAAACTTCAGGAGTTGGCAGTAGAACTTGACAAGATCAAATGGGACATTGTAGGGCTCAGTGAAGTTAAAAGAAAAGGTGAAGAGTTGGTGGAATTTAAAAGCAGATATTTGTTTTATTACACACATAGCTATAGTAGAAAATAACATATCAATGAAATAGGAGCATACAGAATTCAACATTGTGATTAGAAATCCATGTACTCAATACTGGGGATGTGCTGTTTTTTTACTTTAAACCCAAGTGTGTTTTTTAGTCAGCCAAAATTGGGACAACCCTGGTGTTGAATGCTGTACACCCTTATTTTATCGAAATGTTATATGCCTGATATAGAAACATAAAAATAAGCAGTTACTATTGAACTTATTTTTATATTATTTATAGAAAACTGCATTAATAAGGAAAGCATAGATTCACTAAAATTAGAAATATTAATTATTATTATCAAGCATTACGAAATAAGATGAGGAATTCATTTATCAACATCAGTGATAACACTGTGCAAATTTATAAATCTTGACCAGCTTTACTGCTTTGTCTGCATCTGATGGTTATGGAGCATTGACCATGTTATACCCAAAGTTTAAGAAATTCACTCTATAGCATTAGAATTTGCAGGACATGACAGTAAGTTTGAATTGAATTTGCAAAAGTCACTCGAGAGATCGTTTCCTTTTTTTTTTTCTTATTGCCATAACATTCCATCACTTCACATTTTGGAATATAATCACATCCCCAGAAAATACTGAGAGGTAATCATGGGCAGACTGGGCCACTGGTCCCCGGGCTGGTGCACCCTCATGAGCTATTGGACTCATGCCCTCCATTAATCCAAGGTATGACCCAGTCTGCCCCTGGAGATAATATTCACCATATGTAATTGTACATGGCAAATAAACATATATATGGGTATTTTTCGATTAACCAGTTTTTTGCTGCATCTTCTTAGGAAGTAGTCTCTTTCCTCTATATTTAGGGTTCCATTATGTTTGCTAAATAATGGAATGGTTGAATAGCTTTGTTCATTCTTTTCAACACAATTTCCTTGTAAGGTTCTGATTCCAAACTTTTTGCTAAGTGAAGCCATAATTCTACAGCATAGAATAAATCTGTATCATCTGATTGAAGGATGTATGGAATTCATCTGCCATTTTTCAACTGGTTTATCAAGTTCAGAGATTCCCTGTACATTTATCCATTATGGAGAATCGTAGTGATATGGTTTTGGGTATCTTCAGCATGCCCAATTTGAATTTGCACATACTTGTGATAATTTTTTACACAGTATTGGGGAAGCAGGTTTTTTTATTAGGGTTTTTAAGGAATTTATTATTTTTTTGGGGTCGGGCAAAATTGATACAACCCTGGCTTATGTACAGTATATACTTTTTTCTTCAGTCTACAATTTTCATTTAATTACAAGGCATTTTTTGTTTGTTCCATAGGATGCTGTAACCAAACTCGAAAAAATCCCTTGCAGTCATGAAAATTTTTCCACAACAAGGGAACAATTCCTTCAATGGCTAAAGGAAAACCAGCTTTCATTGAAATCAAGCGGATCTAGATGGTGATAATGCCCTAGAGACAAATTACACAAAATCTTAAAGTATTTTATCTTCCATATTATTGGAGGTAAAATGAAAAGTAACCGATGATTTAAATTTTATTGCACTTTTAACAAGGCCTCAGTGCGGTTATGTCTTGTCTGTTCTCATAATTTTTAGCGTATAACCGCATCGTTATCACCAAAGGTCAGCAACTTTGCAAATGCAGCTTGTGACAGTGGAACCATAGCCATGAATGTTCTGGAATCATCCAAATCGATATAAAGGGAGGAAGCAAATTGATGAAATGAAACATGACTTTTCAAGTTCATTGATTCTACAAAGTGGGGCAGTTGGACTCTTCTCCTCTGTTCTTATGATACTTCGAGAATCTGCACAAAATAACTCCAAATTCAAGAATGGAATGATGATGTTCAGACCTCGCTTAAACTCATTAAAGACGATATGAGGTAAAAATCATTAAACTAGGACATGACAAGGTATGTCCATTTTTATAAGGTTAATGTGCTGAATAATATCTCTGATATATACACTGATCAGACCAAACATTATGACCATTCATACACTATACAAATGAGTCCATCTGGCTGACATATGGCATGTGGTAAGAATAGGAAGATCGTGGCTGGAGTGCTGGGGGCCACTGGGTGATCATTCTATTGACTGGTGCATACAATGGGAAGACTGCTGATGATTCAAGTGATTTTGTGAAAACAGATCGTGATAGCTCAAAACGGGTATTTCTGAATTCGAAACTTGTTAGGTGTTACAAACTACAGACAGTATCTTTCAAAGGTGGAAAAATTTTGGTAAAATCACTAATAGATGCCAAAGTGTTGGATGTTCACTTTATCAAAATGTAGATGGCAGAGGTTTTCCTTATTAGTAAAAAGAAAATTCCAGTGTGGCAATCTATGGCTCAATTGATAACTAATAATCTAATTGATTAGAACTCATAAACAACCTCCTTGTAATCTACAGTAGTGTTTCTCAACCCGTTGTGGGACCACGTTAGCAGTTTCTTTTTATAGATGGGAGCCTGGTCCCCAAAAATATGTATTCATAAATAACCCCCAGAATTTAAAGAAAATAATTTTTACCTTTGTCTTGTGAAAAATATGAATAACCTTCTTTCATAATTTGTGGTCAATAGTATAGGGCAACTTAAAAAAAAATACCAGTGGGGTATCTTGAAAATTCAGAAAGTTATCGACGATATAGTAAGCTATGTTCTCTGAATTCTCTTAAAGAGTAGCTAGATGGTAGGGAGTTTTCTAGATTGTGTCTATTCCAAATTACCAAACACCCCTGTTCTGAAAATGAAATATTCCAGATTTATGAAAATAAGGATCAAAAGTATCCGCACACCTGATTGTTTTGCTTCTCCTTTACAGAAATCAAAACCTTACCTGGTGCAGAGTGACCATTGTTGTCCTTAGCAATAAAAAATACAACAAACCAACAAGAAGTCAAAAATTAGTATGAAGTGGGGCCATATTTTGCTGCAATGACGGCTACCACTCTATCTGGGAGGCTATCTACTAGTTTCTGGAAATTTTCAGTGGGAATTGCAAGCCATTCTTGCAAAAGGATGTGTCAGCTCTTCTGATGATGTGGGGCGTTTTGACCCACAACTCACAGGGGTTGAAGTGGGTCATTAAAAGTTGCTTTTTCAACAAAGTCACTAACGACACTATTTTTTATTAAAGTCACTTAAAGTTACTTATTTTTTGGTAAAAGTTACTAATTCCGTTTTTTCGTTACGTGGTAGTTGTTTGCAAATTTCATTGGCATTATGTCAATTTAATTTCCGTGGCAGAGAGTCTGTAACCGTGAGGAAGAAATACTATATTTTTAAGCAGGCATAATAAAAAACGGTTTAGAGGTCATTTCGGTTAAGTGAAGTTCAAATGATCGGGGCTTGTTATAAGCGATTTCCATTGTATGGCGTTTTCCCCAAAGAATATTGAACATGCGTCCACTTAAAAAAATTGCATAGGAGGTTATTTTAGTTAGCGAATTTCGGATGACTGAGATTCCTGTTAAGAACTAGGCTCGTATTTACATTTTTAGCATAACGTACTCTCATTGTTATCTGCAAGAGGCCGAGAAGCGTGTTTGCAGGGCAAGATGCTGGTGGGGGGCTACTTTCTAGATCCCGTTTATTTAACAATTTTTTCTAAGGGTATAACAGCTATTTCTTGAAATCTTGGAAAATCTTTGTCATTCAGTTTAGCAGGGATTTCTAAGGATCATCGGTGTCACTATCTGGAGAATCATATTTATTCAAATTTATAAATGGTTTGGACATTGGCAGTGGCATGGGAAAGGAGGGAGCTCAAGTCCCCCATTGGTTATTAAAATACATTATTTTCTCACATTTCGTAACCTAATCTTCTTTAAAGCCACTTCTTCCCCTCCAATTTTTCAATTTAACTGCAGCTACTGGACATAGATGTGTGTAATTGGTTTGCATTGCGGTATTTCAATTAAATAGAGAGGAATATATATATATATATATATATATATATATATATATATATATATATATATATATTTTAGGTATTATGTTGAAAACTTTTTAAATTATTTAATCTTGGATAAGGTTTTACCAGCAGCCAACTATTGTAGGAGCAATAGCTTGAATCAGGGGCAATCCTCCCACTTCAGTGAGGATGCGTTATGGAAAATGAAATTAAGTGCCAGGGATAGCTGGCTAAATAGGAATCCGAAACAAATTCTGAATCTGTGTGTGATGATTTGTTATTTAGATTGATGAATGGGTTAATAATGATATTATCAAACAAGGTTTTTTAAATATATTTAATGTTAAATTTAAAAGGAGTTAGTGCAGAATACGTGTCAGTCACCAAATTTTTTCAATATAGCCAAAATGGACCTCAACGGCTATCCGCCGTGATGGAATGTTGTTTTCCGGACTTTTTTGTGACCCTGTAGTTTTCCTGAATCAGTACATGCTTTGTGGAGGGGAACTCACAGTACTAAAAATATGCAGATAATCCTAGCACCGCAATCCCTTGAATTCTAAAACCTTGCAATATTTAAAACAAAACAAAACTTGATTACTCGATGTCAGCTGTATTGGTTAGACCAGCGATTCTTCAACTTTCCTGAACTGTGGACCCCTTCAGAGATCCCTCGCAGACCCCCAAGAATTAACTTAAAGTTTAAAGCCTGGAATTTGCATCATACATATTTATTTCTAGTGTTTCATCACTAATTTTCACCATTTAAGGAAGGAATTTTTCATTTGAGGGCCCCAGTACTGTGGTACCCGTATTCCCCTAAACCTTGGCCCTGATAGTAAGTGTATCAATTCAATACCCGTACTTCAGAGTTCATAAACTCTGTAATAAAATGGCCTTATGTTCCTTCTCTTCTGTGCATGCCAGTTTTGTCGTGCTGTAAGTACAATACAACGTATTTCATTGATGCATAAAATTTATACATTGATTTTAAGAATCTCTCTTTCTTAATCAAGGAAGAGAAAACATTCATAATTTGCAATTATCCCGCTTATTTTTTTTAAAACTCCTCCAACGATATGTTTATCTCAAACTTCGATACTCAGCCATAACTCCATATTTAATCTGTTTCCATCCTTTCCATGAATGGTTGTTTTTTCATTGGTTTTATTTCATTAGAATGTCCTAGGTACCAACAAACAAGAGTTCAGTTTCAGCTCAGGTGGCATGCGGATATCTTTTTGCTGCGGGCTGGGTTTGGCACGCCTTGGTTCCTACTCATACAATTATGTCGCTTGTGGTGGGGCTTGATTTTGTCGGCATGTATTTTATTTTATAAAATGCAATCAATTTTATTTTAAAACTGACTGACGTGAACATATTTTTTGTGTATCACTATCGGAGGTGTCGGAATTGTTTACTGGTACACAATTTTGGATGATAATTATCATAAAAACATAAAAAAATTCTACAACGTGAGCATTTTATAAATGAATTGTTCGAACAACTGATTTTCTTTGTCTAATATCATCTGGAAAACAAATACCATCTACATTTTCAAAAACGCTTCTTTCGTTTGTTAACTTTGCAACAAACCAAGAGTACTGTAACGTATTCTTAAAATTCGGCGCCGAAAGTTGATTGTGAATAAGTGAATGGGTCTTCAAAGCATCTATCTGCTCGCGTGTTTAAATGACTATTTTCTTGTAAGATTTCAACACAATTTTGTAACCTTTTAATGAAATTTTTTACTTGACGGAAGAAGTACACATCACGAGGTTGACAGTATGGGGTACAATGAGGTGGAATTACTTCAACAGTAGAAGAACAGGTGCCGTCGTCATTTGTAAAAACATTATTAAAGTGTGCTGGATCTACAGGGTGCGTCATAAATTCAGGCAAACTTCAAAAATTCATAATAAAAGAAGTAATGCTGGGGAAAAAATTTCGGTTTGTGTGAATATGATCAGAGGGACATTCGATTTTTTTCCATGCATAAAAAAAAAAATGATTTCAAAAGTAACTGAAAGAGGGCACTCATACTTCATACTGAGACGTTTTATGCAAATCAGGTTAGCAATAAAACACCTGGCTGGAAATGGATTTGTCATTCGATGCCGGCAGCATTCTATTGTTACCAGGTCGAGCATCGGTGGTTAAACTTTTCTATAAGAATGGTGAATCCACAACTATTGCATTGCGAAAGTTTCGCACGGAGAACAGACTGAAGGCGCAAAAAAGCCCTATTTCATTGAATGGGATACTGAATTTAGTACGACGTTTTGAGGAAATGGGGAGTTTGAAGGATCATCCACAAAGTGGCAGACCATCCTTGAGCGTGGACCGCATCCATGTTGTACAAAGTGTCATGGAAGAATTGGGAGCCAAGACATCAACGGGGAGTAGCAGTGCTCGTGAAGCTGGGAGGATAACGGGGATTCCGGAATCGTCTTGAATCTGTATCCGTACAAAATACAGGCACTTCACCAGTTATTACCGGCAGATACAGATGAAAGACAAAAATTTGCTACATGGGCGCTTGCATAAATGGAACGTGACCCACAATGGTTGTTGAATGTCATGTGGACGGATGAAGCCCACTTTTCACTGCATGGTGATGTCAATATGCAAAACAGTTATATTTGGGCGACGTCAAACCCTCGTGACTACCTCACTAAGCCACTGCATTCTCCTCATGTGACTGGTTGGTGTGGTTTCACCGCGTCTTTCATTTTGAGCCCTTTCTTTTTTGAAGTGCATTGTCCTATATCCGGTTGGAAAACATGTACAGTCACTGCAAAACCGTATGTTACGCCTTTGAGTGACCAGGTTGTGCCTGCATTGCAGGAAAGACATGCATTACCTGTCATCACCTTCATGCAGGATGGTGCCCGGCCCCACTTTGCACGTGCAGTCAAGACGTTCCTGTAGGAAACTTTCACTGAAGACCAAGTGATATGTCGAGGTTGTAAGTTTAAGTGGCCCTCACGACCACCAGATTTTTGGTTGTGGGAATACCCACAACTTGTTGTGGGTGTACCGGGGCTCCCCTGCCACTTTGATGAAACTGAAAGATGCCATTCAACGGACCGTCAGTGGAATCGATGCCGACATGCTACACTCAGCTGTAATAGGCGTAGTGACACGCCTCACTTGCATAATACCTTGTGGTGGCGGTCATGTTGAACATCTTTTACTTTAAAATAGTAAATGCACAGTGTCATGTTATTGTGATCTGTTTCATTGTCTGATTGTGGTCGCCTGATGTGCATAAAACATCTCAGCATGACGTGCGAGCGCCCTCTTTCAGTTACTTTTGGAATTTTTTTTTATACATGGAAAAAAATCCAATGTCCCTCTGATCATATTCGCGTAAAACGAAATTTTTTCCGCGCATTACTTCTTTTATTATGAATTTTTGAAGTTTGAACGAATTTATGATGCACCCTGTATTTAACTACATAACAGGCTGGATGGCTACGCCAAAACTTTTTCAACTTTTTAATAATCAACAATTAAAATTCGAGTAGAAATTATCACTGGCAATAAGCGTACAATTAACTTAATTACATAAATATGAATTTTATTAAAGTAAGTTTATGAACAAAATCCGATTGTAAGCGAAGTATTTTTACTAATAAAAATACATAAATATGTAAAAAGGATACATTAAAAAAAAAAAGTGATCGAGTT
Source organism: Dysdera silvatica (assembly GCA_006491805.2). Classification (NCBI taxonomy): domain Eukaryota; kingdom Metazoa; phylum Arthropoda; class Arachnida; order Araneae; family Dysderidae; genus Dysdera; species Dysdera silvatica. Next base: position 36,602,384 of record QLNU02014176.1, on the reverse strand, counting down.
CCCCGGGCATCGAACACAAAAATACTGTGTAAAAAGCCGACACACCTTACCCTCCAAGCTAGAAACACTTATTTCCTTATTTTGAGCCTACTTTCATCAAAACCGGCAAGGCACTCACTGTGGATTCCCCTTGTAAATGGTTTTGATTGGAAATTTTTGGGTAGAGGGCTCATATAAAAAGTTAAACTCTGCATTTTTATACATATACCACTCCTTGTAAAATACCTAACGTATTTAACAACCTTGCATAGTTTATTTATTGTTTTTCTGCAGAATCTTTTTTCCCCTATAACTGACAGTTAAGAAGATAATTAGGACAACATTTCTTCTGGATTACTCTGTGTGTGTGTGTGTGTGTGTGTGTGTGTGTGTGTGTGCCATATTCTGATAATTTATACTGTGATATAAAAATATTTATGAAAATCTATATATTATTAGTAACGTATACTTTTTGGCAATTAATGAATATTTTGTTCTGTGGTTATAGGGATCACAAGAGGACTTGCGTCATATGCAAAACCAAAATACTGTGTAAGTTCTATTTCCTAAATGATAATCTTCTGTAATTATCTTTACACCTTTCTTTCAAATTAGTTAAAGATTTGAAAAAACGTGAAGCTGAACAAGCATGATAAAAATTCTGTAACAAATCGCTGTTACTATGAAGATTCAATCTTTGCACTTCGGCATATGGATCCGAAAGACAAAAGTTGTTTTTTAGTAAGAGAAAAGGTTTGCAAATCGCGTTTTTTATGACGAAAAGACATGAACAACTTTACAAAGTTTTACAGGAGATACAAAAATTTTAAACAAAAATTGTTTACTGTTTAATTTTTAATAAAATTGATAACATTTTCCATAGCTGGATGTATCCACATGTCTCGCTATAATATCTGGCCACTTACTAATTTATAACCTCACTCTATTCACAACTAAAATTGTTGCCTATATTATGCTACGTTCAATTTTATTGAATTCCTGTTTTTGTGTGAAGAAAACCTTAATGTTAGATGAAAAGTTTAGCCCTTACAAACTAGTTTCAATAATCTCCGTTCGAGCGTTGGTAGTATAATGATTAGCATGGTTGCCTCCCAAGCAGTTGTTTCAGATTTGACCCTGAACTATTGAACATCACCCTTTCAAGTGGTTTGGGTTCCTAAGCAGAATAACTTTTGTTATCCCTTCCCTGTAATACTAACAATCAATCAAAATCTCATTTTCAGATTTTTGTCACTTATGCCTGTTTGTCGGATGCCATCGACATAATTACTCAAGTTGAGTTATACGATAATTTAATCCCTTCGTCAGGAGTTTGAAATGACATATAATGTTTCTTTTCATTTCATTAGGATAGCGTACTCAGCAACTTAGTAGATAATCTGACCATTGTCTAGTAAAGCTTGTAGTAAACACTGATCGTTATGTTGCATGTATGTTCTTGCAGTACATTGATAACAGACCGCGTTCATCATCAGAATGTGACATCGTAAAAGCTATGGCAGATGGGTGTTCATCATTGTACTTTGAGAAAGGGTTAAATCTTACCTTCGTTGTATTTTCTAATCTTCTTTACAATGCTGTGTATTACTGAAATAATTGTACATTTTTATCTCCTTTTTGTAATGCTTTTTTACATTTAAATGTCTTGATATTTTTTAATCAATTAAAAATTAATCAAATTATTTTAAAATTAGTTAATTGATTAAGGATTTTTTTTAATTTTATGTATTTTATTTTTATGCTATATCTTGCAGTGTTTTTTTTTATAATAATTCTTGACATAAACCGTGTTTGTACTTCTTTTATTTACCCTAACAACCAGTCTTCTAATAATTTTATATTTTGGCTGACTTTAAATTCTCAACTATTTACAAATGTATTTTTTTTGCATCAAACGTTATCTTTTTCGTGAACTATAAGCTAGTTTTATATTTATATCTTTTTGCATTTACCATTCGAGTCAATTAAAAATATTTTTTTCTTTTAGCAATGAACATAAAGGAACGTTAACTTCAATAAAACGATATTGCGAAAATATATTTTGGATAGCCAAAACGTCCGTTACGCTGTTGTTGTTACTTTTTGGTGTTAAATTTATCTACTCATTGTCAGGGGAAGAATTAACCTTTCAAGTTGGCGAAGGTTTGGGGATATTAGTTACTCCAATTTTGAACTATAAAAATGGTCCTCCACCTGTATAAAAAAAAATTGAATATTTTAAATGGTAATTACATGCAGTTACATTTCTGTCAGTTAATTTTCTGAACTCCAACTTCTTTGGTTAACTGTATGCATTATGTATAGTTTGATAATATCCCCCACCCCTAAATTTTCGAAGTATTAATAATTATATTATGTTTGTATTGCTATAATTGTAACTTTAGCTACAGTAATGGCTTCAACATTAATCTCGAAATCTGGGAGTGGGGGGTAGCTATATTGGAACCTTTGAGACCGACTTGGAGAACCTTTGATTCTGGAGAAGGCTTTGTCCATATATATAGTAAGGGTGAGCATCGATAGCAAAACATTCATAGTAGATAAATAAAACATAATACTTTTGCAGTTGGAAATTGCATAATTTAATGTCGTGACAGCTGTTTCAGTAGCTTCTTGATACTTTTTTCAAACGAAATACATTTACAAACCAAAAAAACTGTTGATTGGTAATGCTTGTCAAGGTTGCCACTATACGAGTTACAAGTTATGCTTCGGAGAAAAATAACCGGTTTTTTTTGGGGGATAGGAGAAACATCTCTGGATACAACGCCGATCCACGAGACGGCGGAAATGTTCAGAAAAGTAGTCAAAATTAAACTGATGAGGATTTTAAATACGGTTAATGGGGGAACAGTTTTTTGTAGCATTCTGGGAAAAATATGCTTTCACTCGGATCGTTGATAGCTCCATTGCCCATTTGAAATATGTGGAAGGCTTCGAAGAAATTAAGGTCCGTCGGAAAGACTTTACTGGCCTATTTTTCTACTTACATTTCAGTAACAACTAGCGGTATTTATAATTTTTGATAACCTGTGTCATTAATTTTCTTCATTCATATGTATTGCACATTAAAAATTTTAATTTGCTGTCATATTGTTTTTGTGGGTAAATGTATCTTTTAAAATATATTAACAAAAACCCTTGAATAACAGTTTATTAGAAATTTGTCTCAACAAGATTTGAATGAAGATTTTCATTAGACATCTTTTGTGCATTTTTAAAAGGTAAAGGCTAATTTTGTAATTTTAGAGTTAATTAAATTACATCGATTTTTTAGGCATTGTGGGTTTTTTTTTCTTGTATACATTTTTTAAGTGGATCTATTATATCAAGAATAAAATCATTTTTAAAAATTTTATTTGTACTGTTTTGGTTTTTCGTTTCAGTGATTCCTAAATTAATTTTTTTATATTTGTGAATTCGATTGTTTTATTTAAAAAGAACCAACCCCTAATCATTTAGAAGAGTAAAGTAAAATAACATAGCAAAATATACGATATAATTATAAGCATTGAGCCATAGTATAAAATAGTTCTCAGGAATACTAGATCAAGACTACCTTTACAAGGATTATTACATTTTTACGTTGGAGTAAGTTCTGAATGCTTTAGTGGTTGGCTGTATTTTTGGATTGAATTATATTTCGGTTTACTTACCTTATAGGTAAAGCCTTAAAGAAGAGGAAGAACTTGCTCAGGTTGGATTATCCAACCGGAAACGGCCTTAACCCTGTTTGACAAGTGTGAATCGGGGGCCACCATGCTTTGTGAAAGGGTTTTTCATACGTTTATATATATATATAAGGCTCATGCAAGGGAGTCCTACACTGATGTCTCTGTATCCAATTATTTAAACCGAAATGTTTTGCCAACTGAACTACCAAGGGGCTGTTCAAAATATTACATAAGCATCCTTGGGGGAGGGGAGGTTTGAGATTTGCTTATTTTTTTCTGACAAGTAGTGGGACGAGTTCAAACCATGCTTATATAAGACATAGAATATAATAAAACCAGCATACACATAGTCACAGAATGACAACCCTCATGACAGAATTGCAATACCTGGATATACGACTCGTTGTGAGTAGAAGACCTAAAATACGTACAATCACAGTTAAATATTTATTTAAGCCAGTGGCTCTCACCCTTTTTTCGCTCGGGGACCCCCTTCTAGATTCTCCATGGCACCCTGTGGCATTTTTAAATTATAATAAATGTATTTTATCAAATCCACTTCTATTTTATTACAGTTTGCTTACAACATGAGAAGTAATAATATACGACAAAATGATTTATAATGCCAGCAAAATAGCTGCTAACAGTTTTGAATTATTAAAACTTTTTTAAATGCGATAATTTGTTGTGATTTCTCTCTATTTATAAATAAGCATTTAATATTATAACAAACTTATAAATAAATGCTCAATATTACAATAAAAATGTAAATAAGTATTATAATTTGATTGATTAATAGAATTCTTATTTCAAAACCTTATATCAAAAAATCGAATTTATACATAAGCATGAAGTGAGGGGGCTAACATTTGCTTATAAGGGGGAGAGGGTACACAACGGCTAGAAATGTTATCTAATACTTGAACCGCTCTTAAGGCACAGTTGATGAAACCTTACTAGTTATCAGTGGCATAGGAAAGGGGAGGCCTCAAGTTTTCCCATTGGATATGAAAACACATTATTTTGTCTAAGACTGCATCACATAATCATCTCCAAAGCCACTTAAAGCTGTCATCCTCCCCATGCTATCACATCATATCTTAAAAAGCAAAATTTTTCTCATGGTCAGCGGACACAGCTATATAGTTCTTTTAGTACATGAAAGCCCATACCGCCTACCTCATGGGAAACTCTCCTCTCTCACACAAACGAAAAATCCCATTGCTTTGTGAGGTAAACTACAGACGGCTAGAACAGACTTATTTACAAGCACTTGTGAAAGTTTGAAGTCTAGCCCCGTTCTCAGACTGCTGGCCAATCAAGACAATGGATGCGCTAAAGGTCACAAACAAACTGACCAATCACAATACGTAAAAATTCTTTCCTCAAAAGTTCTCAAACAGAGAACATATCACTTCCACGTTAGCTCTTAACGTAACTTCTGGTCACTGCTCACGACAACTGTAATCATGTAGCTGATAAGCCTCTTTCTTTGCTCGGCTTTTATGCAATGACCTGCAGTTAACGTCTACTTAATGTCAATGCATCAATGAGACGTTACTTATATGCCAATATCCTGTACGTTACCATCAACCGCTAATAAATATTCCTGTTGTGCTTATCACAGTCATCTCTAGCTCATCGGCCATCATCACCCAAACGCGAGTCAAATCTGATATTTGAAGTCCAATAATATGCACATGTGGTCTTCATATATACAGGGTCTTTATAATTAAAGTTCCACTTTGAAATGGCCATAAAATGAAAACTACTGGACCAAATGTTACCAAACTTGGTAATAGCTTACAAGTGGTCATGGGATTTTATTTTCCGCAAAAAAAAAATAAATAAATAAAATAATAAAATAAAAAAAATATAATAAAATGAAAAAAATAAAAGTTCAAAAATCACCACCAGCGGGAATGGCGCTGTATGCAATATTGTTAAACGAAATAAGACACGAAGACATCGTTTTAAAA
>QLNU02014176.1:36584624-36596631 GCA_006491805.2 Dysdera silvatica | reverse complement strand
ACACTTCCAGTGACAAAAATTTGCTCATGTTAAAAGCAGTTCACATTGTCTGGAAAGGATAAGACTGTATTATTATATTGTCACTGTACAATTTGATCACTGTTGTATGTAGGGGGATGTTGATGGGGATTGTAACCCCCATTGCAATGAAATTTTGTATATTTAACATAGGAATATATGAGTTGTAGCTCTGTAACCCCTCCCCCATTGAGCCTATAACCCCCTTATGAACTTTCTGCCTACGCCTATAAATTTGATGGGAGATTTAAGAAACAATTCATATTAAAAGTAATTCCCATTTAGCCTGTTCACAGAGATGAAATTTGACCATATTATAATTTAAGTATTTTGTTTGCAACTATTCGTAGAATCTTAGAAGTTTTTTATATGCATCCAACATGAAATTTTTTTACAGATAAGTTAAAACGATTCTCCTTTGTCACAGTTTTTCTCTCTGTCCTTATATATACAGAAAAACCTCTCTGAGTGGAGAACACCTTGGAATCTTCAGAATCAATCTGCTATTCAGGAGCATTAAGGCATAACAAGCTTTGGAACTGGGAATTGGAAAAATGTTCATTATTCCATTATTAAAGTTTTACTCTGTGTGTGTGTGTGTGTGTTTGCTCCACAATGAAAATTTATGCTGATTATTTCAGGTTTTAATTTTTTAAAAAAGAAAGACTATGTTAATTTTAAAAAATCCTGAAAGACAAAAATGCACGTTTATATATATGGATTTACTTTTGATTAAGTACACTGATCATACTAGTTGTTGGTGGGTGTAAGGCTTTGTGATCTTACGTAGATATAGTAAGTAGGTTCAAAACCATTCCAGAATTAAAGTAATTTTTATTTTTTAAAACCTGTAACATCTTGTGTTTTTTAATTCCTTTTATGTTACCTGGACTCAACAAATCTGGCTTCCATTGCTAACCAAATTTTTACACTTGCTAAGTAGAAAATTTTTTTCTTAAAGGTGGGGGGTAACATTCTTTTCTGGTGAGTATAGTTTGCTGTAGTTTGTTAAGCCTTCAATGCTATAACTTTTATTATTATTATAAAAGGTTTAGGTAGTTTAATTTAGATAATGAAAATGTTGTGATGAGTAACTGAAATAATTACACACATGAAGGTGTACTTGGAAGTTAGTTAATTGTAATCATCAATGTTATCTTGAAATGTACCTTTGTGGTATGGGAGGGGGAGGTTCATTTCTTAGACCTTAAGAGGTTTGAATTTCTCAGAAAACTAGATCCTGGCACAGTATAACCATTGTTGTCCTTGCACTGTAGAACACAAATGAAATATATCTTTATGGTAAAAAAAACAAAAAAACTATTACATGATATTGCTTTTGGTCTAAATGATTTTATTGTTAAAGCATTCCCGAATTATGAAATGTTATTACAATTTAATATGACTTTCATCTATTGAGTAAAGAGTAAAAAGTTATTCTTTTCACTCTTTTCCATTTTAAATTTAATATGATCAAAAAATGTCCGTACTAATTCAAATATATACAATTCAACTTTTTACAACATCCACATATATCACAAGTTAAATAAATTATTATTATTGAATGCTCAACTTGTTTTATTCCATATTTTCTGGCCTTTCAGCCATTAATATTCTTGTGGTCCCATATCAGTTTAATGGGATGCAAAAACCACAATAGAGGAGGAGATGCAACTTCAATAGGAAATGGTTCGCTAAAAAATTTTCCCTGATATTTTGGTATATGCGAGGGGGGGGGGGGGGATGATTTGAAGTATAATAGCGTCAAATTCAGGTCCCTGACTCCTTTAGTTTCGAAGGTGAGGCTTAAATGTTCATTGGCTATGTATATAAATGAAATTCAAAACTTCCTGATGAAAATGGTCGACTTAACTTTTATACTTCCTTTTTATAATGACCATGGCAAAGAATCGAGTTTGCACGTTTCCGCCTTCGTGAGTAACAACCCCATTACTGATATATAAAAGCAATAGGCTATTGAATTGAACGTTCACTATAGTAATATAATAATTATATTAAATATATTTGTTATATTATGTAGCATAATATAATATGAGGCAAAAACTGTTATAACTTATAATTAATGTATTTGCACGCCAACAGAAAACTTACATTTTAAAACAGAACCGCTTCTCGCCAAGATGGAAATACGTCAATTTGTCTTTCTCAACAAGGCCACTATAAAAAGGAAATACCGAAAAGTGCTCTATATGTATGTTTGCAAATTTTTAAATATATTTTTATGATTTTTCCCTTCATAAATTCATATCATTTTTACGTAATACAGCAAATGAGGCAAATTTTAGGTGGGATGGTTAAAGCTTCATAAGTAAAAGCTCTGATGAAGGTTTTGTTAATTTATCAACATTTTTAGTATACTGTGTGCAAATTTAAAAAAATAACGTTTTGAGGAAATTAACTTAGTTTTGTTTACGTTTAAACCTTAGATTATAATTATGTTTCATTTTATAACACACATAATTTGCCAGTTGGCAATTCGATTTCAATCTAAGTCCTTCATTTTTATGACTTTTAAACAAAAAATTTTTTGATACAAACACTATCACCAATAAAATGGTAGTCTTAATGGGAGATCATAAAAAAAAATGAAAAATCAATTTGACAAGTCCCAATCCCCTAATTAACCAACAAAAATATTTTTAAAAAAAAGCTACAATAACAGGAAAACGACAAAGATACATAATGGTACCAATTTACTTACAAGCAAAACATATAAACACATAGCACTTACAAATATATATATAATATTACTAATTTAACACAAATATTACCACATAATTCAAGTAAAAAAAAATCCACACACGTATAATATGCAGGTGATGTAAACATAATGGTACACCAATAAATAAGAACACAGATAATGATACCAATTTACTAACAAACAAAAAATAGAACACAGAGCAATACTAACAAATATTTGAAACACATAGTAGTAACCAAAATGCAGAACCCACAGAATATGCAGGTTCAGATGTATACATGGTATATCAATAACATACAAGAACTTATCCATAGATGAAGAGACACATGCCCATAATTACCAAGATGTCCATCATCATTTTGCAAGTAGACACAGACAACCAACACTCAACTACGACACAAATAAATGTGCAGATGTACAATTTCCGATTAAGTGTCACAATTTGAATTTAAATACAATATGTTATCTACAACAAAACATATATTTCTTTACAATTTAGGTGAATGCTACCAAGGAGTCATACAAAATTTTTCTATTGGGCATCAACCAGTTTCTAGACCACAAATACTATACAAACAATTTACATGCAGTGTGTCATACATCTTGATAAGAGGATAAGTCAACAAATTATAAATATTATAATTATAATTATTTTGTTGCCCTCAAAAGTCGGAAAATGTCACACAAGCTGTTTCTGGAATAACTGATTTAATTATAACCATTTCTTGATTAAATTGAGTTATAAGTTAATTAGTCCACAAGCAATGATGATGATATTATCAAATTTTTGCACTAAGTGATGGTCAATGATTGCATGCATGTGGTAAAAGCATGTTAAATTCCGGAAATTTTCCAATAAAACTCTCTCCGTATGAATCCTCAGTGCAGCTATCTGCTTAGATGACATCACTTCAGGATGAGTGCTGAACATCTGCAGAAACACTTGGTGGATGTACAAATTGGCACACTTTCTTGTGTAGAGAATGAGAAAGATGTTTAAATCCTCTATCTACCATTATGTGCATTCCTGGGGATAACTGATTTAAATAACCACGATCTTCCACGATAGATGTATCTGTAATGGGTCCACAATAACCCCATGAAACAAAATTTACCAGCCCAACAGGTGTACAGGATATTATGTATTTCAAGGTTTTACACTTTTTGTACTCTGACCAAGTCAAAGTTTGCAGTCAAAGGATGCACTGGATTTGTAGGTTTTTCAATCTCCATTTCAAAGTAGTCAATTATGCTGACGACCTTAGAATATCTGGCATGAAATGCTATTGGCAAATTTGTAGGGACTTTCTTAGTGTCCGGCCAAATGACAAACTCTTTTAAAACAGTGGCTACATAATATACTAGTTTCATTGAAAATACGACAAACGTTGCCTACAGACATCCCAAAACGAAGATTTAACATTGCATAAGACTCATTTAATTAATTTTTTTAGTGTGATCATAATGTTCAGTTCTGTACAGTTTGTTTTTGATGATAAAAAGGAAATCAGAAACAAACATTCCTTTGAAATTCCCAAACATACAGGTTCTGGTAGAATTCCACCCATCCCTGCTCCCTTACCTTCATTGTTCAAACCTCTTTCAATTTCTGTTATTTCTTGTAAACATATACTTTTGAATATTGAAGGTGGTAAATATTTTTAATATTCAAAATTTTTTTGAAAATCTAGGTTCAACTTTTTTGTGATACGAGTAAAATAACCATTAAATTCCTCAACAATTCTTTTTCGATTTTCAATCATTTCATTGTTACTACCTTTTTTTGGCCAAACTACACATGTATCATATCCCCTGTGCAATTTGTCGCCAAGCCGCAGCAACCTCCTTCATGAATTATGTCATCACGTGGTTGCTTCCCGGCCGCCATGTTTTTTTAAGGAGTAATTACCTGTTATACTGAGTTTACTACCTATTATACTCTTTTCAGATTTTTTTAACCAAAAAAACTTCTGTCTTTAAGCATTGATTTTTTATGGCTTTTGGAATCATTTCCTCTTTGTGATGCTGCCTCCACATATAGCCTACTCTGTGGAGTACAAGTCAAACAGCTTTTCAGCGCCGACATTCCGATTCTCCATTATCCCCTCATACATCCTCGCCCTATACCTTCTGCAAAGTACGAATCCAACAGCTGATCAACGCCGATTTGCGAAGTACGAGTCCAACAGATTTTCACAGCCGACATTGCAATACTCCACATACCCCTGATCTCCTCCATACCTCCTCACTCTCTTTTCTCTCTATACCTCCTTTAACCTCTTTCTCCCCTACCTCTTCCTCCTATACCCCCTCTCCGTCCCAAACACACTATCAATTCCAATCCGTTACAGAAATAAAAACATTTAAACATTTTAAATAAATACAAATCTTTTTGGCAGTTATTCCACACCACTCCCATAAGTCGCCAAGGTGCAGATATCGGACAGAAGTCCCTCGCGAATTTCGCTATGACGTACCACCATGTAGAATAACTCCTCCTCTTACATGGAGGCGGGATTTACTGAACATGGTGGGTTAGCTTCTCCCCTGTGTTCTTCAGTGTTTTAAGATATGCGAGAGAGGGATTTGGAAGGAAATGCCTCAAATGTGATGTGGTTTCCGATGCTTATTAATATTACACTTATTACTAGAGCCCGGATTTCTATGAACTTGCACGTTTTGGGATATTTTGCCTTTGTGTGCATATTTTTCATATTTCTGCAAAATTTTCAAAAGTGTGTATTTCTTTAATCCGCTTGTAATTCAGTCGATTAGATTAATTTGACAGAGTTTTTTTTTTTTTTAAAAGGGTTTCTTTAAAAAAAAAAATGCTACTAAATAATGTTACGTAATTATATTATTTAAAATGGAAATCCATTTTAAATAATATAATTAAGCAACATGAAATTAAAAAAAATAATTTTTGACGTCTTCACGTTTTTGTAGGGATATTTCTCAATATGTGTATTATTTTCAAAGTCAAGACCAAGTAAAATGTACTATTTTCTAGTGAAAGGCATGGGCGCCGGCAGGTATAGGAAAGGGAGGGTCATTGTTCCTCCCATATTTCGATTTTCTTTTAAAAAAAAAGGTAAAATTAAAAAGGTATGGTAGAAAATTTCCGGTTTTTTTTACGGCCTTTGCCTCCCCCTTAAATTTCACACTGCCAGCGTCCTTAGGCCAAAGTCACTGCCTATGATACCATATTTTCACACGTATCACCGTACGCATTTCGCACATTTTAGTGTGTATTTTGTGTTAATTTTGTGCATACTCATATTCAAGGACATAACAAAGTGATATTTTTTATGCATTTCAGTACATATTATGCAATAATTCCAAGAACATTTGCACTGTTTCAATAAATTGTCATTTTATTCATTTCGAAACATATTTTGTAATAATTTGGAGAATATTTGCGTATTATTTGGGCTAAATTTTATGTCTTAGTCTCCCACAAGTATAATGTTGCTTGTGAGATACAGCGCCTTCTCACTCAATACACACTTATTAACTAAATATTTTACATCTACACCCCTTACTATTTATATCCAAACCTGCGTGGCTCGAGCTGGTCAGCTTCACATCTTTACTTGTAGTCACCCAGGTAAGCCGTGCATAATCTCATCCCTACGATGTAATCACACTTTTATCTACTAACACGATCATTAACAATAAACTTTTTATTATATATGTATTCCATTAATCTATAATCGTAATTTTTGTTTTGGCATTTCTATGTTTACTTTCTTGTCACTTGTTTTATGTTTATTATGGCTTCGTTATTGTATTTTAGAAATAGTGCATGGTGTGCCTGAATTTGTATATTACAAAAAAAATAAGGGACACCCACGAGAAAGGATATTCGTGTCTGCTGTAAATGCTGGATGAACAAGTTAACATAATATTGTTTTAAATATAATGAATGGACAATAAAGTTGTTTGCCACTTACAGAAATTTATTTGAAATAATCTGCTACATCGGTTATTCGAAAGCATTTGCTTTTCAAGCATTTTTCTCCACATGGATATTAAATTTACTGACCATTTCGAGTACCTCACTATTACAAACATTTAACATGAACTTTCACAAATGTTGTGGTTTATTTTGAGGCATCCTTATAGTTTTTGATGTCAGACTTTTCTTCCACCCTTCATCCTTATTCACTTATCAAAAGGTTACTAACGAAGGAATTTAAAAATTATTATTAAAATAATTAAAAATAGTCTTTATATACGTTCGTAAAGAGATTGGATATTGTCGTTCGTAGCTCAGTGGGTAGAGCCTCCGCCCGGCAAGTGGAAGGTCGTGGGTTCAGGTCCCACCGAAGGCAGAAATATTTATTTTCTTTCGAACGTTTCACCATGAAGTTCGTAAGTGGGGGTTACAGAGCTACAGCTCATATATTCCTATGTTAAATATACAAAATTTCAATGTAATGGGAGGTTACAACCCCATCAAAATCCCCCCCCCCACGTACACCAATAAAATTACCTTAAAATTAAATTAGCACCAGGCAGGCCTCTGTGGGGCCTCCAATATGACGGGCCCTAGACCCGGATCTATACCTAAATCCGGTACTGTGTATAGATATAAGCCCAAGTAAGTCTACAAAAGAAAATAAGTCACAGTGTTCAAATTAAATATTAATATATTGGATATGGTTAGTATTTAAATATATTTTTCATTTTATTTTATTAATTTGCTTCTCTCCCGCCCTTCCCTCTCAATCAAAAATATTTGGAATAGCTTTCAAATACAAGTACAATTCAAACTTTTTAATGAACAAGCTTTCCATGCGTTGCTTATAAGAGAGCAATCTACTTTTTGTTCCCAAGTTCCTCGTCATATAAGAGTCCTCTTGTATAAGACCTCGCACAATACACTCAGCCTTGGACTTCGCAAGCTCTTTAGCTGCCTCTGCTTGTTGATATTGAAATTTAAGAGTTACTTTAACTTCATTTAATTAAAGGTACAAGTTTCATTACTAATAAACCTGATTATTATAGACAGTGAACCTTAAAGAAAAACTCATGATTTATTGACTAAATATTGCCATATATGAGGCCACATTCTGTAGGGGTGCATTCTATCTTTTTATCCTAGGGCCCGTAAGATCCTTAATCCGACACCAAGGTTTACAACCTCATTGCGATGTATTTTTGTATATATGAAACTGTAGCTCTGTAACCCACTCCCTCTCTCGTATAAACCTGTAACTCATAGGCATACATAGAAAATTCATAAAGGGTGGGTTAAGACTTAAAATGGGAGGGTTAAAGATGTTTCACTTTATGAAAATAAAAATGAAGAATTTCTTTTATATGATAATTGTTTAAAACTACGTACTGTATACATAGATACAAAGTAGACACTGCATATCAATTTCTTATAATATTGAATTAATAATGACAGTGATATTTTTTGTACCAGGATGGCCAATGACATAGGAATGGTCCTAGATACAATGCTAATATACAGGGTGATTATAATTAAAGTCCCACTTTCAAAAGTTTGTAAAAAAAAAAAGAACCCCCGGTCAAAATGACCTATAATTTCACCTGAATATACTAATAAATGCTCGCTTCTTACTTGGTCAGTACTTTTTAAAATGTTCATACTTTAAATCAAAATCACTTTTTATTAAATCCCCTTTATAAGTTCTTGCCCATATTTTGTTCAAGAACAAGGATTAAGGAAGGAGTGAGTTACAAATTATTGATTGCCAAAATAAACATGGAAGGGTAAATGAAAAAAAATTGTCCTATCAATTAAAATTGTTGAATATAATACGAAGGTATTCTCCAGCCTCAATTTTGTCTGAGATGATACATGATGAAAACATGATTAATATATATATATATAAATACACCCTAGTTATATCAAAATTCAGTAGAAACAAGCAAACATTTTTATTCATTTTGTGGTTACAGAGTTTGACCTTGAAAGGGTAAATAGAGAGGGACTTTGCACCCAAACATGTCTTTGTGAACACATCAGCCCCTTCCCGCCAAAAACAAGTCAGTGACCATACGATGCTTTGTGGTCTTCTAGGTTCCCATACCATCCTTAGGGTATTGATATATATTCCAACAGTAACACTAGTTTTCTATCACTATGATCATTGGTGATAAACGTGTTTGAAGTAAAAAAAACGGGACGTAATCAGATATGCTATAGACTTATTTTTCAACAAAATAAATATGAGAATGACGAATATCTAATCTCTATTTTTTGGAATCGTTACACATGTATTTTATTGCATAGGCTTTCCACCCTAAGACTTACCTAGAAAAGATATGACATAGAAAATTAAGTCTTGAAGCTAATTGTACTAAATACGATGGTAAATTTGTCATCAACGTTACTTTCAAAAACCTTAATCCGACACAGAGTCACACCAGTCTAAAAACCAAGGAATGCGCCCTATGAGTGGACCCAGTCTGCCTCTGGGCTGGATAAAGCAAGATTTTACATTTATTATTGCAATATATATATATAATCGAATACTAAATCATGTTTTCTTTCTTTTATTTTTTCGACTGCTATAAGTATGTGCAATAAAAATAATAAAGTAGACGAATTGCCGGTTTTGCAAAACGAAAATTCACTTAGTCAAAGCCATTAAATTCGAAATATAGATGAGTTAGTCTTGAAAAAGACTATTTATTGTCAATTTAAATTAACTATCTAAAGTAAAAACCGAAAAAAAACAAGAGCACGTCAACCCACCACCTTCTTTTTCCCCAGAAAGGCAGAAGTGACGTCTTGCTGAAAATACGGTCAATGAGAAAACGTTTTCGGTCACGTGATTTTTTTGGCTGTTTTCATGCATTTTCTGTTCTTAATATAAATGTAATCAATTTTTTTTTTCAAAATTTCACTTCGATATTCGTAATCAGCGATATTTTATTTTTCAAAATTGATCATTTTTATTCGTTTTTGAAAAATGCTGAACAACCGTATTAAATAGTCCTTTTTTTAGAGGAAATCTCTGATAAAACACTAAACTGGAAAATATTTTTATTATACACTGTTAATTTCTTGTTTATAACTGTTGATCATACCGGAAACTAAGAAATGAAATTTGATAAACTTCAAAAGAAAACTGCTGTTTCTGATTGCAAAATGAAACAAAACCAATAAATTTTTTTTAAGATTTACTTTATAAAACATATTTCTTTTGGAAACATATTTCAAACTGCAATTGAAAAACTCCTACTATTGCAATGTAAATTATTCTGGATGAAGCCTATCAGTTCAATGCGGGGCCGTCGTTATACTTGATTATGATTTATTCATGATTAAGTATAACGACGGCCCCGATCAGTGACGTCACACGTCAATAATTGAGTATTGTTGCAAGATATATAAGATTCTTTTGCATCCCCCTCCACAAAAATCAATCTACTTTGTGTTGTAACATATATTTAAAAAAGATAAAAGCAAAGAATGGGCGAGAAACTGTTTAAGAACTTTACAAAATATCTAAAGCAAACTTTGAGTAGGAGACCCATAAACGACAACAGTATTTCCATGGAGTAGAAAAGCAGGGAGTTTAACATCTTTACCTGTGTACTGTTTGTGTTCGCAGTGTGGTGATTTGATTTTACAGGGTATCTTGGTTTCTGTTTGCGTAGTGTGAGCGCAGTGTGGTTGTATGTAATGTGAGAAAAAGAAAAATGTTAAACCACTGAAAACGTTTAGCACTTTGAATATATCACGTTACGTCGACAGAATGATGAAATATAAGTCTTTAAGCGGTATGGGGATAAGTTTATATTTTATTACTGATTGTTTTATATTACTGTATTAAAATTTTCAGGGGAAAATTATTTTGTAAAATTTATAAATAGCGGACACTTGAACCTCTGAAAGCGGAATTTATGTGTCTGTCTGCTTTTCGGGAAGATTAGAATGTACAGTAGCAACGGCCATTGGTATCCGAATAATCGAATACAATTAAAAAATAAAAAATTTGAAAACTAGGAGAAATGAAATAGACATTTAAAAATGGTATGACAACTTCATTGATGTGCGCTAAATATATTGTATGCATGTAAAAAAAAACCAACATTATGCCTCAAATATTTTAAGCTACATAACAAGAACCTTCTGACTGGCCAGAACCTGCCACGTGGAAGGGGCTTTCGTTACCATGGGGGCTGTTCTCTTTCCCACCCTCTCCTCTTCCATATGGGGGGGCGCCTGCTTCAGAAAGAAAAAAAATCTGAGCTGTGTGTATTCGGATGACTTAGGTTTGAATAATCGAGTTTTTACCTTACAAGCATTGAGATTGGGAACTGGAAAAGTGACCATTAAGAAGGGTTTACTGTATTTTCCTTTTTATCATTGGCCAAGCAAAACCTACAGGGGGGCCTGGTTTCTTATGATCCTTGTTATTCCCAGTTTTCAAAAGAAAACAGTAAAGTGGGTTAAATTAATACCCGTATTGTGAGTGAGCCCACCTTCTGACTGTCAAGCGGCTTGTCCATGTCAGAAATGAGCTAGAGTTTAGAAGATGAGCTATCTCATCGATGAGATTCAGAATTGGACCAGTTAGCCGTAGACAAGATATTTCATCACTGTCACTCGGAGGGTTAAGCTTGTGTATTGTACAATCTGGTGACTGCAAGTGATTGAGCACCTGGCACTTTTGACTATGAGAGAAACATCCATACACTATTAAGCATTAAATCAACTAACCTGTCTTATTTCAAACTTGATGTATTTCCTCTGCATTTTTGACCTAAATCCAATTAAGTTCCCTGCTTATCTCGTGTTTTCTCCGAAGTCTCTATATCTATCTTGAATTAGACTGAAGTGTGAATTGCAAATTCGAAGGCAGTTGAGAAGCATTCATTGAATAGCAGCACACACAACGTCACATGAGTGGTAGGACAGGAACATACTAGGTGCAAATTTCTCAGAAATCCACGAAGGGATTTCTATTTTAAGATCTATTAAGTAGGGACTTTGGACAATGGAGAGTGGAATGAATGTGTATGGTGAACAAGTAGAATCTTCAGAAAATTAATCAAAGAAAGATATCAGGAATTAATGGATTATTTTCGTAAGGATGTCAAAAGTGTTTTACGTCCAGTAGCGCCGACTTCATGGGTTCGAGACACTTTTTGCACCCTCAATAATTTTGTTGTGGGTTCCTCGAACCCATAATATTTTTGCTCGTGGGGAAAATACGCATACAGAAATATATGCACAAAGTTTTTGGTCATCGATTCTTTAAGATTTTCATTATTTCTACC